>JBBDHG010000317.1:0-40000 GCA_037951165.1 Lophius americanus
GTGGCGGCGGGCCAGGAGGACTTCTCCACCTCCTCCTCCTCGCTCAACCTGGAGTGTCGGGTCTGTGCGGATCGGGCCTCGGGTTACCACTACGGCGTCCACGCCTGCGAGGGCTGCAAGGTGAGACCCGAATGACACGCGTGACGTATTCACGCAGGCGTGGGCTGAGGCGGCGTTGGATGTTGGTCATCTTCAAGCGCCTCATAGTTAAGGGATCCGTCTTACTGCGGCCTCCTCTCTGTCCCCCACACAAACAGGACATTTAAAGACAGCAGGACACTAGAACATCCCTGAGGAGGCGTGTCTTCTTCTTTCAGTAAAACGTCTCGTCCTTCACACGCGGCCGCTCTGGACTTTTTCACTTAATTGTTGACCAACCTGGTTGAAGGACAACCAGGAAGTTCTTGAGGCCCCTCAGGACAGACACAGACACACAACCCTGATTATTTTCATGCGTTAATTCCTGTAAAGTATAATTCCTTAAAGATGCTTAATTCTGTCTGTTAATAATAATGTGTCACGTTACTCATCTGGATTGCTTCAGGAGATATTTGCACAGGTACTGGCTGTAATTGTCAGGCAGTGGTTTAGGAAGCGCTTGATTTACTTTACAGCCAAGAATTCTCGGGGTGCTCGTCACGTTTATTATGTCCCAAAAAAGTCGAGGATCTGCCACCGACCCTTCGTGTTAATGCGATAACTCAAAGATTGTCTCGTGGATCATCTCCACATTTAATCCCCACATAGACCTCCGTGTGAGGAAGAAGTGGATTGATCTTGGGAAAGGTTAGTTGTATTTCTCTGAGGGTGTGGTGTTGCGTTCAGGTGAGACTGTATCTTCATCTAGAGTCTTCATCAGATACCGATACTTGGGTTCCATGAAATGACATCCCTGTCAAACCTCCCGGCGTTTGTGAGGGGCGACGCCCACACGGCTAACTCTCTACCCGCCGCGTGGACGAACGACCAACGATGTTTCTAAGAGAAGCTGAGGACAGAGAGCGTCAGCCTGACGTGAGACGAAGAACGATCGCGTTCTTCTCGTATTTACTCCGCGGTCAAAACCAGTGAGTCCGATCTCCAAGAAGAACAAAATGAGTGAGATAAAGTTCTGTTTCATGGTCTGTTGTTTCCCCGACCCACAGACGAAACCCACAGACGGACTGAGGCGACGTTTACCTTCCAGCTTCTTCTAAACACAAACGTCAAAGGAGCAAAAACAAAGGTCCAGTTTTCTCTCGACTGGATCCACAGAAACGCTAATGATAACCTTTAGAAAAGATCAAATATCTATTCTGAAGATATTTAATATTATATTATACATAATAAAATAAAACAATGGATATTCCACAGCATGAATCCAAAGCGGTACCAGAGGAGCGGAGGGATGTGAGATTCTAGTTTGGGATGTCGGGAGGATAAGCCAGATCCAGATCTGGTTTGATTTTCCCTCTGAAGCGAGAAACGTTCCTCCGCTCTGTTGATCCGGCGGCTCGGCGCCGGGAGAACGGCTGTCAGGAAGTCAAACATTAACTCCATGTCTACGAGGTCTGTTGAGAACTCCAGTCAGGTTCTGTGTCCTGCTCAGGGTCGTGGGGGCTGGACCTTATCCCGACTGAATTCATCAGAGGGCCGACACAGAACCTGTCAATCATTCACTCACACCACACGTGTGTCCTGCGGGAGGACGCCGGAGAACCTGAGGAGAACCTGAGGAGAACCCGTGGAGAACAGGAGGAGAACCCAAGGAGAACCCGAGGAGAACTCGAGGAGAACCCATGGAAAACCTGAGGAGAACCCGAGGAGAACCCATGGAGAACCTGAGGAGAACCCGAGGAGAACCCATGGAGAACCCATGGAGAACCTGAGGAGAACCCACGCAGACACTTTTAGGCTCCGAGCCCAGAGCTGCATTTGAACCTGGAACCTTCTTGCGATGGAGCGGCAGTTCTGCCCACTGCTCTGCGGTGCTGCTCGCCAACGTGGAGCAGCTGTAAAGACTTGAAGCGGATGAAAAAACCTCTTCTGTGTTTGTCTTTGACCCAGTTCAAGTAAACAAACATCATTAAACCTGATATCTGGGGAATGTGACAACCAGACGACGTTGTTGCAGACTGAAGGGAAGAGTTCTCTCTTTTTAGCGAAAAAAACAATCTCCCAAAAGAAGCACATGCTGGACTTTGCCCTTCTGGGTCAGGATGTGGAGTGTACTCCCCTGGACCGAGGCTCGGGTCGGTCCACGGGGCAGCGCTAAACATACCTGACCTTTGAACTGTTGTCAAAGTGGGCTGTAAAGAAGGTTATCATAAGGTCAAGGTCTGCGGAGCTTCACATCTCAGGTGGAGTCATTAAAGACGCAGCTATCAGCAGGCCACCGGGTCGCAGTCAGAATCAGAACATTCTGAAGCAATGATGAGGCAGAATGTCTTTCAAACGCTTCTTTAAAATGACTTTTGAAAGACTTGTGATTTATGAGGTGGTCTTTGTCTTTGACTCAAAACCAGTGTTTGACTTGATGTCAGAATGAGTTTGAAGGTCCAAAACAGTTTAATCAGAGCCAAAAAAACAAAACAGATAGAAGTAGGAGGGGTCAGAACCTTCCACAGCACACAGTGGGTGTGTGCCCCCCCCCTCTGATGGGGTCACGGTGTGACCGGACCCCTGTGATGTCAGGACGGCGCTGGCATGAAGCCCACCTAGCTGAATGTCAACTCTGTTTTGAGTCCCCGTCTCTGTCATGTGAGCGGGGGGGGGGGGGTTTAGTTGTTTGCATGTCTGGCATAGTGTGCGACCTCCAGTGTGTATCCTCCACCCCGGTCGACCTGCTCCCAACCAGACTCAAAGGTTCTGTAGACGGGTTACGGGTCCAAACATATCTACAGCTGTGCTTCTCATGAGTTCTTTATTCAGCTCTCTTACGTTCTTACGTTCTTACATTCTTACGTTCTTACGTTCTTACGTTCTTACATTCTTACGTTCTTACGTTCTTACGTTCTTACATTCTTACATTCTTACATTCTTACGTTCTTACGTTCTTACGTTCTTACATTCTTACATTCTTACGTTCTTACGTTCTTACGTTCCTACGTTCTTACATTCTTACGTTCTTACATTCTTACGTTCTTACGTTCTTACGTTCTTTTTTCTTACGTTCTTACGTTCTTACATTCTTACGTTCTTACATTCTTACGTTCTTACGTTCTTACGTTCTTACGTTCTTACGTTCTTACATTCTTACATTCTTACGTTCTTACGTTCTTACATTCTTACATTCTTACGTTCTTACGTTCTTACATTCTTACGTTCTTACATTCTTACGTTCTTACGTTCTTACGTTCTTACGTTCTTTTTTCTTACATTCTTACATTCTTACATTCTTACGTTCTTACATTCTTACGTTCTTACGTTCTTACATTCTTACATTCTTACGTTCTTACGTTCTTACATTCTTACATTCTTACATTCTTACATTCTTACGTTCTTACATTCTTACGTTCTTACGTTCTTACGTTCTTACGTTCTTCCACATCTTTGAAGAGGCGATATTCACTCGGACACTTTCCTGCTTCTGATCCAGTGTAACATTTTTACGGTTGTCTTTCCATCCCGTTCTGTTCAGGGGTTTTTCCGGCGGACCATCCGTCTGAAGCTGGAGTACGACAAGTGTGAGCGACGCTGCAAGATCCAAAAGAAGAACCGCAACAAGTGCCAATACTGCCGCTTCCAGAAGTGCCTGTCGGTGGGCATGTCCCACAACGGTGAGTCCTGCAGGGCGGCGGGTCGGGGGGTCGGGGGGTCGGTCTGGGCTGAGCTCCGAGCCCGTCGGCTCACGCGCTCCGGGTTTTTGTTCCAGTCTATTTAATTGTGTAATTGTGTCAATGCCCAGAAGGACTGGTCAGGTGTGTACTGACCTTATCAGCAGGAACCGGACATCCAACACCGCAGTCGGGTCAGCGACTCTAGACGGATCCAGGTGTTAGCCAGCCCCCCACTCAGAAACCACACCTCTGAGTGTCTTGTCCTGAGCGGACCGGGGTCCACCTGTGTGCGCCGCAGCTCTGGACTCAGAATCAACTCAAACAGCTGAACCCGTTTCTGCAGGAGACAGGAAACGAGTCCAAACGATTCTTTCCACCTGCAGAGGTCTCCGCCTACAGACGTCTCCGCCTGCAGAGGTCTCCGCCTGCAGAGGTCTCCGCCTACAGACGTCTCCGCCTGCAGAGGTCTCCGTCTGCAGAGGTCTCCGCCTGCAGAGGTCTCCGCCTGCAGAGGTCTCCGTCTGCAGAGGTCTCCGCCTGCAGAGGTCTCCGTCTGCAGAGGTCTCCGCCTACAGACGTCTCCGCCTGCAGAGGTCTCCGTCTGCGGAGGTCTCCGCCTGCAGAGGTCTCCACCTGCAGAGGTCTCCGCCTGCAGAGGTCTCCACCTCCGCCTCTGCAAACAGATAGACCCCAGAATAAAGACAACTCCACCGAGGTTCAACAACCTAAGACTGGACGCCCCCCAAAAACCCTGAAGTCAACCATCTAGGACTGTAGACGAGGAGTCAGACCTCGTGGTCTCGGCGGGTAGCGGCCTGATTCTGGATCGGTCCAGATTATTATCCTGATGGAATATATTGTCTCTCTGTAAATCATGGAATCGTATCTTAGTCCCAGAACATCTCCTCCTGCAGGAAGAGGAGAATTATGATGTTAAAGCGTCAATAAAGTTATCTCCCAGTAAACACACGACACACTGAGGCTGAACCTCGGCCAGGGTCAACGTCCTGATTAAAGATAAGACCCCCGAAACTCTCAGAGATGACGAGTGTGTGTGTGTGTGTGTGTGTGTTTCTGTGTGTGTGTGTGTGTGTATGTGAGAGTGTGTGTTTGTGTGTGTGTTTCTGTGTGTGTGAGAGTGTGTGTTTGTGTGTGTGTTTCAGTGTGTGTGTGTGTGGGTGTTTCTGTGTGTTTGTGTGTGTGTGTGTGTGTGTGTGTGTGTGTGTGTGTGTGTGTGTGTGTGTGTTTGCCGGTGCTGGTCTTTCCTCCTGTATTCTGAGCGGTGGTCTCTAACAGGTTGACACAATCTGTGGTTTCACCTGAAGACCGCGTCGCAGGTATTCCTCGGCGGCGGCGGCGGTGAACTTGCTGATCCTCCGGTCGTGTTTATTTTCTCCCATGAGGTCGTTGACTGTAGAGGATTCCTTTGAACAGAAGGCGCTGATGATCCGGCAGTAGTATTTCTGTCAGCTGTGTTTCCTCTGACGGTATGTGTGTGGGTGTGTGTGTGTGTGTGTTGGGTTTCATTGGTCTAAATGTAACTGAAGAGGAGGAGGAAGGAGATCTGAGAGGGATGCAACCTGATCTTTGGAGATCCGAGAGGCTGCTGGACCACAGAGCTGCTAATTCTGGAGCTTTTTCTCCTCTGCTGGTACCGACCTCTAATCCATCTCCCACTGGATCTGAAGGTGGTGGTACCTTCTGGAAGGAAGTTCTGTCCTGAAATGGATCAGATATATTAGAAACAGGGGATTTACTTTGTTGTGAAGTGTCATGAAGATGAAACCCACCCAATGAAGACTTTGAGGAAGAACCAGTGAAGGATGAAGGAGTGAATGTTTGTCTGTCTGTGTAACAAATGAATGAATGACATCACATGTACATGGGTGGAGGGTGGGGGGCGCAGTGGTGGTGTGTTATAATATATACTTATACTTATACTGATAATATAATCACACATTCCTGCAGCGTTCACCTTCAAAAACAAGAATGCGGTAATCATGAACAGACCTCTGCGGTCAGCAAAATAATGAGCTGTAAACTATTAGTGACGCGGGTTTAATGATAATGTCTAGAAAAAGCACCCAGAGAACGCAAACCTCCGCCACACACAACAGAACCCCAGGTTCAGGAAAAACCTCCTGCAGGTTCCGCCATTAATGTCGGAGTTACTGCCAGCCTCTAAATCTACAGACAACTCAAACAAACTCTCTTAGAGACCTCTTCCACTTCAGTGTCTCTGTTCAGCCCAATGAGCCCCCAGCTCCTACCCCCCACAAAGAAACATATAAGGGATCAAAGGAACTTTGGAAACTGAGAAAACAAACAAACAAAACAAAACAACAAACAACAACTTTACCCCCCCACCCCCACCCCCCACCCCCCACTAACCCTCACAGACAAATCCCCACTTGCTTCGTCTTAGAGAAATTGTCTTAAACTGGGCTTAGCGTCACTTACCTGCTCTCATCGTAATTAAAGCTGGCTCCTGTGCGGGCGTTCCCTGTGGAGCCCCCGGACAGGGCGTTCCACAGGATCATCCAAAGCCCCCGGCTTTGGATGATCCTCCCACGTTGTGAGCGGTGACCTAATGACTCTCATTCTGCGGCGCTGCGACGACCTTCACTCGATCGGCTCACGAGAAAAGTGGGAGATCGGATCTGCTCCTTATGTTGGTACAGTCTCAAAAACACAGGTGCAGCCGGGCGGAGCTGCGTCCGCATGTTAGCGAGGACCTATTCAAATTGGTGAAGGGGGGGGGACGACAGTCCACCTCTAATCCCATTAGACCAATGGGATCAGCCGCCTGAGAGATGCCTGCATCCTACAAACTAGAAAAACAACATCTGACGCCCAGCAACACCTCAGCATGTAGAGAGACCTTCACGGCGCCCCGTGTCTCCATGCAGGAACATTTTTGATAGCAGACCTGAAACCTGAAAGCGACAGATTATGATTCTCCCCTCTGGCCAAAATGTGCAGAATTATTCAGAGCTGCACCGATTGGAGTTGCTGGAGCTCCTCCCCTTATCTGCAACGTTCAAAACCAAAACACGACACAAAAACACAAAACCGCTGACATGTTCCAGCTGAAAACGTTCTAGGACGATAAGAACCTGTTAGCGTAGAGAATGTGAGAAATGATGACGTCAGTTTATGTTTATGTTTTTTTATGTTTACGACTGTAAGTCCTGACACATGAAAACATGGAATAATGTTTTGATCCCCGTCTGACTTCTGTCTGTTTTTCTCCCTACAGCCATCCGTTTCGGTCGGATGCCCCAGTCCGAGAAGCTAAAGCTGAAGGCAGAGATGGTGACGGGGGACAGGGTGGTTGAAGACCCCCAACTCGCTGACCAGAAGACGCTGGCCAGGCAGATCTACGAGGCCTACCTCAAGAACTTCAACATGAACAAGGCCAAGGCTCGAACCATTCTCACGGGCAAGACCAGCACCCCTGTACGTTGATTAAGAGTAGTGGGTTGGTGAGTGAAAGGAGTGGATGGCGGTCTGTGGTTTTGTCCCCTCATGATACTTTGCACCATCTAATGTATTCCTTCTCCAGTTTGAGTGACTTTAATCACATTCTGAGCACCTTCAACGTCTGCAGTCAGGCTAAATCTCTCAATGTGACCTTCAAGCCCGGTACCTCGGGGAGAATGTGGCGCCAGCCGGTGACAGGAATAACTGACTCAATCAGGGGTGCAGGCCAAACACGAGCTGGACGGGGAAACGTCTGTATGCCCTCCATCCGCCAAACATTCCCTCACGGCCTCGCCTCTTTGGTTGTCCTCTCGTCAAGAAAAAAAGAAAAAGGGGGGGGGGGGCTAATGCAAAGCCTCACAGTAAGGCTAATGCAAAGCTGAGATTGTCAGGGGTAGCGTTGATGTCTTTGCAGTCAGCGCTTGCTTTGATGTCTTTTTCATCGGCACCAGCTTCAAAGTATTTTTCAGTCAGAGTAACTTTGATGTATTTGTCGCTGCGCCAACATGTAAGGGTTTATCATTAAGTCTGGATTAGATATCCTTGTTGTCAGACATGGCTTTGATGTCTTTACTGTCAGCTCTAGCTTCCAAAAGTATTTTTCCTCAGTGATGACTTTGATGTCTTTTTAAACCTGAATAGTTTTAACGTTTTTGACGGTCCTAAAGTATCTGTCATCAGTCCTGGCTGTGATGTCATTGTCCTCAGTGCTGACTGGGGACAATGACATCAAAGCCGGAGGGTTCAAAGTGTGGGTTTATTGGACGAGGATGTGTCACAATAAGAGAAATGGCGGTGAGGGGTACACCAGGGGTATTTATGATCCCGAAAGCTCGGGTACGGAATCGTCATCGCCTCCTCAGGATTGATCGTGTTAACGCGATGACTAAGAAAACATTTCTATTGTTCCCAAATTGTCTACATTAATTAAGAGAGAATAGAGCTAAGCGTGTGGAAGAACTGGGTTGATGTTGGGAAGGGTTGGCTGTATAATTTCGACACTAGGGGGCGCCTCGTCTCTAAAAGATTTCCACCCATAATTTGTCAATTGTTGGATTTTGGTTGATATTGGAGCTTTTTTTTGAAAAAGGCTGTTTTTCATACATAACTTCACTTTTAGGAGGAGGAGTTCAATGACGGGGGATAGTTTGTACCACACAGGGGATTGGGGGCTTTCCGGGGATAAACCCTTGCTGTTGGGGACGACGGCATAGGTTTGGTTCTAATAAGGACAGTATGAGTTGTTCTCACCTTAAACCAATACTAGAGAAAGGATTCTTCATCCTTTGTTTTGAAACTAGATCAGGTAACCTCAGAATGTCACACCTCTAAAATCCCAGAAGGTGATCTCCACCAGGCTCCAGAAGAAGACCTGCAATTATCCTAGACGTTGGCAGGAAGTCCCTCACGCTGTCGTGGATAACGGCGTGTCTGAGCAGGAAAGAACAGGAGTTAATAATAATGATTGTGATGTAAACTGAGATCAGGAGTTCATGCTGGCTGAAGGGTTAGACGAGGACACCTGATGGAGAAGATGTTTGTTTTGGTTTCAGTCACTCTTGCAGACAAACTGGATCCTCCACCGTCGACTCTTTTGGCTCCTGTTAACGCCTGAAACCGAGCCAGAACATTTTTGTCATGTTTGATTAAGTTGTCGGGGAGGAATATTAATCCAGAGTTGTGTAACTCTTGGCGGTGGTTTGAGTACAATAACACTTTGATCACCTGCCTCCACTGGTTGATGAGTCGTGTCGTTATCCTCACGCTGACGGCCGGAGAACCCAGCCCACGAGAGGAGCCGCTGGCGCTGGAGGCCCGAGCTGCACCTCTTCAACACGCCTGTCGCTTATTACACTTTTTATTCCTTCCCAGGATGCTGGAGTTACTTCCAGGTGCCTCTTTCTGTCCTTAACCCTCTCAGAGGAAACAAAAATGTCACCTGAGCTGTAAAAACCTCGACCTCAGCGGCGCCTCCTCCAACGCCACCATAACCTCAACCAATCAGAAAATATCTCCCAGGTTATGTTCATAAAATCTGGACTAATTGTGTTTATCAGCAGTTGTAAAAGGAGAGTCTTCCAACAGTCTGAAAGCGTTGGATAAGATAAGAAGATAAGAAAGGTCTTAATCTTATTGGTTGATCTTCACAGTCAGCTGGTTTTAACCTACAAACACTTGAACCTGAAGATTTCCTCTTTGTGTCTTTGGCTCTTAAAATGTATTTAATTGAACTTGTTCAAACCAGCTGTGACAACATGAAAATAGATTGTTAGACACGATTAATGCTGACATTTATCTATTTTGTTCAGAAAAAGGATTTAATGGGTTTTTAAAAAAAAACTTGACTCTTGAATTTACACACATTTATTTATTTACAGAAAATATATCAATTTGAAATTCAATGTTACATTATTATGAATAGCAGCTGCCAAAACAACATAAACGGAGAAGAAAGACATTCAAGAACGGACACAGACATTAAAGTATTAAGGACAGAATCCTGGAACACTAGTTTGTTGGCGGTGACTCAGCGCCCTGATGATGTCACTAAACTCCACCCTCTGAAGCTGCTGCTGTTTATCTTCAGTTGTTTCTAGCGAGCTATGATTTTAATGAGATGTTTATAAAGAAAAACAAAAAGACAGATCAATAGAAGAAGAGGGGAGAAGGATGGCAGAAGGACAGAGGGAAGGAAAGGATGAAGGAAACAAGATGATAAAGAAGGAAGCGAAACAGAGAACGTTGGAAAAGAAGAGAGAGAGAGGAAGGAGAAAGAAAGATGTTAACGCGTTTCAGCAATCATAGTGTAAGAGTTACAGTAGAAAGAAAGAAACACATTTAAAGTCCAGGACGCCACATGAAGATGTGACCTGGTGGTTGTGGGGGAGGGGCCTCAGCCCGCGTTTATACGTCTAGTCCGTTTGAGTGAATAGATTTCCTCTGGTTAAGATGGATGCCTGGTTTTTGCTTCCACCAAGGAGGTTTTGTTTCCACTCGCCTCCATTTGTCAGCAGGATTAAACAGAACCTTCAAACCGGGTTTCCAGGAGTGACGGCCGGATCCTGAAGGGAATGGGATCAGGCATAATTATGGATCTGGTCTTCATGAACGTGTGCAGTTTGGTTTAAGTCCAAATGAATACCCGGACCCACCAGATTTAATCCTCTGGCTCCTCCTGATCCATCCATCCATTATCTGTAACCGCTTATCCTGATGGGGTCCTCAGGGGGGAGGAGCCTATCCCAGCTGATAAATGATGATTACAGGGTTTGATTCCTGATAAAGTTGGATTTAATTAAGGTCACAGTTGGTTCCTGGTTGATGTTTAGGTCACTTCTAAGAATCCCTGCTGTTGATGAATTATGTAAAAACTGCTGCATCCATGAAGGTTGGGTCCCCAGACAGAACAGAACTAATGACATCATCGTGTTGACGGTGGGAGGAGGGCCGGAGCCAGGATTTCTTTTTCTTTTAGGAATTCTGTTCAACATGTTCTTTAATTTCTCGGGGAATCATTCATGGGTCTGGATGGAAAACCTGAGGTGGATTTAGGAGGGCGGTATCTGTGAGTGAGTGTGGATCCAAATATAAACTCCTCATCCTCCAGATTTAAATATCTGCTGCTACAAATCCAGTTTGGTTTTGGTTCTGGCTTTATTGACTGAATAGTTTCTGGAGAAATCAAAGTCAGAAATGTTACGGGGAAGAATCCTCTCACCTAATCCAGATCCAGACCAAAACGAAACAGGATCTTTTTAGACCCCCCCCCCTCCTTTGATGAGTTTGTGTGTCTTCCTGCTGACAACCAAAGGAACCAGTGAAGAAGAAGGTGACGAAGGTTGGAGGCACGACCTCCTCGGTGGAGGTAATAAGAATGTCGCCACAGGCTGAGGGAGAGGAGGGTAATTACGTCCCTGAGGAAATATTGTCAATAAGGACTCTGACCCCGCCTCTGAGTCAGGATGAAGAGTAAACATCACAGTCTTCATGTTTCACCGATTGGGCTTGTTCCACGTTTGTGTGGTCAGATGTATTCATGCAGAAGATCGCATGTGTTACATTCATGGCTCGTCACAATCTGTGCTTCTCTGCCCACAGCCTTTTGTCATCCACGACATGGAGACCCTCCAGCTGGCAGAGCAGACCCTGGTAGCAAAGATGGTGGGCTCGGCCGGGGTGCTGAAGGACAGGGAGGCAGAAGTCCGGATTTTCCACTGCTGCCAGTGCACGTCGGTGGAGACGGTCACCGAGCTCACGGAGTTTGCAAAGTCCGTCCCCGGCTTCTCGAGCCTGGACCTCAACGATCAGGTGACTCTCTTGAAATACGGCGTTTACGAGGCCCTCTTCGCCATGCTGGCCTCCAGCATGAACAAGGACGGGCTCCTGGTGGCGTACGGCTCAGGCTTCATCACCAGGGAGTTCCTCAAGAGCCTGCGGCGGCCTTTCAGCGACATGATGGAGCCAAAGTTTCAGTTTGCGATGAAATTTAACGGGCTGGAGCTGGACGACAGCGACCTGGCTCTGTTTGTGGCCGCCATCATCTGCTGTGGAGGTGAGGATGACGTCTGCATGTCTGTTTTAGGTGGTCTCTCCCTGCCCACATGTCACCCATATCTTCTTGCCTCTTCTTCTGGGATCAGACCGACCGGGCCTGGTGAACGTGGCCCACATCGAGCGCATGCAGGAGAGCATCGTTCAGGTGCTGCAGCTCCACCTGCTGGCCAATCACCCGGACGACACGTTCCTCTTCCCCAAGCTGCTGCAGAAACTGGCCGACCTCCGGGAGCTGGTCACCGAACACGCGCAGCTGGTGCAGGAGATCAAAAAGACAGAGGACACCGCCCTCCACCCACTGCTGCAGGAGATCTACAGGGACATGTACTGACGGTGGGTGGAGAAGAAGAACCATCATCTTCTTTTTTCAGGGACAATAGAAGAGGAAGAGTCCTCAATAAGCTAGGCTGAACCACTTCATCGCCCCCCCTCTGCGCCGAGAGTTGTTTCTGCTCAGGACAAGAAGTTTAGGAGGATGGAGTTCTTGGTTGACGCCATCTCCACTCCAGGATGTCGCCCGGCACAGACAGGAAGGTACGGAGGCCCAGAGGGGCTGCTCAAATATACATGTTTTACAGAATTACAGAATGAAATACAAGTTTACAGGATGTGTTACAACTTTACTAAAGGTAAAACTAACTCATGGTTTGGAGAATAAAATGATAGAATTTAATACAAATTAACATTTTGGAACAATTCTCAACATTTTTGTCCAAAGGCAAAACAAAATGATGATAACTGTTCAGATGTGTGACAACTTTCACAACAAAGGTAAAAGAATTTAACATTAAATGAAAAACAAAACCACAAAAATATAAAAATGAATTTACGAGACGTCATAACTACAATTATTAAAATGATTTTAGAAAACAAAAGTGAAAACAAATATTGGAGCTCTGAGTCGGACCTAAAGGGAAGGTTTAACAGGAATGTAAACTCTTTTTCTCCGGTTGAAGAGTTCCAAACCTGTAAAGTTGTATTTTGATTTCTAACACGTATGTCTGTAAAGCCCTTCTGGGTCGGGTTCAATTCTTCAGATCGTACCACCTTTCCTCAGAGATGCCACCGGGCTCCTCAGCATTTACTCGTACTGTAAGTCCTCTAAGCCAAACTGTTAACCATCTTCCTCATCATCAGCATCATCGCTCGTTCCACCAACCCGACTAGACGCCACAACGAAGCACAAATCTATCTTCATCTATTTTTCTCACAGATGAAGAGAAACATGCTCGTCTAATGCTGCCTTCACACCGAACAGCACACAGATGTTGCTGTTGCTCTAATAGCGCCGCTCTACTCTTGTCCCCCGGGATTATTAGCATATTTAGCGGCAGGAATAAAAAGTCAGAGATATACCAGAAATCCTTCTGTGGGCCTGAAAATGCAAAACTTTTCCTAATGGCTTTTACAGAGCGTAACCGTTTGAAGACGTCGGCGTTAACATCGATGTGAAACTTTTATTTTGGTTAGGCTATTTGTTCAGAATGAAAACACAAAACTCATTCCAGAGGGTAATCTCTGGGATGTCTTCTACCTTACCGTCGCTGTGGAAACGTTGAAACTGCGATACAGTCCCACCTCTTCTACATTTTTAGATAATTCTGGCATTACACCAAACGCCATGCAAATTTCTATCGCCGCTCTACTTGCAGGAATGACGCTCCAGAATGATTCGCGTGACTCTCGCAAGAATGGCAAACCTACAAATATGTAACGATACAAACACTCCTCACTCCTACGTCACTATTATCAACAGTGAGCGAAATAATCACATAATTAGCGTCACACGGTGCAAATTCCTGACTACTCGCGTCTCGCGGCTTTGCGTCACATTCAGTGCGAACGCAGCATAAAAATTATATTTTTGCCGAAGTCGCTCAAACTTCCTACCAAGTTTCATGATAACCCATGACCTCTGACCTTTTCTTTGGTCTGGGGAAATTATTAGTTTATTTTTTATTTTTTATTTGAGAGTGGATACAAAAACACGGTACTCTCATAAAATAGCAATGAGGAAAATACAAATTAACCCAAAACATTATCTTTCAACCTTAAGATGAAAGAGAAGTTCTGTAGGCTGATTTTGTCTTTAACTCTGACTTTTTATTTCCAAGTTGTGTGGAGATCCGGTTTGTAGTTTTTACTTGCTAACAGGTTTGACAGATGGACCCGATCCAGGACATGAACTCGTTGGTTGTTGTCTGACATATAACCTCATAGGAAAGTTTTGATTTTAGGTGAACATGTCAGTTTTACTCTTTTAGTTTCTCCAAATCTGTCAGAGCAAAGACTGGCAGGTGATTTCTGAGTTTATTTGATCCTGTGGGATGAAATCAGTTGTTTCTTAATAATAGTGTAATAGTGTTTTAATAATAATAGTGTTTCTTAATAATATATCCTCTTTTATCATAACGGAACAGGCCAAGAGGACGCGCCGTTTTTTTATTGTCCTTCTGCCTTTTGTATCAAATGAACACGCCACATATGGGGGTGTGCTACCGGGGGGACATGTCGAAGAAGACATGTTGAACACATGCGTGGCTGACGGTTTAGTAAATCCGTGAGAGGACGCTAATCCAGCCAAGATCCTCTCAACTGATCGTGACCTCGCTGAAGTCAGGAGGAACAGTGGGGGGTGTGTTTATGGAAGCCTCACGATGTATAATGTACATAGATGATCACGGCGACTTCTCTCGCCAGAGGAATACCAGGTACTAATGATGATCAACTTTTGTATCCCTCAGTTTGGTAAATACTTTCAAACGTTTGAAATTTGACAGTAAATGTAGTTTATGTATTGTATGTTGTTTTAGCTGGAATCCCACCTGCGTGTGTTTTCATTGAATTGGATAGTATTTTTATACTTAAGTATATATGTGTAACTAAATCAGATAATTGTTTATTTGAAATGGCACCCGTGAAGAGTGCCGTGTAAATATGTTTAAGGGTAACCGCTAATCCCAACATCCACGGATGTCGTTCCCGTTTGGGACATTCCTCGTTGTTTAGTACTATTATTAGACGGAGAAGCATCGATGCTGCAATATGAACTCAGTTCAGTCACCTAATCATGAAAGAGGAACACCCTGAAGGGAAAATGGATTAGTTATATACTCCCCCCATGCTGATGGAACGTCAGAGGAGATTCACAGCAAGAAGGCGCTGCAGCATTCTCGTAATCGAAAGAAGACGTGAAGGTATTACAAAAGAAAACAAAGATATGACCGCTTGTACGGCATAATCCAAGTCATGATCGCCCTGAGATCAAAAGTCTATTTCAGGTTTAAAGTTATTAACGGCCTTAGGCTGTTAATGAGGCTCAAATCTTCACTTTAGCCTCTGAGGTAAAGTCGTCTGGGGAACATGCTCAAACTTGAACGTTTATATGTCCGCGGCAAATGTCAACAAGAGCTTGCCGTGTTTGCATACCTCAATACGGAAAAAGACGAGGAAAATGTAGCCTCAAATCTGTCGTCGGCTCCCAAACGGATCTGAAAAGGCGTCATGTGACCCTTTTTTATGCTAAAACTCTCTACGTAGCATCTAAGCTAAAAGTGGTCGCGCACACACGGTCTGAAAAATCTTGAATATTTGTATGCACTACGACATCAATGAGAATTTGTGATCCCTACAGACACCAGCACTTAAAAACAGAAAAGAAATGTAGCATCAAATCCGGTGTGCGCCAGTGGTTTTACGTTGAATCTCAAAGTGCTTTGTAGAGACTTTATTTAAGCTAAAAGAGTTTGAATGAACCCCGTCTGAAGGAGGTACTCAAGCAGGAATATTCACTGCTTTCCAAGATCAAGGAAATATTTCAATCTTAACATAAAGATCCGTACCAGTTTTCTCTCCTGGAGGCAAACCTGATTCCTGAGAAACCTGAAACCTGAGAGCCCGACTGAAGAGGCTAGAGTGAAGTTTTCACCGTTAGAAAAAGACTTTAAATTACATAATAATAAGTTAGGTTTCTCTGGGTATGTCATATTATGTTTCCTTTTCAAAAAAACAAAAGTCTACGCCTCCTTCAGCTGTACAGAGGAATGTCGCTGCACCTTTTTACTGTCCCAGAAACTTCACCTGATTGTCCATCATGATTGAGGGGGGGGGGGGGCAGATAAAATCAGAGTTTTTATTTTATTTTTGGGACACACTTTTCCTTTAAACTATGGGCTCTACTAGCTCACTTCTTAGGGTAGCTGATTAAAACTTGACCTCCGTGACCTTCTGAATAGAAATACTTTTATAATTAATGGTCCGTTTACACGACAACAATGGATTCCAGGGTGTATTATTTTTGAAAAATCTAAATTTTGCATTGCTGTGTAAACTATGGACACAGCCTCACTTCATGAATAGATTTGCTCAAATACAAACTTTCATTCATGCTAGTACAGCACATTTTCTGTACTAGCATGAATGTCCCTGAAGGACTCAAAGGACCCGCAAGTTACGTGGCCCTCTGGATTTACGCCCCTTTCTACCAGTGATGATACATTTCTTATCATTATCTCACTCTTGTCATCGACCCAAGTAAAGTCTACGAATAGTAAAGTCCTACTGATGTGCGTACTTGTAATGATTCTCGATTCTCAAAGCTGACTGGCTTTCGAGTCACTGTGTTAAGGAACCGATGGAAAACTCGCTCAGACTCCGACATTTGTCTAGACTTGCACCGGTGTACGTTTACATGAGGCGTCTACAACACTTCTATTTGCAACTTTGCCGTAACTTTGTAAGAAATTGCAATGTGAATTTTTGTGTCTTTCTCCTCGCACGAAGATCACCTGGGATTATTCGCATCACTTGGGCGAGTAACGCAAACTCATATACGCCACTGCCTTTTGAGAACGATACACTTGTTTCTTTCCACTATGTCACTCTGTTATCAACCCGGAATAAGACGAACGCAAATGCTGTTTCGTATTTTTGTAGAAACCACAGAATTGCTGATAATTCAATTTGCGGCTTTGCATTGACTCTGTATTTATTCAAGCCACGCAAAACAATTGCGTCGTGTTTGGTTTGAAGGCAGCATAATAGCCACACTCGGACAACTCCACGAAAACAATGATGGACTGTCGGATTTGTATTTATTTTTAACACTGCCATCTACTGGCCTGGCATGACCACTACGTTTTTTTCTAAGCTTACGCCTAAAGTTTTCGAACGAATGCAAACATTTTTCAAAAGCGTTGTCATGTAAACGGGGCCTACAGCTCAGCACTGATCAAAAAGTCTCCTTTTATACTCAGGTTGCACGTTTAAATAAAGTAATATATGCACAGAATTCCACTGATGTTATCACAAATAGTTGCCTCCTGTTATCAAACCTGTCTCTTTTTTTTTTTTAGAATGTAATTACATAGAGATGCAGTCACAACTCGCCCTCACACCACATGTTATCAATTATATGCAGGGATGAAAATGCAGTATGAACTCTTTTATAATAATCCTGTTTTTGTCTCTCCTCGCTCGCTGCTAAACTCACCAAACATTTCTTATGCCACGAGTAGATTACTGACCTTCAAGCTGCCTCTGCTCACTTCTTGTTTCTTCTCATGGAATGTCAGCTCTCCTAGCTTCATGGGCCTCGTAGATCCCAGCCACGCTTCGGGGTTAACTGCAAAACAAACCCGTGCCTTAGTGTCATAAAACAATGCCATAAAACAGCAGAAAAGGATGCAGAAAAGAGACTTTTGCACACAAAAACACTTTTATAAATGCCGTCAGCTAGAGCTAGCGAGGGCCACACAGATCAGAGATGATGTCACAGCAGATTCCGACTTACAGTTTAAACAGCAATCCAAGCGTCCTTTTACCCCGCAGAATAGTAACAAGGATGGTTTTGCTTTAGAGAGGACGACACAAAATGTTTCAGACAAGACCCAGAGGAGAAGTCGAGCAGTAATTTGTGATGTCCGCTCACCTTTAGGAATGTTTTATGTTGAATTGACGAGGGATTTTTATTTTATTTTACTTGTATCAGGGAAACCTCTTGTTTTGTTGATCTAGCTCAGGATATAGAAAGATTCTCTTCATCCATCTCTGTGACGCTGGAATGACTTTATAGCAGTCTGCCTTACAGCACACAAACACCCACGGCAACAACATTATAATTTTTATTTTCCATAAAAATGTGACCGGGGAGCAGCGGTCATAGGAATTTAGGTATTTGATTTTTTTCTTTCTCCTTCTTCCTTGATTTCATTGTTTGTTTTTGTGGTTATAGTGTTGTACGAAGAGCCAACAGAGACTTTGTATGTGATGTTAACGTGTAATGTGGCGTGGTAACCATACTGTAAATGTTTGAATGTATATTTAGTCATTTAAACAATGGAACAAGTTGACTTTGAATGGATTTTAAAATAAAATGATTTTTAAATCTAACCCTTTTTTGCATTTTGATTGTTGGAGGTTAAATAGACAAAATTCACTGTACTAAAAGTCACCAAATATGAATCAAGACGTTGGTACTACATCGCCTATATCACACTTAAAAAATGTTTCTAGGACATCAATTTAGGTGTGTTATGAAATAGAATAAAGAGTATGAGCAAGAATATGTATTGAAATAAAAACTATTATCATATGAAAATGTTCATTGTTACAAAGTTAAAACATTTTATAAATTAAATGTATTATTATTTTAATATTTCATTATTATGAAAACTGATAATAAAAATAATAATGTAAAATACTGGGAGAATATAAAATAAAAAAAATAAAACATTTGAGCGAAAACATTTTTGACAGTTGTACATTCAAGAATGACAGTCCGTGTTTAAAAATCAAAAATGTTTAAATAAAGATTTGGAAAAAGAAAAAAGTCGCCTCCATGAATATCACGTGGCGAGTTATTTATGTAATTGATTCGCTACGCAGCAAAAGAACGTCCTATAATTATTCAAAACGTTCTGAAGTCTCGTAACGTTTTGCATACATAATTCAGCGTCGATGCTAGAACCGGTACACTGGAGGGCGCTCTCGTCTCGGGAGGAACCTAAACTCCTCCCACCACTTCCTGTCACATTGTCCGACATGGCTGCCTCCATGGCGAGGATTTGCCGCTATGTATCGCGGTACGGACTCTGTTTCCGACCGACGAGGACGAGTGTTTGGCTCACACCCAGGTCTAAAATCCACTCCTCTCCGCCCACACTAGCCGGACTGCTCTATTCTCTAAATAAACGCGGCGTTCTAAAGGACTCCTTCCCGGAGAACGCAGGGCAGGACCAGCTCCCACAGCTGCTCCAGTCCGGAGCTCAGTCCGTCTACTGCGGCTTTGACCCCACGGCGGACAGCCTCCATGTGGGCAATCTGCTCGCCATCATCGGCCTGCTGCACTTCAGGAGCGCGGGCCACCATGTGCTCGCTGTGCTCGGGGGAGCCACGGCCCAGATCGGAGACCCGAGCGGGAAGACGAGCGAGAGAGAGCGGCTGTCGTCGGACGCGGTGGAGGCGAACACTCGCAGCATCCGGGAGAGCATCCAGAGGATTTTCGCCAACCACGAGCTGTACTTGCACGACACCGCCAAGAAGCTGGGCACGGTGACGGTGTTGAACAACCTGAGCTGGTACAAGGACCGGAGCGTGGTGGGCTTCCTGTCGGAGGCCGGGAGGTACTTCAGGATGGGGACCATGCTGAGCCGCCACAGCGTGCAGTCCCGACTGAGGAGCGCAGACGGCATGAGCCTGACCGAGTTCACCTACCAGGTGTTCCAGGCCTACGACTTCCATCACCTGAACCAGATCTACGGCTGCAGGATCCAGCTGGGGGGAACCGACCAGCTGGGGAATCTGATGTCCGGGCACGACTTCATTCACAAGTAAATATCTACAAACTCCCCAAGAATCCTACGCTGCAAAACCCGCGTTAATACAACACACACGGGGATTAAGTCGGTACACCTGCTTAGACACAGCCAGAAAGCGGTATCTCTGATGTTTGGCCGTTGCCGTAAATTGGCGCTGTTGACGTAAATCGTCTTTGACATAAATCAGGTCTGCAGAGGCTTTATTGTAGTAAAGTAAAGACTTTGAAAAAGAGGTATTGACAAAATTCGGCGTCTTTGACAGTAAAGTTGTGTTTTTGACATTAATTGTGTCTTTGATGCATAGTAGTGTCTTTGACATAAAGTAAGGTCTTCGTGCAAAGAGCCTATGATGACATGAAGTTGTGTCGTTAGTGTAAAGCGGTCTCTTTGATTCAAAAATGATCTTTTTCATTCGGAGAGGTTTTGTTTGTGTGAAGCGGCGACGTTGACATGAAGCTGTGTTTTTGTCGTAACAGCACCGACCCATCGTGAAGTTAGGACCGTGTTTTGGGATCAGGGACTTAAATCAAAGTATTATTAGGAAAGAGGCAACATATCGGAAGAAAGGTGTTTGATGACCAATAAGTTATACTACAAGAATAAAGTTTCAATAATGATGTTGGACAAATATACGTTAAAGGTCCTTCATATAGACCCAGAACCTGGTTATAGTTCTAAACAAGCATTAAAAAAAAAGGGTTTTATTTTCAGCTGAAAGCACAGAGAGAAAAAAAACGATTTGATATTCCATATATCCAGAGATAGCCCTAAATACCCCTTAAATTTGACGTACCGGACCTTTATTAGTCGTAACTTTACCAGAAAGGTTTTCCCTAAAGTCAAAAGTTTTGAATGCCCGACACCAGAGATGAGACACCCATGTAGATCCTGCCTCCTCTGCAGAGTTAGCGGCGAGGAGGTGTTCGGCCTGACCATCCCACTGGTGACCAGCTCTGTGGGAGACAAGCTGGGGAAGACGGCCGGTAACGCCGTGTGGCTCAACAGAGACAAGACGTCTCCGTTTGAACTCTACCAGTTCTTCCTCAGGCAGCCTGATAACAGCGTGGAGCAGTGAGTGAGATGCTGATCGTACAGGAAGAATGCTAAAACGACCAGCGCCATCGTATTTAGATGAAGCTGAGGCAAGTCATGTGATCTCTTTACAGGTACCTGAAGCTGTTCACCTTTCTGCCACTGGCGGAGGTGGAGCGACTGATGGAGCAGCAGAGAGAGGATCCAGGGAAACGGCTCGCTCATAAACGCCTGGCGGCGGAGGTGACGAAGCTCGTGCACGGAAAAGAGGGGCTGGAGACGGCGAAGAGGTCAGAAGATGATGGTCTTAAATTGAGCAGAGATAGAGAGGCTAGATACGTGGCACTGTCGCCCGCATGTAGCTGAGGTGATGCAGAAGACATTAAGGTCATCTGTGAAAGGTAAGAAGTCTGATCGTAAATGTATCTTTAGGGAAAGTCATATTTGAGATGATAACTCCAGAACCTCGGAGGTGGAGGAACTCAGTAATTACTTTGGTGTGAGGCAGATTCCAGTAAAACGGCGTTGTCACGGCAACAATAGTACCATACCATACCATAGTGTGAACAATACAAGAATGTTTTATCTCGTGGGAATAGAAAATCCTGATATTATTGTTATTTGTATTATTATTATTATGACTTAGGGATGATCAGGTTTTTCAACATTCTGTAGTTCCTGAGGGAGAAAAGTCTCAGATTGATTTTTAAAAAAAATTTTTAATCTTTATTTGGCTCATCGTCACATTAAAGGAAGCTGGAGTTCTTTGGTGCGGCGCTGCAGAGCGTCAGTGTTCTATCTCATTGTGATTTAAGGATTAATAACGTCTCATCTCGCCGCTGCAGATGCACCGACGCGCTCTACCACAGCAGCGTGGAGGCGTTGCAGGAAATGAGCGACGAGGAGCTGCAGGAGCTTTTCAGGGAGGCGCCCTTCCATGAGTTGATGCTGGAGCCCGGAACCACCGTGATCGACGCCTGTCGCAGAGTCGACGCCATCCCAGAGGGACCCAAAGGGTAGGTCCCGCCTCCTCGGGTTATTAAATCAGATAGTGTCGCAGAGTGGGAGGAGCTATTTCTCAAGCTGCAGAATTATAAATATTTGTCTGATGAACTGTTTGTGTGATTTAAGGCCAGAGTTTCTGCTGCTCTGAATATCTGCAGAGATCAGTGACGGCATCCATCTTTAGTTGATAAGGACGTCTAAGAGGAATTTACTGTCAGCCTCTATTACAAACCCCTTCTTTTAAAAAGTGTATATAAATAAAGGTTGTTCCGTGTGACACTGACATCTTCAGTAAATGTTTTCTGATTCTTCTATGATTCTTCCAAACACTTTTGCCGGTGTGTATCTAGTCTCAGCTTTTATAGCATATATGCAAATTTCACATTTATATACTTATAAGTTTTTCTGGAACATTTTTTTAAACAAGTTTTTGCAAGAAATCTGCAATAAAATCTCATAAGAAACAAAGAGATTCACTCAACGAGTTAAATCTGTAACCATGGCAACTCTCAATGCGAAAATACAATAATATGACAAATAGTTCTTTAACTTCTGTTCATAGGAGAGTGTCACCATGGCAACGTAACAACGTGGCGTCACACTCAGACACGGGCTACTAAGGTTCATGCAGAGAAACAGTCCAGGTTCACACAGTGAAACAGTCCAGGTTCATACAGTGAAACAGTCCAGGTTCACACAGTGGAACAGTCCAGGTTCACACAGTGAAAAAGTCCAGGTTCACACTGTGAAACAGTCCATGTTCACACTGTGAAACAGTCCAGGTTCACACAGTGAAACAGTCCAGGTTCACGCAGTGAAACAGTCCAGGTTCACACAGTGAAACATTCCAGGTTCACACGGTGAAACAGTCCAGGTTCACACGGTGAAACAGTCCAGGTTCACTCAGTGAAACAGTCCAGGTAATTCGTTTGAATGTTCATGATATGTTTTGCAACTATGTGACCTAACATAAATATTATTTCTGTGCAGGTATAGGATGGTTTCTGAGGGAGCGGTGTCAATCAACCACAGGCGAACAGAAAATCCACAGCAGGTACTGATCCCGAAAGTCCACATCCTGTCAAACGGACTCACGTTACTCCGAGTGGGAAAGAGGAACTTCTACATCATTAAGTGGCTCAGCCTGTGAGGCGGGCATCTCTCACACCTGATGGACTGGAAAGGTAGGCCAGCACACCTCTGGAAGGACCGGTATTTTGAACTCTGTGGCCCGAAAGAACGTGTATATATGTGTAAGCTATGGTATTAAAAAAAAAGAGTAGTATGAAGGCTGTTGGCTGGTGATTTTACGAACATGCACTAGGGGGCAGCATTGTCCCAGTCACAGCAGGCTGCAGGCTGATTCCAGGCTGCAGGCTGATGCAGCTGGACACCCTCTCCTGCTGTGACCACTATAGGTAAATAATTGCTCACTTTAATTTTAATTAGCAGATTTTTTTCACAAATAGGCAATACTTTTGTTTTAAGAAAGTTGTGTTTCTTTGAAATTAAGATGGTAGGGAGAGCTGTTTGTGTCTGCTCAGGAGTTTAAGGTGCAAAATGAGCCAGAAAGAGATTTTTAAAGAAGAATTTTTCAAGATTCCATTAATTTGTATTACTTTTTTTTTTCAGATTGGAATTAGATTTTACTTTAAGTTTCAACTTTTTGATATGCTAGAAATAAGATCCTACTTGTTATTGTCTTTACAGTTTTTTATTGAGTTTTTTAGTGGTTGCAGACTTCTGAATATCTAGCTGTACTTTGAGTTCTAGTTCTTCTATGGAGGGGCTTGTTTTAGGTGAGAACAAAGTGAGCTCTGGTGTTGGTTGACCTTTATTTGCATTTCTCAGTTTAGGAGAATTTGCAAAATCTGCATGAATATTTTTCCTTTTATCCTTGTCATTTTGACTGTGAGTACTCTTGCAGAGGTGCACACCTTGAGTATTTACACAATGAATTTTCAGCATTTTCTCTCTTAAGGCGGAATGTTTTATTAAAGCACCTCTACAACTTTTCTTCTCAAAACCTGTTGGTAATATATTTCTGTTTGTCACCAAAGATGTATTTTTTTGACATAATTTAGATTTTGAAAATATTTGGCACATTTTCATAAAAGGGTCCATTTAAATATAAGAAAAGACTTGTAAAACTTCACTCTTGACTCAAAGACGATCAAAATGTGCCGGATCCCATCAGTTTACCTCTCACTGTTGTCATGACTTCATGTTTCCCTTCCTTGACTTCAAGGTTTCTCCCTCTGTTGTTCTTTTCCTGTGCTCAACTTCTCACAACACAAATTACTGTAGTTATCTAGTAAAACCCTTTTTTCATCATCTTCTTCTTTGTTGTTTTTAGATATGTGTTCCTTCATCATATTTTGAAACTTCAACTAAAAACAAAAGAATCCTCTATGGGGCCATGGTTCAGTTTGTGTATTCAAGGTTACTTTAAGAACATGGCCCCACAACAGATAGATGAGATATATAAAAACCATATATCGGGGCTAAGGATTTTGACCGATTCTATGCTAATTAAACACGAAAAGTTGCACCTTGTGTGGGGTACTGTGCCTTCGGTTTGACTCACCTTTTGCAAAAGGTTTTTTATTTTAAAAAAAGAAAGAAAGAAATGATGTTATTATGCTCAGTTAGCTCTATCTGTAACTGGAAACATGGTAATTCTCAATGCAAACATTCACTAGTTACATGTCACAAAGACATCAAGTCACATGTCAAAGACATCAAGTCACATGTCAAAGACATCAAGTCACATGTCAAAGACATCAAGTCACATGTCAAAGACATCAAGTCACATTTCAAAGACATCAAAGCCATAACGTGACATCACTACTTGTACTACCAAAAAGGAAGTTGCTCTTGCTCCATTGTGATGATCCAATTTACCCCAATCTTCAAATATTTTTCTTCTTCTACTGTAGTTACTTCTACTCTAGTTAGTACCGCTTTACTAATATTAAAACTTCTAAAAGATGCCTTAGCAGTCCAGGTTCATACAGTGACTGTAGTGCTGAAGCAGTCTCTGCAGTCAGTTAACTGCACCAACTTCCTGGTCCACCTTAACAGAAGTGGGTGGGCTTAAGCGCTTTGACCAATCAGCAGGCTGCTTCTTATTTAAATAGCCCGGAGTGTCAATCATCTCTCCTCCCCCCAGTCAGGCTTCCCTCTCGGCCTCACTCTCAGCTCTCAGTCGCCATATTGGCTCCTGGAAGGTCTCCGTCTCACCGCGGCGCTACTTGACAGACGGCTCCGGTAAACCGAGCTCTTCGCGTGGATGACACCTCGACATCGCGGTCGCTACCGTCCCCAGCTCGACGAACGCATGGCATAAGTCGGCTGACGCCTGTTTGGGATCTTTTGTGGAGGAGATAAGCGTCGTTTTTGAGTGTTTTTGTTTAAAACGTTGCGGGGGAAAATGTCAGACGTCCGACTCTCAAACGGGAGCCCGACGCTTGAACGGACGGACCAAAGGGTGTCGGAGCACCCGAAGCCGTCCGCCTGCCGGAACCTGTTCGGCTCCGTGGACCACGAAGAGTTGAAGCGGGATTTAAAGGGACATCTGCGGGAGATGGAGCAGACAGCCTCCTCCAAGTGGGGCTTCGACTTCGCCAATCACACGCCGCTGGCCAACAGCCGGTTCGAGTGGGAATTGGTGGATTGCTCAAAGGTTCCCCGGTTCTACAACGGGCAAACGCGGAGGGAGAAGGGCGTGTGCCCGACTGGGAATAACGCTGTGGATCTAAACGGGAATCATAGCTGTGTGCTGCGGGTGGTCCCCGGGGAGGAGAGCGCTCAGACGGGCTGCACGGAGCAGTGCGCCGGGCTGAGGAAGAGACCCGCCTGTCACGGTACGACCCCCGATCCCGGCTCGGCTCCGGCGTCAGCCCACAGCCATTTTTGTTAATAACCGTGAAGCTCCCGAGTTTAAAAGATGACCGAGAATGTTTTCCTTTGATCCCGCAGAGCCATCGGCCGGGAATAAGCGGTCCCACACCGGACCGGAGGAGGTGAGCTGTCCGGGTCTGAGCCGCTCCGTGGAGCACACACCCAGAAAGAGCAGCCCCAGGAGGCAGACGTGAGGAGAGAGGAGGTCAGAGGTCATTAGAAGAAGTGCCCCTTTGAATGCATGGCTCTGTAAGGCGGTCTGAAACCGTTAAATACAACCTTCAATTAAAACACTATGACGCGAATCACTAAAACACACCAATAACTGCAGAAATATTACCTTCTTACAAAAGTGCAAGTTTTAAAAAAAACATATTTGAGGCCATGTATGACAAAGGTATCGATCCAAAACAGCACAGATGTAGATTACTAATATTAGCTGCTCCCTAATGTAACATTTCTGATATACATCTAAATAACTGTAATGATAGTTCTCCATTTATTTTAGTGATTTTTAATTTCCGTCAATTTGAAAAGGTGAATTTTGGACACGTTTGAGGCCATGCCACTGTAGAAGTGGTGTTACACTCATAAACAATTTATTTAAAAAAAAAAAAAGACAGATTCTCTCTGATGTGTCATTTCCTGCAGATATCTAAATCAAAATTCTAGTTTTAAATGCCACCAACTTACTGATATTTTTGCAGAAATATTTACTGCTTATAAATTCAAAGAGCAGATTTGGACATGTTTGACTGCAGCACAGGTCTAGATTACCGAAAGTCCAGATTAAAATGCTCTGGTTAGCATCCATTCTTAGAGAAATCATTTGAATACTGCTATAAAACACATTCTGTGGTAGATATTTTATTTCCAACAAAGTCAAAAGTGCACCTTTGGGCATTATACTAGAAGTGTTTCCCTGTGAATCCCAGGTCCAAATCCTGACAATACCAGTTTGCAAATGCAGCAGTTTGAATTGGTTAGAAATTGATCAATATCTCCAGAAGGGCAGTATTTGGGCATGTCTGAAGCTGTGCATGGTGAAAGTGTTGTCTCCTTCAAGACCAGCTCTAGATAATTTAAATGTTGGCTTAAAGTGTTCAACAAGTGCAGCTTTGTACATTTAGTTAGACTGCCACTGTAGACGTGTTCTCCCACTCATGCTGAGCTGTAAAGTATTTAAATACCACACTAAAATGCTTCATAATCAGGCCCTTTGCAGAAATATTGAAGAATGGTACTCAGCCTTGGTGCAGATATTTTTTGCAGAATTTTAACAAACTCAAACAAAGTGTACTTCTGCACCTGTTTGATGTTTTAGCACTACAAGAGAGAATCTAAATGATTCAAGTTGAAAATGCTCCCATGTCTTGTTTTTTGGCCACAATATGGTTTCCTATCAAGTTCAAAGTGTCGCTTTGGGCATTTCTGCGGCTGTGCCACTCTAGAAGTGTCCCATTCAAACACGTGGAAAGTATTGACATATGAAAAGTTTACTGTTTGCAGAGTTTAACATACATTTAAATATTTAACAAATTCAAAGTGCACCTTTTGAGGCTTTGATAGAGGAGTTATGTTTTCCCGGTCAAGCACAGGTCAGAATCATTATAACACTAGTTTAAATGAAGCTACTAAGTTCACTTATTTGAATTTGTCTGAGGCTGAGCTTCTGTTTTCATTACTGCACAGGTGTGATGTTTGAAAATGCACCTTTATTATATAGTTGTTTCTGCAGAAAGATCTTTCTGTGGTTCAAAGTGAAGCTTCTGGCCCTTTATTGAAGGTTCTGCTACGTTTAAATGAGCCTTTTGGGGATATTTGACCTCAGCTGCTTCTCTAAGTGCTGTGGTTCATAATCTGGATTCAGAAGGAGGGTGATGAAGTCTTGTCTCATCAAACATTCGCAGAATTCATTCAATTACAAGGAGAAAATACTAAATAATGCAGATTTTCTTACACTAGTACAAGGTTCAATTTCACCTACACACCCCAGTGTTAAATATTAAAGTTCTGGTTCTAAACAGCCCATTTGTAGTTCCTTTGCACAAATATGACTTTCTAACATCTTCAAAGTTCATCTTTGGCAGGATTTTATGCTTTCACCGCAGAAGTGTAGTCCCATTCAAGCACCGCTGTAAAGTATATTTAAATAATAGTTAGAAAGTGTTTTTGTGGGGCTATTTTAAGCACAAGCTTGACCCATTCCAGCTTATGCCCAGTTAATGAAATGAAAGCTTCCTAAAGCACTTCCTTTTGCAGAAAATATCTATTTCTAACATTCAGAGTTCAAGTTGGAACATTTTGAGGCTGTGCCACTGTAAAGGTTCTGTTCGCCCCAGTCCAGCCCAGACGTGGATTATTAGGATTCTAGTTAAAAATCCCCCCTGAGGAACACAAATGTGAATTTTAACAGCAAACTTGCAGCGTGAGATTTTTGAGGTGTCAAATATTCAAATATTTCTTTTGGACCACAGGTTCTCTAACATTTAAAGTGCAGCTCTGGACTTTTTGAGTCTTTGCAAATGGAAGTCTGAATTATTTAAAATATGCCACCGTCTTATTGTGGATATTGTTTTGCACAAATGTGAATCTGACAGATTCAGAGTTGCACATTTTGGAGAGTTTGCATAACAGAAGTTGGTTCATGCATAAACGTCTGAATACAAATGTAACCTTCTACGGTTCTTCTACCTTAAAGGTGTATTTTGGGCTGTACAGATGTTCACCTCTTATCCCATCAAAGCCAAGGTTTAAATTATTACAATGATAATTAAAAATTCAGCCTTTTCTACTTTATTTGTTGGCAGAAAGTTGATTCCTAAAGAGGTTTAGAGTTGGACACGTTTGAGGCCGTGTCTCTGCATGTGGCGCGGCGTACTAGAAGCAGAAGTCTTTTCTGGGTTTCTCTGGTGTTTTTCTTCTTAAATGAAGTGTGGCGCGAGAGTAAAAACAGAAGAAACGTGTGAGCGCCGCTGCACCTTCCCTCTCCAGCCGCAGCCTGACTATCAGGCTGGAGTGTAAACAAGAAGAGAGCTGAACAACAGAGTAGTAGTAACACGTCAGCAGCCACGGCCCTCGTGTGTGTGTGTGTGTGTGTGTGTGTGTGTGTGTGTGTGTGTGTGTGTGTGTGTGTGTGTGTGTGTGTGTGTGTGTGTGTGTGTGTGTGTGTGTGTGTGTGTGTGTGTGTGAGAGTCAGTCAGTCACCAGTGCTGGTCGCCGTAGCAGCAGGATTCTTTCTGTTATTTTAAAGCCGTAGGAGCCGTGAAGAGTTTCCAGGGATTTTTAACATTTTTGAGGTGAAACGAAAAGCAACAGGAAGAAGTTTTTAAGGTTTGAGGACCCCTCGTCTGCTTCCATCAGCGGGGGAAACGCTTCAGAGCCTAAAAGGAGTGGGAATCAGTACAAACAAGACATTGTCTGTTGGGTGGAGAAAATGACAGCAGCTTTATCCGTGACAAAGATTCGCCGTGGCCACAACTTGTTTCAAACAGGAAATAAGTGATAAAAATCACAACTTGGACCAAAAACTAGACTCTGCTGTTGGATCAGAGTTCAAACAGCTTCAAACGTTAGAAGAATGACTTTTTATTACACCTCTGAGGATGACCCAGACGGGTCTGAATCCACATAAAGTACATTTTTAGGACATCTAATATTCTTAAGAAGATGAAAAATAAAATGAATTTATGCACAAATATATTTGTCTGTACATTCGTTGCTTTGCTGGAGCATCATTCATGTTGAGCAGGTAAAAATTGATATCGATTTGAACCCTAATATTCATAATGAATAACAACGCTGTGTAAATAAAGGAAAAATGCAACTAATTTTAAGAGTAAAAAAAAAGTATTCTCTTATAATATTCATGAACTAGCAAGTAAAAACCTTGAATCACCACCACTAGAGGAAAACCAGCCCCCCCTGCACATTCAGATCACACCCCTCCATCTAATCTTCATGTGTGTCTCATTTTCTCAAAACATTTCATAGTTTTAATTGAAGAGGAAAGACCTGCCTGCCTCATGGTCTCTCCTTCTCTCCTCCTCTCTCCTCCTCTCTCCTCCTCTCTCCTCCTACAGAGCCGGAGTTTCCCCCCTCTTACACGGGAAACCTCAGCGTCGGCCCATATTTAAATGTTTGGAAGAGGAACTACACAGCAGCAGACACATATCAGCTCTCCTGGGGGCGGGGAGGACGCCGTTGAAGCACTGAATAGAAACACTAAACGTTGTTGTGGCACTCAGTTTGTTCAAGAAGAGAAAGAAAAGTTACTGCCTCTGAAAGCAGTGGATGTAGCAGCGTGCAATTAGCTTTCCTCTTTTCCCTTATTTTTTACTACCTGTGTGTAAATAAATCTGCATATTCTATAATATTTCTCTCCATATGTAGCACATAAAAGCATTATGATTTGAACACAAACGTAAAAGAAAAGGTGTGATTTTTATTTTTTTTTGTTTGTTTTTTCGACTTGAAGAATTTTTGCTGTGTAGTTTTTTTGATGCGTGTTTCCAAAATGCTGTTCTGGTGTGACTGAGGCGCTCCGTCAAAATCATGGGCGCGTCTTCACTCCCTCACGGACGGTACAAATGCAGCTCAACTGTTTTTGGGTGGGTTTTTTTTCCGAACAGTTCACGCCTCTGATGTTTCTGTTGCGACGCGTCGGCAACGCCGCTCCGACCTCTTCCGGAGGCGAGGTACTCGAATATTGAAGGAAGTACAAACTGCACAGGTCGCGCCGTAGGAGAAGTTTTCTATCCCAACAATACCAATTAAATGGTTGCATCACCTGCGCTCCTGAAATCGACTTCACATCGTACGACTTTGTGATTTTTGGGACTTTTTTTTTCTTCTGCCTGCTGAAGATGCAAATGCATCCAAAAGCTTCCCTTTTTATATCTTTACAAACCTGGACGGAGAGGAAACGTGTGTGTGTGTGTGTGTGTGTGCGTGTGTGAATCCCCCCGATGTACTTATGTAAATAATTTTGTAAAAACACTGAGAAATTATACTAACTTATTTATGTTGAGCTTTTTTTTTTCTTTTTTATGTAGAATTAAAAAAAAAAAAAAAGAAGTTTGTTTTCGTTTGTTTTTTTTGATTATCCAAAGTGGCATTTACTTTATTATTATTATTATAATAATTCTTGTTTTGTAAAAGCATATTTTGGTAGGTTTTTTTGTTTTTGTTTTTTTCTCATCGATAAGGTTGCAAACTGAGCCTGATAAAATATTTTGATGTGCATTTTGTAATGTGTGGTTATAAGATGTTGTTGCAATCAATTAAAAAGAAGAAATTAAAGCGTGTGTTTGTGAGGTTTTCAGTTTTCGCGTGGCCGCCTGCGTCCTCAGCCTTCTGTAGATCCCACGGAGTTTTGAGCGGGTTAATGATTGACACCTCGTTCAGCCAATGAGAAGCAGGGAGAGGAAAGCAGACCACTGGCTGCAGCCAGTCACGTTCAGTGACTCATCATGGGAGGGCTGTCATGGAAAATATGTAAATGCGGCTGAGCTCAGATCCTTTAATGCTGCTATTTTTGTATTTACGTTATTTGTTTTGTTTTTAAAACTATAGACGTCCACATTTCCAGGAGTTTGACGGTGAACTCCTGTCCGTTCACTCTGGAAATGTGAAATTATTTGAATATCGGTGTACTAAATGATGAAATCGCGTTCGGTTCAGGAAATGTGATTTTTTTACCTCATTTAAATTCAAAACTCAGTCCATGCTCAGAAAAATACCATCGTATCTTGTTTCCGCATTAAGCCCCAAAGCAAGAAACTGGACAAATATACAAATAAGCTTGTCATTTTATTATATCTGAAACTACACATCCCAATGTCATTTAACTTAAAACAAGAAATAAGCCATAACAAAGAGATGTTCCTCAAGATGTAGAGAATTTTCTATATATAGTGTGTGTGTATGTATATATACATTTTATATCTATGTATATATTTATATGTATATATGTGTATATATATAGTGTGTATATAATATATATATATATATATATGTGTATATAATATATATATATATATTTTATATCTATGTATATGTAGTACATCTATATATAGTGTATGTATATGTATTTATATTACTATATGTGTATATATATAGTGTGTATATAATATATGTATGTATGTATATATATATATATATATATAATAATAATAATAATAATACATTTAATTTATAATATATACATATATATATATATATACATATATATATATATATATATACATTTTATATCTATGTATATGAAGTACATCTATATATAGTGTATGTATATGTATTTATATATACATTCTATATATACATATATGTATAATGTATATTTCTAATTATATATATAAAGCTATACATTGTATGTATAGTATATGTATATATACTATATATACATATAGTAATATAGATATATATTGTATGTATATATAATATATATATATATAGTGTGTGTATATAATATATATATATATGTGTGTATATATTATATATATATATGTGTGTATATATTATATATATATATAATATATATATATATATACATTTTATATCTATGTATATGAAGTACATCTATATATAGTGTATGTATATGTATATGTATTTATATATACATTCTATATATACATATATGTATAATTTATATTTCTAATTATATATTTAAAGCTATACATTGTATATATAGTATATGTATATATACTATATATACATATAGTAATATAGATATATATTGTATGTATATATATATATAATATATATATATATATATGTGTGTATATATTATATATATATATAATGTGTGTATATATTATATATATATATATAATATATATATAATGTGTGTATATATCTTATTTTATAAAGAGCATGTTTTTTAGTATTCATCACCTCCATCCGTGTGGAAACACGAAACCCTTTCATGCACGACTTTGAGTTCTTCTTTCTTTTCTTTCTTTCTTTTTCTTTTCTTTTCTTGGCTCCACTTCCCCTTCAGGCTTGAACAAAAAAATGTAATTTTGGTTCTGTAAACACACACAGTTTCAGTTTTTCACGCGTTTGCTCTGTTGTTTATTATCCCACACAGGAAAGTTGTTTTTCTGACAGGAGCACCAGATGAAACCACAACACAAGAACACACCTTCCTACACACAGTCAGTCGTCTCACAGGAACCACACTTTTCTGTTCCATGGAGGTTCTGTGGATCTCAGATGCATCAGGAGGGCTGAGCAGGTCTTATTACGGTGGACTCATTACGGGGGTCTGGGGGTCACCAGTGTGGTATTGTGGTTGAGATGGCTTTTGTCCTGGAGGTTAAAGTGGCCCCTCCTAGAACTCGTGGAAACACTCAGAACCCGTTCTATAAATGACTGATGAAATGTGACATCATTTTTTTAAGTCTACGTTAAAAACATTCCTGACAAAGTATAAACATTTGAAGCAAGAAAAAAAACACTGAAGCTCGTTGGAATGACTCCTCCGCCCCCCCCCCCCTCGCCCCACCCCCCTTGTTCTTGACTTCTCAGCCCCTCCCCTGTTGACCCACAGATTTTTCCACTGACTCACTGACGCCCACTGAAGTGGCTGAAGGCTGGGACCACGCATGTACTACTACTTTAAAGCAGAAGTGACCACCATATAGAGAAGGTGGAGAAAAAGTCTCAAGTGTGACCGGCTGAACGTTAGACCTTAAAGAAACCTTCTTAAACCTCCACAGGACTTATCCTGTTAAAACAGAACACACGCAATAACTATGAACTTTTATGCCTCATTTAAAGATTTAAATCAATCATAAATATGAGTATCACGCTTCTGGGGTTGAATTCTGGGTATTAGGAATAGAACTAATCTCACTTTCATTATACACACAAATGAAACCGCTTCAAAAAAACGTATTCCGAGCAAACGTTGACTTTTAGTTCCTTTGATCTTAACTACCGTCCAAATGATTACTACTTTCTCATAAAGGATCTTTTCTTTAACTCAGAAGAAACGTTTATGTCACACATGACGCCGATTCACCATAAATTCCTAAAAGACTTAGAATGAGGTTGAGTAAAAGAGTGTAACACTCGGACACGTTTGGACCAGAACAAAGGTTCTCTTTACCCCCTGAGAGGCGAATAATCTGACCAGTTTAGGCAAAACATGTTTATAGTGTTAAATGCTAGATTATGTGTATGTAGCCCCCTCTAGTGGACAGAGGTGGTATTTTACAGCCCAAATCTTCTCTGGGTCCATTGTCTGTCCAGCTGGTCCAAACAGAGAGTCCTCCTGGTTCTGACCCACAAAAACTGTAGAAGAACAAGAACTCTGTGGTATTTCCATCAAATATGATGCAAAAGTTATCAAAGAGTTTCTGAACAAATTCACTGATTGTTTACTTTCATGTTTCTGTGATATAATGATGTCAGAGCCTCTGATCTAAAAACATCAGAGGAGAGAAATATTACTCACACATAGTAACAGATTACTCACACATAGTACCAGATTACTCACACATAGTACCAGATTACTCTCACATAGTACCAGATTACTCTCACATAGTAACAGATTACTCTCACATAGTAACAAATTACTCACACATAGTAACAGATTACTCACACATAGTAACAGATTACTCACACATAGTACCAGATTACTCACACATAGTACCAGATTACTCACACATAGTAACAGATTACTCTCACATAGTAACAGATTACTCTCACATAGTAACAGATTACTCTCACATAGTAACAGAATACTCTTGAATAGTAACAGATTACTAAAACAAAGTTAGACATTACTCTCACATAGTAACAGATTACTCACACATAGTACCAGATTACTCACACATAGTAACTGATTACTCACACATAGTACCAGATTACTCACACATAGTAACAGATTACTCACACATAGTAACAGTTACAGTGTTACTGGAACTGAAAATAGATTGTTTTAAGTCGTACCTTTCCATCAACCAATGAGAAAAAAGCTAAATTAAAATATTATAAAGCTGATCAGATTTACCAGAACTGTTTTCTTATCTGCTCTAACAGGATCTGTGATAATGTTTTAATTTTCATTTAGTTTTTCGTCACTTAGCGATCTTTGACCTCCACTTCTGAGAGAGACAGGAAGACACCTGCAGCAGGTCTGTGAAGACGGCTGGCTGTGTGTGTGTGTGTGTGAGAGTGTGTGTGTGAGAGAGAGTGTGTGTGTGTGTGTGTGTGAGAGAGAGTGTGTGTGTATGTGAGAGAGAGAGTGTGTGTGTGTGTGTGTGTGTGTGTGTGTGTGTGTGTGAGAGAGAGAGTGTGTGTGGGTGGATGTGTGTGTGTGTTTACGTGCATATGAGAGAGAGTGTGTGTGTGTGTGTATGTGTGTGTGTGAGAGAGTGTGTGTGGGTGGATTTGTGTGTGTGTTTGCGTGCATGTGAGAGAGAGAGAGTGTGTGTGTGTGTGTGGGTGTGAGGAGGTCCTGAAGTGTGCAGGTGGGTAACCTCAGCCCCCCCCACTCTGAGCGCGGCCCCATTGTACCAGTGTGTGGGTCTTTGTGTGCAGGACCATTGTGAGTGGGGGGGTCCACCACTGTTGTGTCTGGGCTTCTCTGCTCAGACAAAGAGCCCATCTACGAGACCCCCCCCCCCCAAAACATCAGACTGACTGACTGACTGGGTGTCTGACTTTCTGACGGGTGTCTGTCTGCTGGACTGATTGATTGGATGGAGGTGGGAGGGGCCTGAAGTCTTCCAGCCGAGTCTCTGCTTTCAGTGAGACGTCTTCTAAAGATCATTTCTTCTTCTAATAATAGGAATAAAACCAAAGTTCTGATGACTCACTGACATCACTGCAGAGAACCTCGGCCCATTTGTCAGTACCGAGTTTGTGAAGTCCCACAATCGGCTTCAGGTCCAGTCTTGGACTAGGAGCCATTAATATTCTGCTCGGGATCATTGTCGCTGATCTTCATCTCTCAGACTGATGATCCGACATTCTTCTTCACAATTTTCTGTAAGAGAGCAGAATCCATGTTTCCTGACGCAGCAGATCATCTCCTCCACATTGGTGCTGGTTCACTACTGTTCCAGGTCTTCTCCGTGTGGAGAGGATCTTTCTCACTGTAGATCTGTGGAGTCCCAGAACGGTAGAAGAAGCCTCAGAACCCTTCCCAGACTGATGGATTTCAATCACCTTCTGGAATATCTGTTGATTTTGTCATATAGTGCCACTGGTGGGACCCGTGAGCCGGACCAGGGTGGGTCTGGTCCAGCTGGAGCCAGTTGTTGATGGTGTTTGGATGTTCTTTTAAAAGTAAAGGGGTGTTCCAGTCTCTCATGAAGCGATCAGAGTGACACTCAGAGAATCGTGCGGTTAGTGTGTAAATGATGGTTGTATCGTTTGTGTAACGTACATGACAGGAAATGACTCACAAAGACTTTCAGCTGAGCGTACTGTAAATGCAGCAGTGCTGCTCTGAGCCTCTCTGAGGGCCGGGGGGCCGTGAGATAAAAAGCCACCTCTGGTCCATATTCACTCCATATTTACCCCATTAAGTGTGTTTAAACTTTATCTTCTAACACTCGTCTAAGTTAACATCAGCGTTAAAGAAACGGTGATTGGAGTGACGTCTACAACGTGTAACTGCTCAAATGCATCACGGACACGTTAATTATCTCCTCAGAGTTTTAATAAGTGAGTTCTGAAACGTTCAAGTTTACGGACACCATTCTTTAATCTTCATTCTCTTCTGTCTGTTTCTGAGGTGAATGTAATCCTGAATATCCTCTTATTCCTCTTCAAGTGTCTTATCAGCCCGGAGTACGTCCTCTTACGCGGTACTTTCACAGCCACGCTCTTTATTTGTTCCCTCAACGCCCTCAGACAGTCGAGGTCAGACCCCTACAGGTCATTCTAGCCGTCGCTGCCGGCCGCTATGATGCAACGACGTCTCTGAAAAACCTTCTCTCCTCCACCAGGAATGTCCCTGAAGGCATTCCTGTCACACTCCATCACAGCCACCCGAACAGAACCACCGCGGACTCGAGGAAATTCCAGCCAGCGGGTCAATCAGAGACGCGGAGGGCCGCGGCGGCCTGCTCCTCTTCGCGACGTCTCGCGTGTGCCAAGAATTCACACTTCCTCGCTAGATGAAGAGAGACGGGTTATCTTTTCCTGTGAACCGCCCTCAGCACTTAATATAAAGTCACTAGTTCCTCCCCAAGTTTCCTGCCCAGACCACAACCCACGTCAGCAGGCCATTCCCTCAGCACCTCAAGTTCTGAAGAAGTGGAAGGCAGGCGCCCACAAACACACACCTCACGTTCCACCGTCTTCCTTTCTCTCTGCCTCTGACTGACGACCGGCCAAAACGCGGCGTTTTGTGCTTTTCTCTCCGAGCTGCTGCCTCAGCCGTCCTGGAATGCCCTCGCTGAGGGTGGGCGGGGTTTCCCTGTTTATTGGACAGCTCAGCTGGAGTCACTCAGCCAGCAAAGCTTCATCAGTGCAGAAGTATTTCATTGAAATTCTCAAAGTGTGTGAGATTCCATGGGTGAGTGACAGGCAGAGAGCCGGGGGGAGGAGATGGGAGGGACACCATGAAGATCCTCAAAAGACAGACGTCGCGGTAAAAGTCATTAAAGCAGCGCACCTGCAGAAGATCAAAGAGCTTTATCTTTCTTTTATCATGGAAAACGGGCTGATGCTGCTCACCTGCTCCGACTCTTCCTCCCGTATCTTCATCTGTACAGTTTGGCAGAACCCACTGGACTTTCACTGGAACAAGGTCAGAGGTCAGAGGAGACCAAGGTCGATCTTCTTGGCAAAAGACGTCAAAGATGGATGTGATGTATCATGGGGGGGGAAAAAACCCATGGAGACAAGCCCCTCATACCAACTGTGAAGTCTGGTGGTGGATCTCTGATGCTGTGGGGCTGGTTTTCTTCAGAAGGTTCTGGACATCTTGTTAAAGACATGGTTCCATGGACTCCATCAAACACCAGATACTGGATGAAGACCTAAAAGCCTGTCAGGAACCTTAAAGTGGGTCGTGGTTGGACCTTCCAGCAGGACAATGTTCTGAAGATCACCTCAACATCAACCCAAGAATGGTTCAGAGGTCACAGAATAAAGGTTCTGTCATGACCATCCCAGTCACCTGACCCAAACCCACCAGAACATCTGTGGGATGTGCTGCAGAGGAGAGTCCACCAGTGTGGACCTCAGAACCTGAAGGTGGTGGAGAGGTTCTGTGTGGAGGAATGGTCTCAGATCTTCTCCATGTGAGACTCAGACCTCCTCACAGACGACAGGAGGAGACTCAGGCTGTTATTGTGGCAGAAGGGGGCGGGGCTAAATATTCAATGCAGGGTTAGGGTTACCTCTCAGATGAGGAGGATGAGGATGAAGATGACGAGGGTGTGAGGAGACGAGGTGAGTTTGACCTGATGCTAAATATTTATGATGCAACCTCCAGTAACTTTTGCAGAAGGTCATGTGGCAATAATTCCAGTCAGTTAAAATACATGTTACAGCGGTGACCACAGCAGACATCAAATTACATCCCATCATGCCATCGCGTCTCCACCAATGACGAGGGAGCGCTGCCGGCTCCACTGACACGTAATGGAAAATCGCCCTGAGTTTGAATCCCGACCAGAAAGGCATCGACTCTCGCTGAGTAATAAAGCCGCCCACATCCCGCTGCTGCTCCTCGCACAATCCTTTTTCTTTTCTCCTCCTGCTTCTGCTGCCCGGATCGCGGGGCCCGCGGGGCCTCGGCGCCGCCGGCTCCTCGGATCAGGTGTTGAAAGGATTCCTGTCCTCAGAATGGGTGAACATGTTATCCGGCTGATGAGAAAAGCAGAACCCTTCACCGCGAAACCCACCTCGTCTTCTGGACGCGGGCCACGCCGTCCCAATATTCCATTTTCACTCTGTTTTCACTCGGGCCGGTCAGACGGCGGCTGCTTCATCAGCGGCGACGAGGATTCGCGAGGAATCCGCCGGCAGGAGCGGCTGCCTTGCTCAAGGATACTTCCTCACGTAGACCGTAAGGTCGGAACCCGACCTCCTCCTACCTGCTGAGCCCGACCGCTCCAGTCCTCAGCATCTGGTACTCCCCAGTGGACTGGTGTCCGGGTTCTGAGCAGGCTCCGCCCTGATCCAGGTCTCAGAGGACATTTAACACATTCAGGCTGGAGAAACGAGATTATTTCTTTTTGTTTGGTCATTAGTTTATTTTAGTTTAGACTTTATCATTTTGTTCTGCTGACTTTTGTTGCTGCAGTTACAAAAACGCTGATTGTGTAAACAAACCCGTTTCCTGCCCTCAACTATAAAATAACCGTTAAAGTAAGAATAATAAGTTCTGAAGCTCAAAGGCAGCCAGGACTCGATTCACCCTTCGTCTTCAATTGAGATAAACTCGTCTCCTCTTCTTCAAACTATGAAACTGATTTCTAGGAATCTTTGTTTCGGGGGGATAAGATATGAGAAGACAATCAGTCAGATCCAGAAAAAGGTTCTGAGATCCGCTCGGCTTTCAAATCACTAAAACCAAAGTTGAGACTAAAGTAAGAGAAAAGTGTTTTTTTGTCTGGTGACTTTCTACCTGTGACCAAAGACACAGACGACAAACCGCATCTTCAGAGAGTGACTCAGACGGTTCTGAGGATATCTGCACCATCAGTCTTCTCGGGTCACTTCCCAGAACCGCACTCAAACAGAATTTGATGGGTTTTTCGAGGAACACGTTCCGTTTTCTCTTCCCCTTTCTGATTAACATCAAACAGAAACAGAAAACGCCGTGAAACGCTTGAATGGCTCGCGTCGGACTTCCTGCGGTAGCTCCTCCCTGCGGTAGCTCCTCCCTTCGGTAGCTCCTCCCTGCGGTAGCTCCTCCCTGCGGTAGCTCCTCCCTTCGGTAGCTCCTCCCTGCGGTAGCTCCACCCTGCGGTAGCTCCTCCCTGCGGTAGCTCGTCCCTGCGGTAGCTCCTCCCTGCAGCTTCCCGCCGCGCCGAACATTCTGCCTCGGCGGGCCGAGCCCAAGTACGCCACTGAAGTCCTTCCAGCATCCAGCAAGGAATTTCCTCCCTGTCTGGGGGGGGCAGCCCGTAATAGTATGACCCACATAGTGAGCCCCCCAGTCAGCTTTCACCCGCCCCTCAGCTGCCGTGACAGCACACAAACAGCAGTCACCCTCGGCAGAACCAGAACCGGGTGGGGTCCCTGTGGCTGGCCGGACCCAGGATGTGAACCTGTGCGGGTTCTGGTGCCCACTGTTCTGAACAGGACCGGTTTGTGATGTTGCTCTTGGCTGTCGAGGTTCCCTCCAGTCTTGGGGAGGAGCCCACCAAAGACATATGGCTGAGGGAGAGCTGCTAAGGCCAAAGGTCAGGGGGGTCAGGCTAACCCCCTGACCTCTGGTTGATTTATTATCCCGTGGGGTGATGTCGGGCCGAA
>JBBDHG010000317.1:42500-314851 GCA_037951165.1 Lophius americanus
TTCGGGTCGGGAACCTGGCGGAGGATCTGGATAAAAGTAGGAATCCAGGTTTATTTCATGTTTTTAGCGTTTCAGTCTATTATGAATTAAAAACGACACACATTTTGGCGAGACCCGGTAGAAGTCCTGGACCGGTGCCGGAGCGGGAGCACTTAGCTCTTGAGTTGGATCCAGATAACAGAGCGGATCCAGGATTTATTCCCCCACTTTCTCTAACATTTGGAGATTTATATTTTCTCTGTATATCAAGTTTAAACCTGGTAGAAGGTTTGGACACATGACAGGAAGAAGAACCGGGCTTTGGACTGGATCCAGATAGAAGAGCTGGTCCAGGATTTATTTTCCCACATTCTCTCATCGACCCGCTTCAGTATTTGAACGTATCACAGCCTTCTCATTAATGACTATTTGTTGTGGGGGAGTGGATGGTTCTAATCTTCTCTCATAGAAGGTCCGTACGTCTTCTCCTGTTCTGGAGATTCTAACCTGACCCGGTGTTGAAAACGTTAAAACGTTACACAGTTAGCAGTAACAGAATCGTATCGACGCCACACCCTGGAGAATTATTATTCATTTATTTTGTCCCTGGTAAAACTCTTTGACTGGAGTCCGGTATCGCCACAACGACCCGTCCGGCGGTTCTGCTGGGAACCATCGACGGAGCTCCAGGTTTTTATTTAGTAATATAATATAGACTTTGACTCCACTTTCTGATGTTACATTTATGTCTGATGGTTTGTGGGTCGTACCGGTGAGCAGGGACGTTAGGTCGTTTGCTGGGACAGAACCAGTGACCCGTTTGGACCCAATGTTTTTATTCATTTCCTACATTTCACTCACTTTTTCCCCGTCGGTTCTGTGTTTAAGTTTAAACCTCTCGATGAATCACGGGTGGGTTTTAGCAGGAGGGAGAGACTGGACCCGGGTCGGATCCATTATTGTTCACCTCCATCTTTGTCGATGAGGTGAATGAAATGAATCTGCTCACGGTCGGACCTCTGCTGCTGTTCTGTTCTGTTCTCTGGGCGTAGATGAAAGATGTACGGACGACTGAGGAAACCTCAGGGAGGTCTTGTGTTTCACACGGGTTCTTCCTCGTAGGACGGTCAGAACCGACCTTCCTGCGTCCGTGACAGACGTCCCTTATGTTCTCCTTTCAACCGCTTCCTCAGATCCTCTTGGCCGCGGCGCTCCTGCGTTCCTCTGAGATCAAACTCTCTTTTGAAGCCTCTGTCTGGTTTGGAGATGAAAGAGGAGCACATGGTTCACCCAGAGACATGGGGTCCCCTCACCCCCCCACCCCACCGGCAGTGATAGAAAGCAGAGGAGGCGGAGCTCTGAGGGCCGTGTTGTCGCTCTGGCTAATTGAAAATGGCTTCTTGCTCTCTCCTCCAGTTCTCTTACGATCCAGCTGTGCCCTCCCTCCTCCTCTCTCTCTCTCCATCCTTCTCTCTCTTCATCCTCCCCTCTTTCCATCCTCATCCACCCTCTCTCTCCTTCTCCCATCTCGTTCTCTTCTTCCGCCCCTCTCTCTCTCCTTCTTCCAATCTCTCCCTCTCTCTGTCCTCCCCCCCTCTCTCTCCTTCTTCCCCCCTCTCTCTCCTCTCTCCCTCTCTCTCTCCTCCCTCCCATCTCTCTCTCCTTCCTCCCCTCTCTCCGTTCTCCCCCTCTCTCTCCCTCTCCCCTCTCTCCGTCCTCCCCCCCTCTCTCTCCTCTCTCCCTCTCTCTCTCCTCCCTCCCATCTCTCTCTCCTTCCTCCCTCTCTCCGTTCTCCCCCCCCTCTCTCTCCTCCCTCCCATCTCTCTCTCCTTCCTCCCCTCTCTCCGTCCTCCCCCCCTCTCTCTCCCTCTCTCTCTCCTCCCTCCCATCTCTCTCTCCTTCCTCCCTCTCTCCGTTCTCCCCCCCCCTCTCTCTCCTCCCTCCCATCTCTCTCTCCTTCCTCCCCTCTCTCCATTCTCCCCCCCTCTCTCTCCTTCCTCCCCTCTCTCCGTCCTCCCCCCCTCTCTCCTGGCGCTGGACTCTGCTGATCTTGGGACACCCCCAGTATTCCTTGGCCTCTGACAGCAGTTATAATTGAGCGGTAATCTGAGAGCTGATCTCCTTCTCTCCCTCTGCACGCCTCCTTCACTGGGTTCTGGAATATTGAAGTTTAAAGTGGGTGTGGTGGATTATTTTTTTCCTGGTGATTGCTGCATGAAAAAAAAAAGAAAAGAAAAGTGAGCGGCGGAGGTTTTACTTGGACGGCGCCCGGCGGCGTACCTTGACCCCTCGGATTGAGATTTGAACAAACGGCCCTGAAAATGTATAAGACGGGTTTCAGCCTCCAACCAAAGCAAATTCTGGAACAGATGAGTTTCAAATTCCTCCCAAAAAAACCCGGAGAGCCGGCCAGAGGGTAATGAAACGGAGCTTTATTATTTACAGCGGCGCCCAATCGTTCCATCCGGGAGCTTCGGGCTCAGCTTCCCTCCAGGTGGATCTTCAGAACCATAATAAATACAATAAGGCCATGTTTGTATTTACAACTCTTATAAAACTGTACAGGACAACAAACATCTGCACGATACAAACACTTTCTTAAGATGAATAAATAGCTGGTTTTCAAACCACCGCAAAAACGATGAGATGCAGAAGGAAACGTCTGTTTTTTTACAGTGACCCTGAAGTAAAAGAAACACCTGAAGCATCAAATATACAAATGAAATACAAATCTGTGAGACGTGTGACTCCGTTAGGAGAGCAGAGACAAAAGCAGCAGCTGCACGTCTGACAGGAAGTGATTGTTGCTGGTCTTTGCTGTCAAACACTTTAGTGTGACTTTAATAATTTACAGATTTTGACAGATTCAAACTTTGCTGTCAAACACAAAATGTTGACAAAAAAGATAAACAACACCTCTTGTTTACGACAGTGAGGCAGAGGAGGAGCTTCAGCCTCACGTCACATCAGTCTGTGTTCAGACGGACGTCAGCAGGGACCGTCTGCAAAGTGTAAAACGTAGAATATAAAGTAGAAATACATAAAATATAAAATGAACTGAACTGAATGCAGGTGTTGTACATTTGTTTTTAGTTTTGTCTTTCAAAGTGCTTCAGATTTTTGTTTGTTTGTTTTTTATACATAATGTTCATTTATTGTAAAATGAAAATAGCGGTTAAATCTTGTAAATCTGTATTTGTTTATTTTCAGACTTGGTGTCACACGTCGTGTAAATTAGTTTTACTTTAGTTCATTTTTCCCAAAATGTTCATTTAATTTGCCGTCATCAAAAGACTTTTCTTTTTTTTTGAATATTACTTTGTTCTGCTTGAGTAATTTATTTGTTTTCCAATTGGGAAAAGTTTTTCACATTTAAGAAAAAATAACACAACAAACAATTTTACCTTCTGCATTTGAAAAACATTTTTCCCTTTTTTAAATCTTTCAAATATGTTAACGTTTATGTTTGTGGTGCCTTCATGGGCCGTCGTAGTTTTCCACCTCGGTGTGACGCGCCTCCTTCTGTTGTTATAGGAATGTTTTCATTTTGCATTCCTTCAAACAGCGACTTATTTTCTACGTTTGGAGTTTTGTATCGGACCTTTAGGAGCCGATAATAAACGTTTAAAGCTGCTTTATGGTTTTATTTTATTTTCACACGCATCTGTTTGTTTGTTTGTCTTTTTACTGCTGGACATGTTGGGACTGCAGCCGTTAAATTAACCCTTTAATGTCGTCACCGAGTAAAAAACAAATACAGAGTAATATATAAATATATAGAAATATAATATTTCTTTGCATATATGTTTATAATTGAAGATCTTAGACACTAAATTCGACATAAAACAAACAGAATCTGTGACGCAGGTTTTTAGAAAAACTATTTGAGCCTCTTCTTTCTGGTTTTATCAACTTTCATGGTTCTGTTCAGCTCTAATAGCCCAAAAGGTTCCCACTCATGGAATATGAGGTTCTGAAAAGCCCGGGTTAACGCTTCCTCCTCTGAGGACCCGAGGTGTCCCTCAGGGCTCCCTCCTCGCCCCCCCCACTCTTTAGCGCTGGGTCACATTTTAAACGGGTTCAGGTTTCATCAGTGATGAAGACTCAGTGATGAAGACTCAGTGACGAAGACTCAGAATCGGTCTTTAAAATCATTAAAGATATTTACGAACATATGACATCTCTCTAAAGGGAGAATGTATTCCTGTAACGGGGGGTCGACTGGTTGGGGGTCCTACTATTGCGTCTCTTTCTTTGGCTATTTTCATTAGCTGTAAATCAGCGCCACGTTAGCCGCCCCCCGCCCCCCCGACACCTCTCTCCAGCTTCGCTCCGACCTTCTGCTCCCTGACGCGGCACAGAGTCAACAGACCCGCCGCCCCTCCCTCCTCGCGTTATTCGATCACTACTAACAAACAGCCGCGGCCTCAGTGCCGCGGCGGCTACGCCGGATGTGAGGCGGTGGAAAAGACTCGTTGTGTTCTGGGTGTGGACGGTGCCAAGATAATCAGAGGGACCTGAGGAATGCCTCGGACTCGGGTTCTGTCTCTTTGGGGAAAGGCTCTGATTGCGTTACGCCTTCATTGGTTCGCTTTGGAGTAAGAGGCGGAGCAAAGGTGCGCCGCGCAATTATGAACATCATGTTAGCGATTATGAAGCTACCGTAGCGAAGTGTGGTGCAGCCGGCGCTTCAGGGGAAGACTAGAACGCTACTAGCAGACCCAAAGCGGGCCAAGAAGAAGAAAGCGGGTCGGCCGGCCCGCTCTCCCGTGACACTGTGACATCACATCTGGTCCCGCGCTCCGACATCAGGATGCTTTGTTCTCATCTCAGCGATTACAAGTCAATGAGAGGGTCTGGGCTTGCAGATGGAAGAGAAGGAGGGGGGAGGGTTCTGGAAGACTGAGTCCCCTTGTTATTCCTATCTGCCCCCCCGCTGAGGCGAGGAGCGGCAGCCAACTCCGTCACTCCTCCTCGGCTGGGGTCCCACCCGGCCATCAGGGCCCCTCCTCATCGATGCTGGCACCCATTCGCTTCTGGATGGTGACCCTCCGGATGGAGGGCCGGGACTTCAGCTCCGGCTCTGGCGGGAACTTCTCCATCAGGATCTTCAGGACCGAATCCATCTTCCTGTCCATCTGATGGACCTGGATGGACACAAACAGCAGAAGAAGAGAATCACGTCTCCTAAACGTTTCTTTTCCTTTTGTTTTGTAACGTATTGATTTATCTTGACTTTGGTGAAAGTTTCTACAATCTTATAAATTTATTTTTAACATTTATACATTTTTTCTCTCATGTTTTACTTTTTGTCAGAGTTTCATGTCTTTTTACCTTCAAGAGCAGCGACCCGGTTATAATAATAATAATAATATATGTCATTTATAACGCATACATTTACATTTGGATCAAATCTCAAAGTGCTACAAGGTAAAAGCATCAATCAAATATTATAATAATTATACAAAAAAAGCAGCAATGTTAATTAAGTTATAGGTTCTGCTAAAAAGGAAAGTTTTAAGTCCTTTTTTAAATCTCTCATTCGTCTGTGGAGCCCTCAGATGGTCGGGGAGGGCATTCCACATACGAGGGGCAGCAGAACAGAAGGTCTGATCACCCGTGGCGCTGAGTGGATAATAATGTTCTACCGGCTCAAACCCGGAGACTCTGCAGGAGCTTCGTCTCGCAGAACCGGATCCATCTGATGAACCCGGGTGGAACACAAACGGGTCGAGTCAGCTGGCGTTGGCCGCTAGCATAAACACTCTGAACATAAGTAGAGTCCAGAGCTGCACTGTAAAACAAATCAAAGAATGTCGGAGAGCGTTTGCGCTTTTGTTTCGTAACCATCTGCCTCTTTGATATCCGCCCACAATGACAGAGTGGCGCTGGATATAATGACACGTTAGCACGCCAGTCGCCGTCTACCTGCCACAGCCGCTCATTACAAAAGCTATAGGAGACTCACACACACACGCGCACACACACACACACAGAGACACACACACACTCACACACCCCCACACACGCGCACACACACACACACACACACACACACACACACACACACACACACACACACACACACACACACAGGCTGCTGTTGTTTACATGCGTCCTGACTGTAAACACAGGTGTGTCGCCCAAACAGACAACAGACTGGTGACAGTCAGACGCACGACCACAAAGAGGCACCGGCGCAGAACTTGAAAGAGACCCGCGGCGTCTTTATCTTTGCTCGCCTCACAAAGCGAACACGCGAGCAGCGGGTCCCTCCGAGAAAATGATAAAGACGTAAATCAGAGGCTAAACGGCGAGACACATGAAAGCAGCGGGACGTCTGCCGGCGAGTCAGTCTGAGGCTTAACATCAACGGCGTTTTCTGTCCAGCTTTTACAGTGTGCGTCTGACGGCCGGGACACTTTCATGGCGGAGCTGGACGTTTAGCAGCTATTACCGTCGTTGAGACGTGAGCCGTAACAGGAAGCGTGCAGTGAGGAGCGCGTACTTCAGGGTCGCGATCTATGAAGAACGTGTGAAGGTGTGCTGAGGTTTCTGGTACCAAGACCTCTAAGTTTCAGAGTCTGGCCTCCATGCATCGGACCTTTTTGTCCAGCGCATCCTGCAGATGCTCAACAGAATTGAGTCCGGGGGATTTGGAGGTCCAGTCAGCACCTTGCACTGGTTCTTGTGTTCCTCAAACATTCCTGCAGTGAGTCAGGGAGCTTCATCCTGCAGGAAGAGACCACCGCCACCAGGGAATACCGTCTCCAAGAAAGGGGCGGGGCTTGGTCTGCAGCAACATTCAGGTAGTAGCTACTGGTCAGAGGAACATCTACATGAAGGTACGACCCAAGGTTTTCTAGCAGAACATGACCCAAAGTATCACACTTCTTCCCATAATGCATCCTGGTACCATGTCTTGCTCAGGTAAGTGACTCACAGGCGCCCCCTAATGTAAGAGAAAACACATTTAATCCGAAGAACTGCCTTCTTCCATCATTACCCGTTACACTCCTGGAAGGTTCTAACCACTGCAGACCAGAGATGATCTGACCCAGAACTCTAATTCTCACAATTTGGTCCTAGTGTGACAAAATGTTCACTTCCTGTATTATGTAGCCCACCCAGTATTATGTAGCCCACCCAGTGAAGGTCATCACCTGTCAGTGGTTAGAATGTAATGGCTGATCAGTGTTATGGAAGAGCAGTGAATGTGACGTTTCCTTGGTGCTTTTCTCCGTAACGGTGCCATAACGTCACTATTCCATCAGAACCTTTGACCCGTTACGCCACCAATGTGTCACCGTCATCGCTGCTCTCCTCTGAGCTCGACCCTGACCCAAATAGTTGGGCTAAGTCGGCGAAGCACGCGCTGGGACGGAGTTAGAGAATAATAGGCTATCATAAACATGTTGGGACGTAATCTGCAGATTATTCAACATTCTCCTTAGAGATTAGAGCGGATCAGAAATTCTCCCTGCAGCGCGTCTTAAAGGAGACGCGGAAAACACGATGTGACGGAGGAAAAGAGGCGAGTTATGAACGCTAGTTTCCTAAAACCAGAAGAGATGACGCAAATCTGCATGAAGAGTTTCACATCTCTACAACACATCTATACGACATATCTCTACTAACACATCTATACGACACATCTCTACAACACATCTCTACAACATATCTCTACAACACATCTATACGACATATCTCTACAACATATCTCTACTAACATATCTATACGACATATCTCTACAACACATCTCTACAACATATCTCTACAACACATCTATACGACATATCTCTACAACATATCTATACGACACATCTCTACAACACATCTCTACAACATATCTCTACAACACATCTATACGACATATCTCTACAACATATCTATACGACACATCTCTACAACACATCTCTACAACATATCTCTACAACACATCTATACGACACATCTCTACAACACATCTATACGACACATCTCTACAACACATCTCTACAACATATCTCTACAACACATCTATACGACACATCTATACGACACATCTATACGACACATCTATACGACATATCTATACGACATATCTCTACAACATATCTATACAACACATCTATACGACACATCTATACGACACATCTATACGACACATCTATACGAGATATCTCTACAGAACATCTATACGACATATCTCTACATTACATCTATACGACATATCTCTACAACATATCTATACGACATATCTCTACAACATATCTATACGACACATCTCTACAACACATCTCTACAACATATCTCTACAACACATCTATACGACATATCTATACGACACATCTCTACAACACATCTCTACAACATATCTCTACAACACATCTATACGACATATCTATACGACACATCTCTACAACACATCTCTACAACATATCTCTACAACACATCTATACGACAGATCTATACGACATATCTCTAAAACACATCTATACAACATATCTATACGACATATCTCTACAACACATCTCTACAACATATCTCTACAACACATCTCTACAACATATCTCTACAACACATCTATACGACATATCTATACGACATATCTCTACAACACATCTATACGACATATCTATACAACATATCTCTACAACACATCTATACGACAGATCTATACGACATATCTCTAAAACACATCTATACAACATATCTATACGACATATCTCTACAACACATCTCTACAACATATCTCTACAACACATCTCTACAACATATCTCTACAACACATCTATACGACATATCTATACGACATATCTCTACAACACATCTATACGACATATCTCTACTAACATATCTCTACAACACATCTATACGACATATCTATACGACACATCTCTACAACACATCTCTACAACATATCTCTACAACACATCTATACAACACATCTCTACAACATATCTCTACAACACATCTATACAACACATCTCTACAACACATCTATACGACACATCTCTACAGCACATCTATACAACACATCTCTACAACACATCTATACAACACATCTCTACAACATATCTATACAACATATCTATACGACATATCTCTACGACATATCTCTACATTACATCTATACGACACATCTATACGACACATCTATACAACACATCTATACAACATATCTCTACAACATATCTATACAACACATCTATACGACATATCTATACGACACATCTCTACAGCACATCTATACAACACATCTCTACAACATATCTCTACAACACATCTATACGACATATCTATACGACACATCTCTACAACACATCTCTACAACATATCTCTACAACACATCTATACGACAGATCTATACGACATATCTCTACAACACATCTATACGACATATCTCTACAACACATCTATACAACATATCTATACGACATATCTCTACAGCACATCTATATGACGCATCTCTACAACACATCTATACGACATATCTATACGACATATCTCTACAACACATCTATACGACATATCTCTACTAACATATCTCTACAACACATCTATACGACAGATCTATACAACACATCTCTACAACACATCTCTACAACATATCTCTACAACACATCTATACAACACATCTCTACAACATATCTATACAACACATCTATACAACACATCTCTACAACACATCTATACGACACATCTCTACAGCACATCTATACAACACATCTCTACAACACATCTATACAACACATCTCTACAACATATCTATACAACATATCTATACGACATATCTCTACAACATATCTCTACATTACATCTATACAACACATCTCTACAACATATCTCTACAACATATCTCTACAACACATCTCTACAACACATCTCTACAACATATCTCTACAACATATCTCTACAACACATCTCTACAACACATCTCTACAACACATCTCTACAACACATCTCTACAACATATCTCTACAACATATCTCTACAACACATCTCTACAACATATCTCTACAACACATCTATACAACACATCTCTACAACACATCTATACAACACATCTCTACAACATATCTATACAACATATCTATACGACATATCTCTACGACATATCTCTACATTACATCTATACGACATATCTCTACAACATATCTCTACATTACATCTATACGACACATCTATACGACATATCTCTACAACATATCTCTACAACACATCTCTACAACATATCTCTACAACATATCTCTACAACATATCTCTACAACACATCTCTACAACATATCTCTACAACACATCTCTACAACACATCTCTACAACACATCTATACGACACATCTATACGACATATCTCTACAGCACATCTATACAACATATCTATACGACACATCTCTACAACATATCTCTACAACATATCTCTACAACACATCTATACGACATATCTCTACAGCACATCTATACGACACATCTATATGACATATCTATACGACACATCTATATGACATATCTATACGACATATCTATACGACACATCTATATGACATATCTCTACATTACATCTATACGACATATCTCTACAACACATCTATACGACATATCTCTACATTACATCTATACGACATATCTCTACATTACATCTATACGACATATCTCTACAACACATCTATACGACATATCTCTACATTACATCTATACGACATATCTCTACAACACATCTATACGACATATCTCTACATTACATCTATACGACATATCTCTACAACACATCTATACGACATATCTCTACAACATATCTCTACAACACATCTATACAACACATCTATACGACACATCTATACGACACATCTATACGAGATATCTCTACAACACATCTATACAACAGATCTATACAACATATCTCTACAGAACATCTATACGACATATCTATACGACATATCTCTACAACACATCTATACGACATATCTCTACAACATATCTATACGACATATCTATACGACATATCTCTACAACACATCTATACGACATATCTCTACAACATATCTATACGACACATCTATACGACATATCTCTACAACACATCTATACAACACATCTCTACAACATATCTATACAACACATCTCTACATCACATCTATACGACATATCTCTACAGAACATCTATACAACACATCTCTACATCACATCTATACAACAGATCTATACAACATATCTCTACAGAACATCTATACGACATATCTCTTGATAAAAACAGTAAAATGAACTATTAGAGTAAAACATAGAACTTTGATCTCCTGGAGTCGATTCTGATGCACCGATTTAGGACTAAATTGGACCAACGGTTGAGAAATAAAGGCCCAAAGGCTCCCCTTAGTGTCGGACATACACGATGGACCTTTCCCCAGATCGACCCAGTTCTTCCTCGCACTGAGGTCTATGGGGGTGTGCCTTGCCTTAACCCAAAGGATCTGCGGCGGGACGATGGTTCCATAATATCTCCTACTTTTCAGGGATTAACCAGATTAACCAGATGAACCAGATTAACCCATCACCTAAACCGGCGTCCTGGTACTACGTTCTACTTCATCACTAAAGTATTAAAACACAGACAGTATTAGTCACACACTAGAGTTCTACTCAGTAGAAGACATAATACGTGACTAGAAAAGCTCCACAGGGCGGTTCAACCTCATCAGAATCCCCCGCCGAGCTCCATCCAGATGTTGGAACTCCTAACATCTCTAAGACTGAACTTCAACGCCTCCTGAAGGAAGCTCTCTATTCCAGCTCATGACCCTACGTAGATAACCTCCAGATCTGAAGTCTCTGCCAGAAGACATTGGACTTCTCCAGAATCTCCTAACAACAAATAACAGGAAGCCACTGGATCTGACAGAGTAGAATCTTTCACTCTTTTATTCCCCCCCACCTTCCTCCTGTCATTTACTGCTACCGACTGGAGGGCTGTTGTATCAGGAAAGGTTTCATGTTTTCTCGCCACACCCAGCGTGTAAATACTTGGGTTGGGCGTCGCCACGGCTGTGTCATTCAAACACATGTGACCCGGTGACAGGCGACGCCCCAGCTGTCCCTGACCCTCGCCCTCAACGAGGGCCAGGGACAGGAGCAGGAGATTCCCTGAACGCTGATCAGGTCACTCTGACTTCAGCTGAGTCAGCGCAGAAAGAGAGAGAGAGAGAGAGAGAGAGAGAGAGAGGACAGGGAGAGAGAGGTGGAGTGGGTGGGGAGATAGGGATAGAGAAAGAGATAGGGGGAGAGAGAGAGAGAGAGAGAGAACAGGGAGAGAGAGGTGGAGTGGGTGGGGAGATAGGGAGTGAGAGAGAGAGGGGGAGAGAGAGGGAGAGAGTCATGTGACCTGCTATCTTCCACTTTGTGTGGCTGCTCTGGTTTCACGTGAAGCGTTTCAGGATTGCTGTAAATCGAAGTAAAGGGGAAGTAGTTTCACAGACTTTCCCTTTAATTCCACTCTTTTGTCTTTTGAACATTTCATTTCTGATGTAATTCTGTTTGAAAACCTTTGATTTGTCGCCTCACATTCATAAATATTGAATGTAAAAGGAAAATGTTTGTTCATGACAGAGATAAATAAAATAGAATAAAGTCAGACCTGCACTTGTATGAATGTTCTTCCTCTCCTGCTCCTGCAGAGGAATAAGAAGAAATCTGCTGCATCCTCTTTCAGAACATGTGACTCAGCCTTTAAGTGTAACTCATCATCATATCACCGTTTCAGGATTCCTAGAAATGATGCATTTCTGTAAACACATCAGAGTAATGCCAGGAAACAAGAAGAAGCTGCCTTCAGATCACATTTGGTGGTTCTGGTTCTCAAACCCACCCGGAGCTGCTGGGGGTCACGGACTGATGAAACAAACAGGACCATTAGTCCTAGACGGCAAAAAGTACTAACCTCCACCGAGACACAGCAGAACCGTAGGTCCAGGAAAAAGTTCCTGCAGGTTCTGAGTTACTGCCAGCCTCTAAATCTACTGACAACCCCAACAAACTCTCTGAGTATCTCTCAGATACTCTGCAGCCGCTCGCCTCCTGGGCCTTCTATTTCAGTGTCTCTGTTCAGCCCACTGAGCCCGCAGCTCCTCCCCACTAGAAACATCAGAGAATCAAAAGAACGAAGGCAGCAGTAGCCACATTGTGACGTCACTCCTGTCACTCCTGTCACTCCTGTCACTCCCGTCACTACTGTCACTACTGTCACTTCTGTCACTCCTGTCACTAGTGTCACTCCTGTCACTTCTGTCACTCCCGTCACTACTGTCACTCCTGTCACTTCCGTCACTACTGTCACTCCTGTCACTTCCGTCACTCCCGTCACTACTGTCACTCCTGTCACTTCTGTCACTTCTGTCACTCCTGTCACTTCTGTCACTCCTGTCACTCCTGTCACTTCCGTCACTCCTGTCACTCCTGTCACTACTGTCACTCCTGTCACTTCTGTCACTCCTGTCACTAGTGTCACTCCTGTAACTTCCGTCACTCCCGTCACTACTGTCACTCCTGTCACTGCTGTCACTACTGTCACTCCTGTCACTACTGTCACTCCTGTCACTCCTGTCACTACTGTCACTCCTGTCACTAGTGTCACTCCTGTCACTTCTGTCACTTCTGTCACTCCTGTCACTCCCGTCACTCCTGTCACTACTGTCACTTCTGTCACGGCTTACTGTTTCTGTAAACCGGCTCACAAACAAACAAACGTGGCTGAAACACAACCTTCCTCGGCGGAGGTAAACATTCAGGGAGTCGGTGGAGGCTGCAGAGGATCCCCTAACCCTAACCCTATCTTCAGAGGACATCTTCAGAGGACATCTTCAGATAGACTACATAACTGATCTAAGGAGAAAGAGAGAGGTGGGAAATCTAAAAACATCTTTCTCTTATCATCTCAAAGTAATAAAGTCTGAAAGTGAAGAAAGCACAGGACAACCTTCTCCAGCAGCATTCACACATTATTTACATGTTATTTGTCTTTGAACTGGACTTGATGTTCTTCCTGTCACTGATGGGGACATGGAGACAACACCGGGGAGGACAAAGAACTCCTGTTCACACAGGAACACCCTTCCTGGTCCACTTTCCTGCCCCCCCGGGACAGTGTGTCTAAGAACTTCGACCAACACACGAGTTCACGAGAAGATAAAGGTCAGTCGTTTGTTACTCAGCATACAAGTGAAGGAGCAGAAACCGCCGCGGGAGAGGAGGGGAGAGAGGAGGAGGGGAGAGGAGAGGAGGGGAGAGGAGAGGAGGGGAGAGGAGAGGAGGGGAGAGGAGAGGAGGGGAGAGGAGAGGAGGGGAGAGGAGAGGAGGGGAGAGGAGAGGAGGGGAGAGGAGAGGAGGGGAGAGGTGGCTGGAGGAGCTTCTTGGTTTTCCTTCTTCAGATATATTCGGTACATGGACTTCATCACTCCGTGAAGGTCGAACCATTTCTCCCAATGCTACAGGGACACAGACTTCTATATCTACTCCAAAAGTCAACGGCTCCTCCTTCTTCCACCAGGTTTCAAGAAAATCCTTCGTGTGGTTTTGTTCAAACGACAATGAACCAACAAACAAACCTGACCTCCTCCATAAAGGCCAGTGAGACCCCATCAGACACGAGGTCAGGACGGATGTCTTCTCCGAGCGTTTAAAGATCATTTACGGTCAGGATCTCCGAGTGGTCCCAAAAGGATGAGGTCGCAGATACAAGCGGCCGAAATGAGCTTCTCCTCATAGGGTGGCTGGTTTAGGTTTCCGGAGGGATGTAGAACTCCTTCATGTCAGAAGGTTGGAGGAGGGACAGGGAAGGAGCCAGAAACCGCTGGAGGACTTAATGCCCACACTTTCTATGGGATGAGCTGGAGAGCATTGCTGGGAAGAGGGATGCTTAAAATACCCAGATGAGGAGTGGATAAAAAACACCTGACACATTTTTATATTGTAATTTGCTGAAGTATTATCACATAGTAATTTACTACATAGGCAGAATGTTGAGGCTAGGGTGACGGGGTCATGAACACCCGCCACAAACCGAAGCACATGGGGAGTGACGGCGAGTTCCTGTGCTAAGCTACGCTAATGCTGGTTCGACAGAAAGATGCCAAAATGGCAAAAAGGGGATCTACACGAGAGCCAGATGGACATAATGTTATGGCGGATCGGTTTATACCGTCTAACAGTTTTTTCCTCACTTTAAAACTACTTAAGTAGACATTGATGAAGGAAACCAGATTGTAGAGGTCAAAACCAACGGACCTCCTTTACTACGACTGCAGAATAGTAATAATTAGTTCACACAGGCCTTCAAGGCCCGGCGGCGGTTCTAGAGCGATTCACACCGCCATCTGTTGGAGAGTCAGAGCCTGGAGGAAACCTCAGAGCTGCTATCAGAGCTGCTCTCTCTGATTCATGCCAGATTCCTCCGTCATATAATTACTGACAAATTGAGGCATGACATTTAAGAGGTATAAGAGAGATTGGACGGGCTGGACGGAGGGAGGGAGGGTTCTGAGCAGTCGACACAAAGAACCCAACTCTCTCTCTCTCTCTCTCTCTCTCTCTCTCTGACGAGGAATGGACGGAGTGGAAGTAGAGAAAACACAGGAGCGGAGTAGAGGGCTGCAGAGCTGCCAGAAGGAAAGACTACCAGCCCCAGGAATGTCTTGGCATGAGAGCGACCCGCCTCTTCAACAGAACCAGATTCCTGTCATTGAAACGCCTTGGATTGCAGGAGACATCGGGTTCTGGCCGGGACGGAGAGGGAGATAAGAGGAGAAGAAAGCGATTGCAGCCGTCTTTACGTGCCGTAATTATCGTACAACAAGAAGTCCAACCGCCGTGACCTCAGGAGGCCGACCGCTAGAACCTGAGCAGCACCGAGCAGAGAGTTCAGGTTCCGTCTGATAAACCGATGATTGGACAGCAGGTCCTTCTCAAAGTTAAGCTAAAGGTTCCTGGAAGAGTCGTCTCGCTGACAAACCGCTGCCTCCACCAACTGAATTCAATCTCCCAGACCGTTGGCCAGAACCTGAATTTAAAGAACAGATGTTGATGCTTGACCTTCAGAAAACGGGCCTCCGTTCTTAAAAGTGTTGCTCCATAGCACCTCTAGAGGTCCAGAGAAGAGAGAAATGTTTGGAACATTTCTGGACTGTCTGATTCCCCTTTTCTCCTCAAGACAGTTCCAGGTTTCTGAAGATCTCATTTTGAAACACTGATCTCAGTTTCCAGGACCAAAGAACAAGTTCTTCCTCAGCGACGCTGGTTTAAGAGTAGAACCAAGAACCAGAGTGGAGGCCCAGTTATGTAAGAATGTCCCGGTCAGGATTATCGTAACCTACCGTAAACTCTAGTGTCTCTGTGATGTCATGATGTGGCTGTAGTGTCTCTGTGATGTCATGATGTGGCTGTAGTGTCTCTGTGATGTCATGATGTGGTTCTAGTGTCTCTGTGATGTCATGATGTGGCTCTAGTGTCTCTGTGATGTCATGATGTGGTTCTAGTGTCTCTGTGATGTCATGATGTGGTTGTAGTGTATCTGTGATGTCATGATGTGGCTCTAGTGTCTCTGTGATGTCATGATGTGGTTCTAGTGTCTCTGTGATGTCATGATGTGGTTCTAGTGTCTCTGTGATGTCATGATGTGGTTCTAGTGTCTCTGTGATGTCATGATGTGGTTCTAGTGTCTCTGTGATGTCATGATGTGGCTGCAGTGTCTCTGTGATGTCATGATGTGGCTGTAGTGTCTCTGTGATGTCATGATGTGGTTCTAGTGTCTCTGTGATGTCATGGTGTCTTCTCAGCAGGATAAACCCACGGCACACGACCCGTTCCTCTAAGTTCTGGTGTGGTTTGGTTCAGAACTAAGAGGAGATAAAATCTGGGACTTGAGGTAAGAGACATGATGATGAGAAAGTTTCAGGTTCACCAGGAACTCTAGACTTACAGTCATAATTATATCGTGTTTAAATCATTCTCACATAATGAAGTCATTTATGTGTAAATAAATATCCGGCAGAACAAAGAGACTTTGTCCCTGACCCTCGTCTGGTCCAGTAAGAACCACAGCAGAAAGACAGTACCAACACGTTTGGGTCACTTCAGGTGAATCTGTCTGCCTCCTCATAGATGCTGTGCAGCTCAACCAGAACCACTTCCTGCTCTTTGTGTCCCCCCCCCCCCCACACACACACACTCAAACACGGGTACACACACACACACACGCACACTCAAACACGGGTACACACACACACACACTCAAACACAGGTACACACACACACACACACACACTCAAACACAGGTACACACACACACACACACACACAAACACAGGTACACACACACACAAACACACACACACTCAAACACAGGTACACACACACACACACACAAACACAGGTACACACACACACACACACACACACTCAAACACAGGTACACACACACACACACTCAAACACAGGTACACACACACACACACACACACACTCAAACACGGGTACACACACACACACACGCACACTCAAACACAGGTACACACACACACACACACACACACTCAAACACAGGTACACACACACACACACACACACACTCAAACACAGGTACACACACACACACACACACACACTCAAACACAGGTACACACACACACACACACAAACACAGGTACACACACACACACACACACACACTCAAACACAGGTACACACACACACACACTCAAACACAGGTACACACACACACACACACACTCAAACACGGGTACACACACACACACACGCACACTCAAACACAGGTACACACACACACACACACACACACTCAAACACAGGTACACACACACACACACACACTCAAACACAGGTACACACACACACACACACACACACTCAAACACAGGTACACACACACACACACACACACACTCAAACACAGGTACACACACACACACACACAAACACAGGTACACACACACACACACTCAAACACAGGTACACACACACACACACTTAAACACAGGTACACACACACACACTCAAACACAGGTGTACACACACACACACACACACTCGCACACACACATTCAAACACAGGTGTACACACACACTCGCACACACACACTCAAACACAGGTACAGACACACTCGCACACACACACTCAAACACAGGTACAGACACACTCAAACACAGGTACACACACACAAACGCACACACAAACACAGACACACTCAAACACAGGTACACACACACACAGACACACTCAAACACAGGTACACACACACAAACACACACACACAAACACACACACACAGACATATATTCACACACACACACACAAATACACGCACACACACACACAAATATTCACACACACACACACAAATACACACTATCCGGTGTTTACCTGGAACACAATGGTCGGTGCAGAAACAGCAGAGGCTCACACTGGTGGCTCACACTGACCTCGCTGTTGGACCAGAACCATGCTGGCGTCACACAGAGGTCGTTATCATTGCCTGGGGTTGGAGTGGGGGTCCGCATGAATGGAGATCAGGGAGGAGGGGGAGGAAGGAGGAAATTTCAGGCTCAAGGTTGGCGGGCATAACTTGATGTGAGTGTCATCAGAACTTCAGAACCTGAACACAGCGTCTGAACCTTTCATAGAAGTTATTCGGGTTCCTTGGAACTTAACCTCATATTAAAGGAACAGTTCACCCAAAAATGAAATCCTTTATCGGACAAGCGTCGTGATGATGGCGAGTCCGGTGGAAAGTTCGTCTAAAGTCTACGTCGATGTAAAGCTTGAAAATGATCCATGAAACAGTTTTTGAGAGTTTGATTGTCCTGAAGGACGCTTCGTGATTAGATGTTCCGACAGAACCGGTCCGAACTTCATCTTCAACCAAACCGCTTTGAAATATCTTCACAAAGCTCCATTTAATCGCCAGCAGAGAAAGAAGTCTTGACCTAAGTGTTCTAAAACCTCATGCTAATATATGTAAAACAAACCATTACGATCCGCTGAGAGAGGCTGGAGGAGGAGGAGGAGGAGGAGGAGGAGGAGGAGGAGGAAGTGGAACTTCAAAAAGCTCCATCAGCTTTTATTATTATTATCAGTTTGTTAGTGCTGAGAGCGCTGACTCATCTTCTGCTCTCTTTCATATTTGTGGCGAGGGGACCCAGGTCGTATTCAGTTTCCGAGCCCGAGCCACGGTTCTGAAACGCGATAGCGTCTCGGAGCGTCTCAACGAGAGATCCATCCGTCATGTGTTTGGGGTTATGTGTTTGTATGTGAGGCGGCGTGAACGCGATAACGCGCTGCCACCATCAGCGGCACGTTGTTAGCTTGTATGTTGAGTTTGATCCTCGTGCGGATGTGAAATTCCATGACTTAAGAGCACAGGAGCGCTAGCGTGACCTTAAAGTCTTCCTCCTCTCTGGGTTCTACGAGGCTCACCCGTCTGCTTCCATCCCGACGCAGGAAAGCCAATCAAACCACCAAATAATGTAATGATTTAGACGTTTCCCCACAGAGTTCATTCATATTTCTCGACCGCACCGACCAGAAGCTGCGGAAATTGTTGCATTTAGCGATTCTGAGTCGTGACTGGAGGTGAACCGGGCCCGACCCACCCGACCCAGAATGAGCGAGAGCAGGAGCGGCAGGCAGCGTGAATGGATCCTAAACCGACGTGTCAGCTGGACTGAAACCCACCGACCCGTCGAGCAACCGGCTCGCTCCACCAGCACCAGCGCCAGCTGGAAAACAGAGCTAGCCCGGCTCAGATTCACCGCCGGCCGGGCCGCTGCCAAGGAGAATGGATCCACTTTAACGGCTGGCAGATACAATATGTTCTTTGTGTCTGCGAGAAACAGGAGAGAGAAGATGGACGGCGAGGGGAAGCAAGAACGAAGGGTGAGGCTGGACGCGGACGGCGTGGACGGATCGGCTCTGAGGGAGTGTGTGCCCGACATCAGTTTTAAAGAACAGGAAACAGAGCGAGAGCACCTGACGCACGCCACAAGTATCAAAGGCAGCGCCACGAGCCACTCAACTGCAGTCAAAGCTCTTTTTTGCTGGGAGGGCGGCGGTGACGGGGGTTGAGGGGGGCGTGTCCTGGCTAATCTGTCCTCTGAGCGAGGGCCCACTCAAAGCTGCTTTTGTTTCTGAGGGCTACTTTCACGGGGGACGCACGATCCAGCCCCCCTTATTTGATCAGACTGTCGTCGGGCACACGCTCCCTCTCTTTGGTTTGATTTACTGATCATTCTTTTCACACCAGAGAAAATGTGCGAGCACGCACAGACGGGAAACCCTCACGCTCTTTCATGTTGTAAGAAGGTCTGGAGAAAAAAAAGGGTCATAAATCCAAACAGCAACCGGGCGAGGGAGAGCTTTGATGTCACGTTGGAGGCACGTTAGCCTTTTTCACGTTGACAGATATGAGGGTCGGGGAAATGTCACCATAAAACAAAATAAACGTTCGGCGAAAACATTCAGAAGACGTGATTCACGAGGAGGTCGTCTCCTGGTGACAGCGCCGACGGGGACGCCGTAAGATTTCAGTCTCAGAACATTTCGGTGGTTATGAAATAAAAAAGTTTATTGTCTGTTTTTACTGATTATAGAGACGTATAATATCACTATATGATATTTGGAGATGGGAAAAAGTTTTGGACCCCCTCCTGGTTTTATATATTTATATGTACAAATATCATTATTTGTACACACACACACACACACACACACACACAAACACACACACACACACACACACACACACACACACACACACACACACACACACACACACACACACACACACACCCCTCTCTCAACTCAACATCTACATGTTCCTCCTTTAGCAGAAACAACTCCAACCAGATGCTTCTGATAGCTGGAGATCAGACTCTGACATCACTGTGGTGGAATTTTGGCCCACTCCTCTTTGCAGCGGAGCTTTAGTGGAGCCACGTTGGAGGGTTTCTGAGCATGAACTCATCTGTTCACGTCCCACCGCATCGTCTCAAGGGGGTTCCGGTCCACACTTTGACTTGGAGACATCCATAGGTGGACCTCCTCTTCTCTTTGGGATCACTGTCTTCCTGCATGAACTTTTGTCCAGAAGATTCTACTGGACAAAACCGTTACTGTCTGTAGGCACAAGGAAGCCATAGGAGAATACGCTGTAGGTTCTGAAGCTGTCTATCAGAACCAGCATGAACGTTTTCTGTCATCTGTGCTACAGAAGCTCCTCTCTGCCATCAGTCAACACAGGGCAGCTTCTTCTCCCAACTTCAAAGCCCCTCAGATCCTTCTGGCGGTCCGTCTTTCCTGCTTCTTCCAACACATCAGGTCTAATTGTTCACTTGCTGCCTAACATACCCCCCCCCAATTGACGGGTAACCATGGTAACCTGTTAATCAAAATAAGGTCCTACACCTTATTCCTGTCATGGGTTATAATCTTATGGCTGATCAGTGAATGTAATTGAGTGTTAATCTTTTATTTCAACATTCAGTAAGTCTTTGAAGTCATGAATAAAATCAAAGTTATATTTTCCTTCTCTTGAAATGTTCCAGAGTTTTGCTGAAATATTGTCTGAATTCTGATTGTTGGCTGAGCCGTAACTTAAAGTTTAAGACTAAAATAAAACGTCACAATGTGTCACAGTTGAATTTAAGGAGGACAGAAAAGGTTCGAGGGTTGAGCTGAGAAAACATACAAACCCAGAACAGACTTCAAACTCCACCAGCTGACATCCAGGAATCTGTCACTCAACCGGACTGAAGGCCTGTGATGGAACTGATGAATCAATAACAGCCCTCCCTCCCAATGTTTTTTTTAGATGTTGGGGGGGGGGGGGGGGACTGAGCAGTTGCCTGATGGACCATTTGTCTTTTCAGACAGCTGGCCTCAATCTGCTCCTCGCCACAAGACTGTTACTACACCACACATCATTCCTCCACCTGATATGGCAGGACGACTCATCGTCACATGACCCACCGGGGGCCGTTTGATCCTCCCGCCTCTTACGGACAGCGACTTCTCTACGGGTGTAAATGATGGTGCGAGCATGTGAACGTGCACCTCGGCAGGCGTCCAGGGTGTGGCCTCGCACGGCTTCACACAGGAGAGTCTTTATCATTTTTGAGACCCCTCCCCCCCGCCTCCGCCTTCTCCCTGCCAGCTGCCACAACCACAAATGCCCCCCACCCCACCAGTGCCAAGCTGTGGTGGCAGCCAGTATGGCATCATCAGTCACCGGGGAGGTGCCGCGTTACTACGACCGCTGCTGTAGGTCGGCTACACTGTGGCTTTGTCCTCGCCGTCAATGGGCCAGTCAGCCTGATATTATAAATGACGAGGGGCGGGCCAGCCGCCTGGGCTAGGTTCAGGGCCAGTATTGAAATGGATCCTAATGACATTGCACAGGAAGTGGTTTCCCCCAACAACACAGATGGTGTTGTTTTCTCAGAGAGTAGATAACTTGTTATGTTTTCACCTGGTTGATCGGTTCTGCTGTTTCTTCTGTCAGCAAAATTACTCAAACACAAAGTTACACAATAACTCTGCAGGGCCGGGCCTGCCTTTGATCTTTATGATATTCTCTTTATTTGAATCAACAATATGAGAAGTTTTGACTTTTTCGTCGTCGTTTTTTTGACCTTTGTTTTGACCATTATTGATCAAGAGCATGAGAGGAAGGGAAGACAGTGGTCAAAGGCTGTGGATGGTCTCCAGCCCACCGCTGCTGTAATGGACCCAGCCTTCGCATACGGCTCTTCATCAAAAAACTAAATGGGGCCCAACTTTTTCGTTGTTTTATTTTTACATTCTTCTGAAACCACAAATACTACTGCACAGAATACCACAAACCTTGGTGGAAGGAGTGGACCGGCATCATCGAAGGTGGCGTCTGGATGAAGGTATCGAGACAGGAAGTTCATACAGGCTGGAACACGATTCCTCAAATTTGTAACGTGAATAATATGTGTTATAAAAGTGAAATACGATCTATGCTCAGCTGTTGTAGAGCAATAAACACGGTAGAAACCTAAAACCACCAGCTGAGTTGATGTGGTTTATTCTCCTACAGTTACAGAAGCACTAAGTCTATATTCTTAGGTTATTTTGTGGCCTTTGCCTCATCTGGTAGTTTGGGACCAACCAGACGACTGACAAAGGAAACCAATCGACCCGCCAAACTTTCAGCAGCCGAACAATCAACCGACTGAACAAAATACTAACAAACAAACTGACAGACCAACCAACAAATGAATCATCCAACCAGCTGAGCGACGGACCATCCAACAACCAACCAACCGACTGACACATCGTGTACAACCATTAATTCCTGGAGTTCTTTACTGATTACTAAGTTAAAACAAAACAGTTATTATTAGTAACTGGGGATTTATGGCATCAAAACCAGCAAACTTTCTTGCTCTATAAAAGGCTTGTGATATTAACCAAACAATTCAATGACTCTTTACAGTCACAGACGATGATCGAGTCTCATGTCGGGGTTTGTCTCCTGCGGGTAATCATGGCTTCATGAGAAACAAAGTAAACCACAGAGCTACTGAGACATGACAGAGACAACACAACAACACACTCAGTGTAAACAAGAGCCGTCTGGGTACAGTGGGAGGAATTAAAGATTATGTGTGTGAATCCCCACAGTGGACCCGCCCCCTGCCAGCTGTCCATCCTGCCCAGACAGTGGCCCCATGCCTGGTGCCACGGCCCTGCCAGCTGATCTTTGGGCACAGGAGTCAGCCTGACCCCGACCAACCCCCTACCCCCTTTTAACCAGCATTAAAGGCATTATTGCAGATAGACAGCCTCATTATGCTGTTTGAGCACAGCTGGCCTCACAGACAGAACACAGACAGAACAAGACAGAACAAGACAGAGACATCTTGTCGCCCACTCATCTGTTTCCATATTTAGGATATTTCCCCGTCCCACTCAGCCTCTTGTTTTTATTACGTGCCATCATCAAAGATGAGGACGTGGGACGCTGGGGCTCACTCGCTGGAGCGATTGTTTGGCTTTTTGAGGAGTGATGTTTGATGCTCTCTAAAATGTTGGAGGGAGGGAGAGGAGGATGATTAGGCAGATTCTAGACGCCTGGATGACCCGGGACAGGATTGGTCAGAGTGCCCAAGGACTGTGGAGAGGTCACCAGGAGTGGGCTAACTGCTACCAGCTCCCATTTAGAGCCTACAGGGAGGCCTGCTGTTATTCCAGGGCTGATTTAATAACTATCAGCACTGCTTGATGAACCCAACATTCTTTCCTGAAGAACAACACTGGCCCCCGTCAGGCGCGGCAGACAAAACAAGACATTAAACCGATAAGACCAAGATGAAACTATTTTACTCATTTCGTCAGTCTCGCCCCATATCCTCTCTTCACCCTAGAGCTGCTGGGGGATTTGAGTAGTGTACAATCATGGGCTTCAACCCAACCATGAAGGGGTCCCAAGCCTGGATAAAAGGGGAGGGGATGCATCAGGAAGGAGATCCGGCGTCAAACTTCATCCAAATCCATATAAAATGATTCCAAACTGGATCGTCTGGGCTCAGGTTAACGAATACCGTCACTGGTACTGTTAGCCTACGGGGTACCGGCCTATGGATGGAAAAAGGTGATCCGCTGTAAAAAGCCGGAAAGGGAACAGACGAGAGAAGAAGAAGAGGGCTAACATAGGCTTAATATGAATTAAAGGACAGCAGAGTGAGATTCTAACCCTAAAACAATCTTACACTCATCTGTTAAGTTGCTCGATCCAATCCCCACCCCTCGACAAAAGTTTATGGAAATTGGTTCAGTAGTTATTACATATACCAAGCAACCAACCACCAAACCAACAAACTAATCAGACAAAGAACCATTTGACCGACCAACTGAACAACCTACCGGCCTAGCAAATACTTATCAAGGCAGCAAACCAACAAACCAACCTACAATAGATTAACCGACCAACCAGTCAATCAACCAACCAATGATGGAGCCACTGCTTGCACAACAAAATTAGCTTAGCCGTTTTTTAGCTCGTTGCATACTGTGTAATCTGGTAATGGTGCCTCAGTTACCGGCAGGCCAAGCGACAAGCTGATGTGGAAGTCGTAGAGGCAAAAACCCGATCGTGGGAGAAGTTCTGTGAGACCATGGAAGAAGACTTTTGATCGGCCCCGAAGAAACTCTGGCAAACTGTCCGGCGTCTCAGGGGTGGAAAGAGGTCATTCGTCCACTTTGTCCAAGGGGTGGATGGGGACCTGCTGAACTCCACTGAGGAAGTTATTAGGCGGTGAAAGGAATACTTTAGGGATCTCCTCAATCCCACCAACACCCATTCACAGGAGGAACCAGAGCTGGAAGACTTGGAGGTGGATCCAGCTGTTGTTTAACAGCCACAGCGACCTCAGCCCCCGTGCTGAGGCAGCGCCCCCGTGCTGAGGCAGCGCCCCCGTGCTGAGGCAGCGCCCCCGGTGATGAAGCAGCGTCCCGAGGTTGGATGAGTTCCGCCCTGAGTATCTTAAAGCTCTGGATGTTGAAGGTCTGTCTCGGCTGGATTGGGAACGCCTCGGAATCCTCTCAGAAGAGTCAGTGGAGGTGGAGAGAGGAAAGTCTGAGCTTCCTTGTCGAAACTGCTGTCCCCGCAACGAGGACCCGGATAAGCAGAGGATAACGAAACAAAAGAAAATAGTAAAACAATTTTGCACTAAAAACCAAAGTTTTAAAAACACAGCCTTAATTAAAAGCCGAAGAAAAACAGGTGGGTTGTCAGTAAAGATTTAAAAGTTGCGGGGGTCCCAAGGGGGTCCTTGTAAAAGCAGGTAAACTATTCAATAGTTTGGGAAGAGCCACTGCAAAGAAACGCTCACTTTTATTTCTGAGATTAGACTAGGAGTTAAATTAGGAGTTAAGAAATATACAAGGTCTACCAGATAAGGAGGCACCAAACCATTAAAACCTTAAAACCAAGTAATAAAATGTTAAGAATTGTGTTTATAATGGTTCACTGCAGACCTCACTTTCACTCCTCTATGCTGGCTGCCTCCAGGAAGGACCTTTCCTCTCCCCAAAACAATTAAGTCTTGATTTACGGCACAAAGGAAGTGCGTCTGCCACTCACTGCACGAGCAAAACAGGAAGAGGATTTGTTTTCCCTGGTAGCTATCCATAGGTAATGGCGGAACAACTGGGGTATCTGTGGAAAGTCTGGCCTGCCGGAGAAAAACAACCCAGTATTGAGAAGACAAAGAGGGGAATGATGGGAAACCAACGTAAACAGAGAGTAGAAACTCCTCCAAAAGTGATCTGATGGCCTTTGATCATCCGGGCTTTGTCCTGCCCGGATGATCAAAAGCTTGTTCTATCAACCTTTTCTAATTTGCACAGGTTTGTGTAAGAGCGATTTTAAGGTTAAATGTGCTTCACCTGGTTACCCTAACGTCCTGCTTCAGTGCAGCTGATGGCCGTGTCTGCAGCACCTCAGTTAATCTCAGGTAATGGAAGCGCTTTGGCCTCTAACTTTACTTTGTAGGCCTCGGATTCCCTGCGGGACAACCCTTATCTGATGGTCCGTGCACAAACAGAAAGGTATTTAATCTGAGAATCAGTAACTACTTTCATTTTAGCAACCCGGAGGGGGGGATGAGGGATAGAGATGCACAGCTGCCCGGGCACAATCGCCCTCACAGTACCTAGTCACTGTCATCTGAGAAGGCCAATTGCCTCTTGTCATCAGGGTGAAAGGCAGAAGTGAACAGAGACACACATGCGAGCCCCCCGCCCCACACAAGCATTAAAATAGAGGCGTGGTGAGTGAGCTGATGCCATGAATGGTCCATGCATCATCAACAAAGTCATTAAGGTTAATTCATTGGGGGGTTTAAATAGACAAGAGAGCAAAAGAGATGAAAAGAATGTCTTTATCGTCATTATCAAATTATTCACAATCTAATCTATCTAATCATATTCAAGTAACAAAATAATAAAAAAAAAACACATCACAGTCTTAATGTTAAATAAATACTTTTCTGTAAAACACATGTGAGCATATTTCCAGACCTGTCTTATGTTTGTATCCTCACTGGTTGGAGCAGGAACTCTGATCTCTGACAGGTACTTCCTGTTTGACTGGGGTATAAATATGAGGTGACACAGGCCTGATTCTCTCTGAGGTTCTTCATCATGATGAAGAACAGAGAACACAGCAATGAGGAGCAAAGAAAAGTTGTAGAGCTGAACAAATCTGACAATGGAGACAAGAACATCTCTCAGCAGGTCAGAGGTCAGTTTGAACAGTTAGATGAATAATGAAGAAGTTTAAAGAGACTGGAGATGTTAAGACATCCGCCTGGAAGAGGATGTGTCTGTAAACTGACCCCACACACTGTGAGGAGGATGGTTGAACTGGATAAAGCCTCTCAAAGATCACAGCTAGAGAGGTCAGAGGTCAGCTGAATCTGGGGTCAGAAAGTCTCCCTAACCACCATCAGATGGCGCCGACACCAACGCCAGCTGTGTCGTCCACACATAAGCTAACGCTGCTACAATTTGACAAACACCACTTGGACTTTCACTGGAACAAGGTCAGAGGTCAGATGAGAACATCTAAGATGGGTGTGGCCTAGTAAGAAAGAAAGTCAGAGAAAAGTCCCTCATACCCAGTATGAAAACTGGTGGTGGATCACTGATGCTGTGGGGCTGTTTTTCTTCCAAAGGTTCTGGATATCTTGTTAAAGACATGGTTCCATGGACTCCATCAAACACCAGCAGATACTGGATGAAGACCTAAAAGTCTGTCAGGAACCTTAAAGTGGGTCGTGGTTGGACCTTCCAGCAGGACAATGTTCTGAAGATCACCTCAACATCAACCCAAGAATGGTTCAGAGGTCACAGAATAAAGGTTCTGTCGTGACCATCCCAGTCACCTGACCCAAACCCACCACAACATCTGTGGGATGTGCTGCAGAGGAGAGTCCACCAGCGTGGACCTCAGAACCTGAAGGAGGTGGAGAGGTTCTGTATGGAGGAATGGTCTCAGATCTTCTCCATGTGTCCTCAGACCTCCTCACAGACGACAGAAGGAGACTCAGCTGTTATTGTGGCAAAAAGGGGCGGAGCTAAATATTTAGTGTTATATTAAGATTTCTGAATCAAAGATGATGGTTCTAGACGATATTCTTTTTTGTATCTCACTCTACTCTCTGTAAGACAGTTTGAGTTTAGTAGAGCCGCTATGTAAGACTGTAAGACGCTCACACCCAGAAACATGAACAGACACACGCCTTCTCACCCACCTGTTGTTACCCCCACAGCGAAGTGAAGCCCCCTCTCAGCCTTCAAGCCTCCAGCTGTTGGGTTTGGGGTGACAGACGCACATATGTACGCCGCCCCTCCTCCCCCCCGCGCCTGCTGCAAACCAGGCTGGTGGTATTTTTAGCTCGTAGTAAACAGAGCGCCAGGCTTTCATCAGAACCAGCCCTCTGCCCCACTCTCCCGTTTCCCTGCCTCCCCATCTCTCCTCGTTCACCTTCCTCCTCCTCAAAGAAAGCAGTCCGGACGGATCGCAGTTCTCCCCTTTAGGAGACTGCTGATCCAGAGGAAGGGAAGAAAAGTCTGCAGGTAGTTCAATCTTTTCATGTCCTTTGCTGAGTTATCTCTTTCTTTTTCTAATGACCCGGCGATGCTGGTCCACCATGCCCGCTGTGAAAGACACTGCTGGGAATGGACCCAGCTGGCACAGGAAGTTAGCTTGAAAACCAGCATCCTTTTATTTTGTACAGCACCTGGGTTTGTGTGTGTGTGTGTGTACGTGTGTGTATGATTGTGTGTGGGTGGTGGTGGTGGTGGTGGTGGTGGTGTTGGTGGGGGGGGTCCCGGATGACACTGGGCAGGAGGTAACAGCCGACTGACAAACACAACAGCCAGTCATCACTGGTGATCAATTCTCCGCCACATTGGATTTTAACTTTAACATGAACATAATAAACCAAAGTCTTTGCTGGTTAGACGGAATTCTTTTTGAATTAATAAGGATGTTTTGGGCCTGCTGGGTAAAGTGGTTCCCATCAATAAACCTTCCAAAAAACCAATCAACCAACTGACCAACGAACCTTCCATCAACATAGACTTATGTTCAGCTAACATTCGGTTCTGAAGACAACTCGGCACAATTTCTGATATACACCTGAGGTACGGTACCAGCTGGTACAGTAGCAGCAACCAAACTGGTCACGATCACCAAACGACCTACCGACCAACCAGCAGACCACTCATCCAACCAAAAAAAACAACGTTGGGTTTTGACTTCAATGCATCATTTTCTTTTGACTTGAAACCTACGTGAGGCAGTTTTCAATTTAGCAGTTTACCTACGTTCCGACGCACACCTGCATTCATGGGCTCCAGGTAGTGACTGGAAGACAAGAGGTCATTGATTCAAGTGGCTGAAATGAACTTCCTCTCTAGTGTGACAGGGGTCAGCCTTAAAGACGGGGTGAGGAATTCTTCCAACCAGAAAGAGCTCGGAGTGGAGCGCTGCTTTTTCCAACTGAAAGGAACCGGTTCAGGTGTTTCAGACATCCGGTTGGGATGCCTCCCTTTGGAGGTTCATCCGATACCTCCAACTGGGAGAAGAACCCAGGATAGATCCAGAATTCTCTGGAAGCCTCGGAACCCCCAGGAGGAGAGTGAGAGAGATGCTGGAATTCCCTGCTTGGTCTGCTGCCATGCCGACCCGACCCGGATAAGAGGACGAAAATGACGGATGGAATGAAGGAAGTCCAACCTCCTTCTGATGTTAAGCGTGTGTTCCTTGAGTTGTACCTGAGTAAACAGAGGAAACAGAGATTTGAGGGGAAAGTGTATGAGTGAGTGAGGAAGACTTCATCTAATATTCTGATCTTCTCCCCCTGCTGAGCACATGTGACATGGAGAGACGTTAAGTGTTGGGAATTGGTAGCTGAATCTTCAGCGTCTGAGGTTTATGAACGGGGGAATAGCGCGGTGTCACACATCACGGCCTTGAGGTCACATTATCACGTCGCTGCGAGCGGCATGACTCAGCCTCGTGAGGCCGACGTTCTCCGCTCTGCTTTCTGCCGGATCAGCCTTTTCTGTCGAGGCTTTGCTGGTTTGTCCGTAACCTCGGGCAAAAAAGTCCTGAAATGACTTTTGTTGGAATGGAAAATTAAAAATCACACCTCTTATACAAGTGTTGGGAGAGATCTACTGCTGAAAAACTCCAATAAATAAAGGCCAACAGCGGTGGATGGCTTTGGAGCGCAGCCGTCTCTCACATATGTAATATTTCAACAGGAGTCATCTGGAGATAACATTTCCCCCAGTTCCCCCCAAAGTTGGCCACCAAATGCATCAATAGATGACGTATCCTCCATTCCTTTGGTGAGCCTGCAGCAGTATGTATTCTCCTGGATATATACTATGGAGAGGATGACGAATCTACAGTCACCTTAAAATCATTTTTCCACGGCTGATTATATCCCCAGTAGTCGGGGATCTTATGGAATCGTCGTCTTCGCTGCCGCGTCCGCCGCAGATCCCTCGGGATAGCTCAAAAAGGGTTTCATGGATCATCTTCAAATTTAATACCCACAGGGAGCTTAGTATGAGGAAGAACAGGGCTGATACTGGGAAAGGTGGGTTGTACATTTACAACACAAGGGGGAGCTAAAGCTTCAAAGGTTTTCAAACCATAATTTTTATATATCTTGAGGTATTTTTTGTACAAAGCAGGGGATTGGGGACTCTTCAGGGACACGTCCTTGCTGGTGGGGTACGACAGTGTAGGACTAGTTTATGTGTCAGGTTCGTGAAGCTTGTAGTCACAGCTGACCAGGATTATTACTTACCACCATTAAAACATTTAAATGAATTAAAAAAATGTTCATGAACTAAAGAAAACGTATTTCAGCAGGTAACACAAATATAAAACCATTTCATTCTTGAGCATGTATAACACACTGTAAAAAGAGAATTTTGGATAAAAAATGACTTTCACTTAGTGAAAGTCATCAAATACTTCATTATGTAATTTTACAGTGTAGTTGCATTGTAATGAATTAACTGCATATATCCGTATTTTACCAGAAAGAGCATTTGCTGTCAGCATATTTATGGGACCCCAAGAAGGAAAACAAAAGGTCTGAAGTGGAAGAAGAAAACAGCGTTCACATAAAGGTCCTTACGTTTACGTCTGAGTAGGCCGCTTCTGTTTTGTCACTTCCAGGCATGAGTAAGCATTGGTCCAGGAGCCCCTACTTCCTCAAAAGACTCTCTGAGTCAGGAGGAGCTGGACTCACGACCCATTAATGTGCATGTGACTGGGAATTCATGTGACTGAATATGCAAGAGTGGAGGTTCCTGGTTTATGAAGCCTTGTCTGGTGGCACAGCACTAATGGGGGGGGGGCCCTATTGTGACAACACAGAGCTGTATGCTTTGCTGGTTCTGAACAAGGCCAGAAGGTCTGAGCTCTGATCCAGATTAACCTTGCTGCGTCTGACCCCTTAACATCCGGACATCTCCTTCCAGCGTGCCGCTGAATCATCACAGACATACCTGGGAGAACGCCACGAGACGGGTGGTGGTCTTGGATGGGCACACCGGAGACAAGAGGACTGTATTCCCTCTCTGAGTCCACCAATCCGAATGAAAGGGAACAATAAAAGGACTAAATCACACTACAGACTGCACCCAGTGGTCCGGCAATGTTCTTAAATACCTCTAACCGCCAAACTAGTCCATGCTGCACAGACTCCGTCTTCATGCGCCAGCCTAAGATAAAACATTCATCAGTCTCGTTCATCCATTCATTGTCTGCTCATCCGGTTCAGTGTTGCAGGGGGCTGCAACCTTAACAGCTGACATTGGGCAAGAGGCCGGGTGCATCCTGGACGGGTCTTCGGTTCATCACCGGGCCGACACAGAGACAAACAACTATCACACTTCGACATGTAGACCGGAGGGGCCGGCTATCACCCCCCAGCCTTCAGATAGGTGGACGAACGCTGTAGCAACTAAGGCACAGGCCTTTTGAGTAAAATATGTAAAATATATACAATATATACAAGAGAGATCTCCTCGGGGAATCATGTAAACCAAATTTGGACTAAATCCGACCCACCGTTGAGAAATGATGGTCCAAACAGTTTACGGATAAAGCCCCCCACTAGTGTTGGAAATATACATCTGGTCTTCCTCAAATCAATCCAGTTCTTCCTCACAACACCGTGCTCTGGTTTACACTCCACTAAAAGCCCCGCCCTGAGGAACGCCCACCATGGGTCAGAACATGTCTGCGTTTTTCCTCTGGTTGTGATATTTTTGTGTTTTTTTTTAAATTCTATGCCAACGCCTCCAAGTCCAATCAAACTCCTCCAGTCTGTCATTAAAGGACGTACTGCTGTAGTTACTACTCGTGTACATGAAAGTGACAAATAAAGGATTCTGTTCTACTCTATTCTGTCAACCAGTGTAAAAACTGAAAACTCAGGTTAAACAGGATTTAATGAGGTAGATGAAGGGTCAGCGCTCGTGATGGCGTGACCTCAGACCCCTGAGGGTTAAATGGATCTTTACTGATCAGAAGAAGGAGACGGTTCCGGCTTCTTTTAAACCTTTGAGGTCCGACATGACACCAAAGCTATGAGCGACAGAAATGAGGTTCAGGTGCAAATAAAAAGTCTCTCTGTTGGTCGGCCTCCAGAGATGGGAAGGATGTCTATCCGCCTGCCTGTCCTCAGATATTTATAGGTCAAACAACAAAAATGGCATTGTCCCCACTTCTTCTTTTTAAAAAATAAAATGGAAACCATCCAAACAAACAGTGTAAACAGCTGAGGGGCCGGCGAAGGCCCAAGTACAAACAAACACCTCCCGGAGGAAGACAGAGTGACGGCTTCTCCGGAACAAATCCTTTTCCAAACAGAGAAACAGACGAGGGTTTGTGTGTCTGGCTGGCCTCTTGACCCGGGCTTTGTGGTGGCAAACTCAGAGATTTGTTGTGGTGTTAGTAAGTTAGCTCAGTAGTCAGTGGAGATTAGAGGCGGAGGTACGGAGGGCTTAAACGCCGCTGGTCGTCCTTGGATCCTGTTTATATCCTCAGGAAGTCGTTATGGCCGCCGATGCATCCACTGCACATACCTGTGTTAGCGAGAAAACTCCAGAACTATTTCACGGATCACTTTCACATTTTATACCTACATAGACCTTAGTTCAAGGAAGAACTGGATGGATTTTGGGAAAAGTCGATTGAATTTTTCTAACACTAGGGGGACTTTTATCTTTAAGGTTTTCGAGCCATAATTTCTCAAGCGATGGTCCGATTTAATTCAAATCTGGTGCAAATGAAGAAAATCAAGGATATCTTTCTTTTATATATTATATTACACTCTAAACTTGATATTTTAGTACTTTTTGTAGCTTTTAGGTGACACACCCCTTGTTGTTGAGGCTGAAAGACAGGCATGATCTCCTTATCCTTCGACCCACCAACTTCTGAGCCGGTACCGGACCTCAGATGACTATAGAACACCCCGTGGTTCTGGATGCAAGTACCAGTGATGGAATGTGAAGCCTTACCCTGAGACACTTTTACCATCTTCAACTCTCTAACTAAATGTTCTCCTGAAAGACAGACGGTTCTGGATCCTGGATGAGTGGAATAATAGAAATATCCTCCCGCGTCATTAAGTCCAACGTCTTGGCTTCCTTGCGAGAGACTCTGATGATTGAAGACGGGCGGCGGACAAAACTGAAACAGCCAGCTGTTTTATGGAAACGTCCCACCGCAGCGTTTGAGCGGTCCTCAGCTCCAGAGTCAGAGTGGAGTGAAGCTGCTGGAGACATGACGCCATACGTTACGGAGGGAAATGTGTTTGAAAGTGAGTCACAGAATGAAATCCCTCTGCTCCACAGCGTCAACATGAAAACGCTGACAGATCTTTAGGAATAGGAAAAGAAGGAATCATGGGAGACATCTTCTGCTGCCCCCACCAAACGCGTGGACCTCCTGAGAAATGGAAAAGCTACGTGACTCATAAACTCTGATCCCACCTAAGCCATGAGTTTAGTGAAGCACTGCTCCTCCACAAACAGCCTCAAGAGGTGGCTTCAATGTCGCTGGAGTTTGTGGGTTCTCCGCTTCCACATCGCCAGCTGAATAATACCAGGAGTCTTCCATGAAGGCCTCCACAGTCCAGGACTGGAGCCCTGGTCAACCTCCCTCTCACTCCACGCGGTCCTTAGTCACAGAGGCCCAGCTTCAGATCTAGGCCCGGTCCCCCTGGGATATTGTAGGTGAACTTCTTCTCACTCAAGAGGTTCTTTTTAGCACGAGACCTATTTTTCTTGGATTCCTCCGGCTCTCCAATCTCCTCACTCCTGTGATTTTAGTTTTTGTACAGCTGGTTATAATATCAGAAGTGTTGCCAATGTAATATTATCAATAATGTGAATGACACTCAGCAGACACACCTTCCTCTGCCAAGGCTAAACAAACTGATACGGTTGTTTGGACTGCCTGACCCAACCCCATTAGCTCGAGAGGGAAAAAATGTCTAGAACGATACATCTTCAAGAACAACAACCATCCGACCAACCAACCAACCAACCAACCAACCAACCAACCAAACACAAAACTACTCAAGAAAATAACCTATCAACCAAAAGACAAAACACACACAACGACACACAACAACCAACTAAGCAACCAAACAACCAACCATTCAGCCCACCAAATAACTGACCAATGAACCTGCCAACCAACCAGCTAGTCACCCACCCAACCAATCAACCAACAATCCAACAACCAACGAATCATCCTTGAGACACTTATTCGGTCGGCACTGAAAAGATAATCCCCATCAAACAAGGTTCTTTTTTATTTTTAAAAGAGTTCTGAAAGTTCCTTTTCCAGCGCAGTAACTAATGTGAAACCTGTTTCCAGTTTGAAACCATGTTTTCGTCTGTACTGTAGGAATGAGAGTCCGGGTGTTGATGGAAGACAGGAGGAGTTAATGACTTCAGGACTCAAGACGGATGACACCTGATTACAGATCATTCGTCAGAAGAGCTGCATGAAGAAAAGGTTGATCTCATCTTGTTGGAAGATTTTGTGATTTGTTTTAAGACTATCATCGCCTCCCTGTCCTCCAGCTTGGGAATCCATCAGTGGAGCGTTCTGTCTGACGGGCGGTGAGGTGGAGGTTCTGGCCACTGAAACGCATGGAGACAGACAAACAGGTGGTGTTTCACTTTCACTCTGGAGAGAAACCCTGTGAGTGGATGTGACTGAGCGCCCAGCAGGCTCACACATCTGGAGGGGGGGAGGGGAGGGGAGGGCGAGTAACGAGCTGAATGGCAAAAACACGGGGGGGGAGAGAGAGAGAGAGAGAGAGAGAGAGAGAGATGTGTTTGAGGTGTGATGGATTAGTCGAAAATTAGAACAAGAATTTTGACAGAACTTTGAGGGATGTGCTGCAGTCAAGAAAGTATCCATTAAATGTGGGTACAGGTCAGGACGAAGAGGCGGAGCTAAGCTTTTTTTGTGGGATTTTCATGTGGGACAAGCCATGTTTCAACAGGTTTTTCAAAGACTTGACCCTGAAATTGCTGAATCACTTTCAGTTAGAGTTCCCGTTAAAGGTTGGTGCCGATCGGGATAAAGAGGCGGAGCTAGGACTCTGTATTTGTTCGTTGTAACTCTTTTGTTGTTAGGCTATTTTCTTTTTAATAATTTTCCTAAAACTTCTATACTAATTTTCAAAAAACTTTAAAAACATGGGGCCCAGGCATGAAAAGGAGCCATAAAGTGTTGGTGTTGATCCAGATAGAGGGGCGGAGCCAGAGATTCGTTTTTGTTTTTAGTTGTTAGTAGTTTTAGTTATCTTGGTTCTGTTACATCTCAGTGCTCGTCTAGCCTTCACGCCCCACATGCAACAATGAGGCTCGAGCCCCCATGACCCCGTCGTGGTTCAACAGCTGTCCTTCCTTACATCACCGCAGACCAGGAACACCCAACAAGACCTGCAGTTCTGGAGTTGCTGTGACCCAGTCGTCCAGCCATCACAACCATTGATGGTCTATTTTTCCTGCTTCCAACATAAACCTATGGACAAAAGTTCACCTGCTGCTGAATATATCCCTCCCACAGTCACTGGTTATAATGTTATGGCTGGTGGTGTATATGCTACAAGTCAAATCAAATGAAGCTGACATATTTATACATGTATGATCTAGTCCTAAAGTAATTAGTTGACCTGAAACCGTTTTCAGTTTTTACCGTGCAGCAGAACAAACACAGCCAGATGATGTCATCAATGAACGCCAGGCAAACGTGAAACGCTGGAATTAGACCCTGAACAGATAATGAAATATGACATTTAGTTGTTCGTATCCAGACGAAGGAAGGTCGTTCCAGAGATTCTGCGAGATAATGGCCGTCTGTCCGTCAAAGGCACTTCAGACGCAGCATAAACACACGGACGGAGACACAAACACAGAAATATCCACAGGACCCTCAGGGCGTGAAAGAGAAGCAGGACGAGGACAGATCTATCTGGAGGCTCCTCTCCGCTGTGAGCTGAACAAACACATAAAAGTCATTAATGTAATAGAGCAGCCAGCCGGGCCCTTGAACTTTATTTTCCCTGCGCCGCCCGGTGAGCGGCGTGCTGGCGAGGAGCGGCGCTTCTCCGTCTGTGTGTGTTGGCGTAAGCATCAGAGGGGGGCGCCGCTACGTTTGTGAAGGGAGGGGTTCGGCTGCACACAGCTGTGCAAATCTCCCCGCCTGATTGTGTGAGCGCACGTCCGTCAAGGCACCTGCACAGAATCTCATGGTACCATCTCAGAGGCCCCCTGAAGAACCCGACACCGGACCGGCTCCAGAGCCGTTCAGCACGACCCAATCGTCCAAGAGCAACAGCGAGGCTCCTGTGGCACGTGCCGGCCGCTCCCGAGCTCATGACCCAGGATGGAGTTACGGGGCGTAGGGGAGGAACAGCTGCCCCTTTCACCCCCCCCCCGGTCCAAACCCCCCACCTCCACACTCACCAGCACAGCCTCCCCGGCCCCATCAAAGAGGTAGGGGGACGCCGCCGGACCTCCAGCTCGCTGTTTTCATCTCGCACAAGTAGCTGGGTGAATTAGTGAACGTGTTTATGACCCATTTTAAAGGTGGGTTTGAAAGAGAAGGGGGGGGTATTCAGTGAAAATTTGCTAAAAAAAATCATTTTTTGTGTAAATCGGAGCCACTGAGTAAAATTGGACCGGTGCTGTCGTCCCTGACACCAAGGGTCTGTCCCTGAAAAGCCCCCAATCCCCTCCACTGTACCAGCAACCCCCCTGAATGAACACCTTCAATTAAATGTGAAGTTATTTCCACATACTCATAGTAAAAAAAGCTCCTCAAAGTCAGTAAAGTAACGATTAGATTAAAACATGTATAAAGTTTGTCGACTGGACTCATTCGTGCAAAAATTTGGACAAAATTGGACCAAAGCTTGAGAATTTATGGCCCGTGAACTTTTGGCAATAAAGCCCCCCCTAGTGTCAGAAATATACAAGCGATCTTTCCCCAAATGAATCCAGTTCTTCCTCACACTGAAGTCCATGATGGTATAGAATGTGACTCTACGGGGATATCGTGATGATTAAACTATAAAAGAATAGAATTACAGGTTTCATAATGAAACCGAGAGTTCAAACTTCCACTTTGGCCACGCCATGACCACTTCCTGCTGCCTCCCATCGGTTTGGTCATCGGACGATGACATTCATCATTAAGAAACTCACACAGAACTTCCTGTAAATCTGTTGGCAGAGATAAATATTACACTTCCTGTTACCTCTAGGTGGCGCCGTGGACCCACTTTCCCGACTTCAGGGTCCAATCTTGTCATTTTATGGAAATGTCTTAAAAGCAAACCTCGATCAATATCATCAAGTGGATATGGACTGACCTTCAGACAAATACGGGCGAATCACCTTCCTGGAGGGTTACAGAGTTAATTATCCTGCTCCGTGCTGTAAAAACTGAGCTGCGTTAAACAGGTGGAGGTGAAACTGTGTGGAAGGCGCTAACGATGACGGTGGACAATTAAAGTCCACTTCTGAGCGGAGAGAAGGTGAAGATGATGAGTTCGCCATAGTGGACAGAACTTTTGTACATTAGAATACTCAGCCTTGAAGGTATAAACGCGGAGAAACGCCAAATATTGATAATCGTGTTTCTCATTTTTTCACGTTTTCATAATATTATTAGATAAAATATGCAGTTTCACAAAAAGTTAGCAATCTATTGGATTTCATGCCTCGGCGAGGGCAAATGAAGCCATGTTTGAAAACATCTGCATTTATAGTAGGCTAAACATTTGCAGAACCCACACAAGAATGAGTCAGGCAGGGATCGCAGGAATGCGCTGCTTCTCAACCTAACAGGAATCCCATCTTGGCACGGCTCTTTGTTTCCACGCAAGAATCTCACGGCTCTAGGAGCCAAACACTGTAGGAGGGATGAGCTCACAGACGAGCCCAGAAGGTAATGATGATGATTTACTGTAACCGGTATTTGGACGAAGGCCTGAGCGACTGGATGGTGAAGCTGCCTGGGAATGTTCTATTTCAGTGTCGGCCCTGTTCTGGGAATAGAAACAACTCCAGTCATAACAACGACACGCTCAGAAGATGGCTGATAAGATGCCGATTAGATGAGCTCAGTCTGGGGAATGCGAGTGTGTTCAGTGGTGGAGAAGAAGAAGGGAGAGAGGCAGAAGTGGGCAGAGAGAGAGAGAGACAGAGAGAGAGAGAGAGAGAGAGAGAGAGAGAGAGAGAGAGAGAACAACGTTCGATTATGTAAATCTGAGGGTGAACAAATGAAGAACAAGCGGAGGTGACTAACGTCTGGTGACAGGAGGTGGATGTGTCATGTGGATCTGACGTCAGGGCCCCGGTGCTGTTGGTGTGAGCTTCCTGTTGGAGCGGTTTCCACAGCCTAGGGGAGGGCAGGGGCGCTTGATTTACCCCTTGTTGTTGTGTGTGTGTTTCTGTGAGTGTGGGCTGACGCTCTAAACACCACACTAAAACATTTAAGGTGGCTCGAGTGAATCTGACAATGAAGCAGGTCACAGGAGGTGAGGTGGTGCAGCATTGGGGCAGGGGGGCCGCTTCTATGACACCATAAAAGGAAGACCCTTTGCAGGATTCAGAGGAATCGGGCTAACGATACGGACTAAATCAAAAATGACAGTTTTTGACCAAATACCTCAAACTCATGGGCAAAAATCTAATTTCACAGTAGCAGCAAGAAATGATCTCTGTAATATCCTTCAATAAACTTTTATCTGAATGTGAGTTGGAGCGCGGATCCATACCACTGCAGAAACCAGAACCCGACTTGGGTCCTCGCTGGTTTTGCTTACTTCTGATTTTTGCGCCAGTGAAACTCTTCATCATTTTTGCATCAGCGTCTTTTCTGTAAATAATGAATATCACATCCTCCACTCACGGGCGGAGCCGGGAGTCGTGCTGGCGTGTTGGGTCGGGTACGTGTCCCGACCTGCACCGGACTAACTGCAGCCATATGAGAAAGATACTCAAACGCAGTGAAGACGATTATTACAGCAGCCGGTCTTGACCGTGAGTCTTTAACGCTGTGACTCGTCAGAGAGGCGGACTGAAAAGTAGATTTCTCTTTATGAACGTCTGAGTAACCAGAGTTTATTTAAACTCTTCTAATGTTTCTACAAAACCCAGATGCCAGACTGCTCACCAGAATCTCAGGTCCAAACACATCTCTGATCTCCAAACACCTCACAGCGGCTCCGTCAGCCGCCCCCCAACCCAGGCCAAGAACCCAGGCTGACCAGAACAGATGGTCGGGTTCTAGCCAAGACATTGAAGTCTTGATTAACTTTTTAAAAATTTCAATCTACTTAAGTCGATCAACTTCTCCCTCCTCCGTCACATTCCTCTAACTCCCAGACATTCCCAGTAGCGAGGCAGCTCTCTGAGTCCCGCCTCCTCTAAACGCTAAAGTCTCGCCAGCAGCTGGAAGACGGAGGAAAATATTGTGGAAAGTTATGATTCAGCCCATAAAACCTCTTCATATGTGAGTGTTCTGCTGTTCTACGCGTCTGTGAGGAACCGCCATCGTTATCGCTCTCAGGGGTCAGTCAGACCCGCTCCACCTTAAAGGGGCAGTCCCTATCGCTTTGGGGCATTCTTTCACCACGTGGAATATAATATTCATAATTATGTTTTTGTTTGTTTATAATCACCATGTTTCTATATTAGCTTACATCTAAAGAGCCACGGAGGTACCGAACCCCCAGAGCCTCCACACCAGCCAAGACGGGCCCTAATGGGCCTCATTAACACCTGCCAAACCGGGCCGGGCCCTGCCCCTCGCAGGGCGCCAACAAACAGACGGGTTTGCTTCTTAAGAGGATTGATATTTATAAGCAACACAAGTTTGTTTTCCTGTCTTCCATTGTGAAAATATGAGGTAACGCTAAAAATAATCTGATCGAAGCGAAGAATGAAAAGATCAAAATCACATGAAAATGAAATGTTTATAGAGGAATGTAAAAACCTTCAAATGAATTATTCTGACTGCTGTAATAGGCCAATCAATTATTTTATTTATTTAACTTAACACAATTAAATTAAATTAAAAAAGCATTAAAGGAACATTTCACCCAAAACTTTTCTGACATTCACAGATTCTATAGAAACAGTTGAAGCCAGCGGTTGATCAGCTGTGGGCGTCATTGGCGCTCACCGCAGTGACCCGGTGGGTTCTGACAGGTTTGCTCCTTCAGAGACACATTATTCCCCTTTCTTTCCAGAACTGAATTAGCAGAACTTGTTATATTTGTTGATGTTAGTAATGAATTAAAGGAGGGTAATAAGCTACATTTCATATAAATGTCTGTTAATGGTCGGCCTCTTTATTTTTTCAGAACCAAAGTCTGCATATATTAAAAATGAAAAACAAAAGTCAAAGTTAAAGCTATTACAAAGTCAGACATGTGAGCACACCACCAAACAAAAGTAAATAAATATGTTTTATTGTGATTATGTATTGTTTTATCTTCCTACACATCAAGTCAAGAATGATTCCTCTTAATTATGTAATATTTCCATATATTATAGTTTTCTTTAGACACTTAAATTAAACCACTGAGCCGAAGTATAATAAATGATGTTATGATGTGAAACTGTGTCAGTATTTGTATTTATATTAGTAATAACGGATTAATAACAAGTATAAGGTCGGATAAAGCAATTATACTAAGAGGCAGGTTGGCTACTTGAAATAATTGTTTCCTGTTTCAACAGGAATATATATATATATATATATATATATGTATATATATACACATATATATATACACATATATATATATATATATATATATATATATGTGTATATATATACACATATATATATACACATATATATATATATATATATACACATATATATATATATATATATATATATATATATATATATATATATATATGTATATATATACACATATATATATACACATATACATATATATATATATATATATATATATATATATATATATATATATATATATGTGTATATATATATGTGTATATATATACATATATATATATACACATATACATATATATATATATATATATATATATATATATATATATATATATATGTATATATATACACAGGAGATGACACCAGGAGGCCTTACAGGAGGAGATGACACCAGGAGGCCTTACAGGAGGAGATGACACCAGGAGGCCTTACAGGAGGAGATGACACCAGGAGGCCTTACAGGAGGAGATGACACCAGGAGGCCTTACAGGAGGAGATGACACCAGGAGGCCTTACAGGAGGAGATGACACCAGGAGGCCTTGCGTTGCTGTGTGTTATTTTCCTTGGGTCCTGCCCTTCAATCAGAGGTTCCTTTGACACCTTCCACTGACCTCAACATTGCCTCAGACCCGACTGACTCACTGCAGGAATGTTTGAGGAACACAAGAACCTGTTGAAGGTGCTGACTGGACCTCCAGATTCTCCAGATTTCAATTTGACCCAGCGTCCGATTGATGTGCACTGGGCTCACCTCACAACTTACAGAACCTAGTGGATCTGTTGCTAATGACTGGGTACCAGACACCACGCCCCCTTCAGAGGTCTGCTGGAGTCCAGGCCTCGTGGGGTCAGAGGTGATTCGGCCGCATAGCGGGGACCGGCACAATATCAGGCGGGCGGTTATAGTGTTATGGCCCATATTTAGCCACTTAGCCAGAGAGAGAAATAAGGAGGACACACATGGCTCCTCCTCCTCCATCAATAAAAGTCCACTTTCAGCTCATTCTCTTGCTGTTATGTAAGGACGCCGCTCCGGCTCCGCCATCACGCACAATTAGGATAAAGACATTACCATAATAGGGTTTGAGGAGGGACACATGTGTGGGAGCTTTGTCCTCCTGCTACCTCCACCACAAGAGCGGGCCGGCGCTGGGCTGGAGAAGAGTGCTGCTCATTTAGAGTGGGGGGCCTTCTTCTCCGGCTGCACTTTCATGCTTTCAGGTCTCATTAGAACCACAAAGAGAGAGCTCAGGGGCCCGCGGACCTCCGGCCCGGGAGATTTCGCCACGCTAAACCACCATAATATGAGGCTTGGTCCCACAAACACACCGGAGGGGGGGCTCTCTGGTTGCCGTGTAATAAGTCCTGGCGTGCTAGCCTTGTAATTGGCCATAATTAAAAGGAGGCAGAAGGAGCCGAGGATCTTCCTCTCGGCTTCAGCTGCCAGCCGGCAGGAAGTAGTAAAGACACGCCGTCTCTTCCTTTACTGGCTGAACCTACGTCTTTTCTCTCCGAGACTCTTTTCTCCCTTTCTCCCTGTCACTCAGCATCTTTGTGCGGAGGATCTTTCGGGTCTCAGCGCTCGAGGGGGGGTTGGGCTGAGCCTTTCCCTCCTCATCCTCACCCTGCTGGAGGTGTCAGATTCTACCATCGCCGGTTCTGCTGAGTCTGTAATTATTCAGTCTGTTTGTGTGTTTGTTGGTTCCTGCCCGTCAACATGATGACACGACGCAGCATCTTCACTCAGCAGAACCATTATTCCAAAGATGCGGGGAATTCTCCAACTGGGTTTTCCACGCTACTTTCTCATTTGGCGTCTTGACCCCCCTCACAGGTTCTGTCTTCTTCTGCACCCTTCCATTACCTCTAACTGTACCTTCCTCCTTAATTTAATGGCAAGAAGAACTCTACGATTAAAGGATCAGCTAGATCATGTTCCCCGACCTGGAGCACCACCCTCCATCATTCTAACGCTCCACCCTGTCACTAAAGCCACTCCTGTGCTGGCTACACATCACAGAATAAAACACCAGTTTAAAGACCGATTCAGCCCTCAGCGGTCGGGGGGCGCGGCCCGATCAAAGTTTTATCTCAAATGACTATTTGTCCAAACGACTCGAGTGTTTCGGCTGTTTGACCCGATCAAGCTGCAAGTCGGAGACTCTCCGATCTTTAGTCGTAAATATCAAAAACATCTCCCTAACATCTATTCTGCAGAAGGGGGAGGAGTTATACAGTTTAATGGCCATCGGTAGGAAAGACTTCCAGTAGTGTTCTGGGGGGTCGTCGGTAGTTTCGGTCGGCCCCTGAAGGTGTTCTGATAGGACTGATTAGAGGCGTTGTCCATAATGCTGAGGAGCTTCCTAAGCCTCCTCCTCTCTGACCCCCCCACCAACGACTACAGCTCCACCCACAGGCAGAACCAGCTCTTCTAATGAGCTAATTGAGTCTGTTGGTGCTGCCTTCATCCTTCTGCCCCAGAACACGACAGCAGAGAAGATGACGCTGGAGACCACCGAGTGGTAGAACATCTGCAGACTGGTTCTGCAGTCATTGAAGAATCTGAGATCTGGGTTTTTCTAAGAAAGGACAGGTGTTTCGGACCTTTCTTGCTAATAGCATAAGTGTTTTTGGTCCAGTCCAAGTTAGGGTCAATGTGGACCCCAGGTATTTGTAATCCTCAAAAATGTCCACCTCTGTTCCTCTGAAGCTGACTGGGCTCAGGCTGGTCCCCCGCTACCTCAAGTCCAGCACCAGTTGTGAGCAGAATCATACGGTTCCGGTTCATCCTGTTGCATCATTTGCCCCGATCACTCAAGTTGAAGATTTTCAAGAAACGTACGATGAACTGTAGAGAAAAAGTCTAGATCCATTAAGGCCAAACATTCCGACACAAGTCTGCAGGACGTACAAAAATACTGAACAGCATCCGATCTCTCGGAAAATGAAGAAATGATGTTATGATCCAGATCCAAACCAGATTGAACGGATCCTGATACCTCTCTGGACACTTGTGGGAATCCATCCAGTAGTAGCAGCGCAGCGTCTTCCTGCTGATAACGTTGAATTATTAATGCGTTTGAAACATGGAAGCTTAATTCAAAATGCAAACACGACGCTGTTAATCATTAATGACCATTATATCACAAACAAAATGATCATTACTCATTTATAAAGTCCGTTTCTCGCATCTGCGCTGTGGAGCCGCTAACAGGGGCACCATTGTTAACGTAGCGCCGCTCTCCATAGCCCCAAACGGGACAGCTGTCCGCCCGAGCATGGAGCTGAAAGGGAACACCACTGATGGAGGCTGGAGAGGAGCGGCGAGGGAGCGGCGCTGGGCCGGGCGGGGGAGGGCAGGTTGAGTTGCGTGCCAACTTCATAAGCTGACTTATAAGAGGCCTCGTCTGAACGTTGATAGAAGAGTGTATTTAAAGATGGGGTGGAGAGAAAAGCAAATGTTGCTGCGTTGATGGACCGTCAACGACATCAAGAACCTTCAAGCCACAAACTAACAAGATCATTACAACGTTTCATCGGAGCAAATATAACTGCGTTATTAGACCCTCAGAGTTTTTATCACCTCAAACTTTGAACCCAAATGAACTTAGCAGACTCTCCTTGTAGTCTATAGATGAAAAAATGACAGGAGGTCATGCCGGGCCCGGTGGGCCATATTTCCTGAGGCGCCTCCTGTGGTCTCAAAGCCAAAAACACACAGGGTCAGACAGTGGGAGGATTCTGCCCTGACCTCTCACCTCTGCTTAGCGCCCTGTGGGTCCAGAGAGGCCATGTCACCATCCCTGCAGAGGGCAGCACCTGGACCCCCAGACCCATCCGGGTGGGTTTCTACTGTATGTGTGTCTGCTTGAGGGAGGGGGTGGGTCCCTGGGGGAATCAGTCACTTAGTTCAGAAACCCGCCCCCTCACTTTCAGAGCTCGCTTCGCCGCGCCCTGAAGGTCAACTCTCACCCCTTCTCGCATCTCTTCCTGCAATTTCACACTCCTTCCCCCACCTCTCCCATCAGAGGTGAACAAGGACCGGTTTCAGAGTGATGTGAGCAACAGAGGTGGGTGTGTGAGGGACAACATCAGAAGATCAGACTCCGCCTCCATCTGCAGACGCGGACGTTCATATCTCATGTAAGCTTGGCTTCCATTCAAGGTGAAGAACTTTATGTGATGCTCCTTTGTCTGAGGCTGCAAAGACACCAACCCCAGCTTTAAATGCCCATCTGAAACAAAGCTGAGCCATCAGCCATAACATTGTAACCACTGACTTTGAGTGAATGCTAATGCTGAGCTTGTTACCATGGCATCTGTCAGTGGGTGGGATTTTGTTGGAAAAAAGGGAAACTTGGCGAGCAAAAGGATCTGAGCCATTTGGACAAGAGCTGAATCGTGATGGATAGAGGACTGGGTCCGATCATCTCCAGAATTGCGAGTCTTGTGGGGCTGGTCTGCGTTGGTTAGTAGCTACCAGAGTGGTCAAAGGAAGAACAACTGGTGAAGAGGCGACAGACTCATCAGCGCCCAGGGCTCTTTGATAAGCGTGGGAAAGGAAGACTGGCCACTGTTGTTTGATCATCTTTACTGTTTCTGTCTATGGGGCTAAGAAGACGCAGACGGGTCAGAGGGACCATGTTGACGCCTACAGATCCTACAAAGGATAGGTCAGCATCAGAAATGAAAGGGGACGCATTCACCGCGGACAAAAGTGGTTCTCTTTTAGAGCTTTTACTTTGGAACTTCCGCTGAGGTCAGTGTGAATTTGCATATTTTCTAAACATTTCTACTTTGGAGCTGACAGTGTTACGGACTCGCTGTTAAAATCAGCTGGTGCTACTTCTGGAAACGGCGCCCTGTAGATCAGCCCTGTACAGTATTAAGCAGGCGTTTCTAATTTTATGGCTGATCAGTGTGTGTGATACTGCCTTTGTTGGGCGGGTGCAAAGACAGCAGCAGTAATTGCACGTCTGAGAGAGAGAGAGCTGTAATTACGTCTCGTGAAGGTGTGGACTGGGAAGGTCTGTGGCCCACAATCAGAAACGGCATGGGATCAGTGCGTAAGAAGAAAACCCGCCTCCTAATCTGCTTAAGAACACTTTAAGCCTGTTGGAAAGAAAAGGGCGTGCGGGTCGCATGTGTGCACCTGGATAATGTGGATTTACACTGGAGATGGCAAATTGCCACCTCCACAAGGAATGCTTTGTCAAAATTATGGCTCTTTGTGATTATGGTGAAAAGTGCTGAGCGGCGTGATACCCATTCAACAAGAAGGCTTTTATGGAGGCGCATACCCCCTCAGCCTCACCCCCAACATGCCCCCCCTTTCAAACACACACAGTAGCCTATGAACAGTACAAGCATGTAAAATGAGCAGGTACCAGCGCAAACATTTTCCATTAGCTTGTTCTTTTTGTTGTTGCATGAGCCCTGAGTGAACCGGTCGATGCTGTTGGTACCGCGTCACCTTATACCAGAGCGACGGACCCCCCAGGCCAGATGCAGGAGTCACATTTGTACGCTGTATGACACTCATGTCCTCGTATCCCCCCTCAATGCAAAGATGCTCAATCGACGGAGAGCCGGCGTCTGGCCAGCGTCTGGCCAGCGTCTGGCCAGCGTGTCTCTGCCGGACCCATCAACACGACAAGCTATAGAAACACAAAGAGAAACTGGAGGCGCCCGCCGATGCAGCGCGGGTCAGAGGGGGTACAGTTAAGGGTTTCATGCCGGAGACGCTGAGAGTGTGTGAAGGTGTTATGGTCGGCGTTATGATGGGGCTGTAAGAGAATCTGCCCTTCAAATGTTATATGTACCTTGGATTTCGTCGTTTGGGTTCGTATTTTAGCTTCAGTGGTTTCCATTAAACACAATAGAGGGGCGGGGCTTGGGACAAACATGAAGGCATTAAATATTCAGCCATGGGTCATAGTTTGTCTTCCATGCAAGGAACTGGAAAGTTCCTTACTCAGCTTATCTTTATCTGTCTTTCCTCCATTACGTCTTTTCCCTCAATTCTTGAAAAAATGGGGAATATTATGGAATCGACCGCCGCATATCCTTCAACTAAAGTATTTCATCGATAATATTCAAATTCTATACTGACATAGGCCTCAGTGTGAGGAAGAACCGGATGGATTGTGAAAAATTTTGGCTAGACTTATAATTTCTCCCCTGTGGGTCTGAATTAGTTAGATTAGACATTTTTATATATATATTTGTATATTCTGTAAAGTCTCTCTTTGACATTTGTAATACGAGAGGAAACATCTGCAGATCTACAGATGCATAAATTCTCCTGACTGTACCCACTAACCCCATCAGTTCCAGACCCTTAACCCAACAGCTTCAGAAACCATGACTTGAAGCCGATGGTACGCAGAAGACTGATTTAAAGTTAATAATAATAATAATAATACATTTAATTTATAATTGAATATGTTGCATCCTTAGGGAAGAGGGGGAGTCACATTCTCAGCACTCAGCAGAGGGCCAGAACCGGAGCTATCCTCGTGTGGTTCCGAGGCCTCCTGTTTCTGTCTGGTGCAACTGGATCTGTCAGCCCGGCCCATCAGATAGCCTCCACGGCCGTGTCCACCTCTATCTACCTGTCAAAGCTGTGCGGCTGTTATCCAGCCAGTGGGCGAGCCATGGCCCGATCACCGCCCGCGCCTTATCAGGATAATGAGCTGCATTTAGGTCCATTATGAACTGACCCCGAGGACTCCTTCGCTGCTAAGCAGGGGCCCGGTGCCAGTGATGGACAACGGGAATTTGATAGGGGTCTGGGGTGAGCGGCAAGAGCAGGACTGCAGGGGATAGGAAAGAGTAAGAGGTGCATGTGAAGCCCGGCAGCACCAGGACTTTCATGATTACAGAAGGGATTACATAACAGAAAATTACTAGCTGCTCCTCAGGAGGGAAATAAGTCCGCCAAGGCCCAACAAGCCCTCGGAACCACATTAAACCTTCATCCAGACTACAATCTTCAAACTCACCCACACCTTCTCCAACATAAGAATGCTGCGACCCAAACTAATAATCCCCTGTGGTCCAACCAGACCTTTAGTTCTGTGTGTTGTTCTATCTCATAAACAGAACAAATGTGATTGTCGGTCCAAAGCCATGAAAACAGAACCAAGAGAGTTGTGTCACTGAGAGTTTGGATCAAACCAAGGTCAGATAAAAAGAACATGAAACACACCGATGTGGTTTTTTTTAGTTGGTTCTGATTACTTTAGGAAATGTAAATGCCTGATTTCAAATATTTGCTGCCAGCTATTTTGCTAATCTTTGAAAAAGCCAAACAGGTTTCATGAGAATCTGTTGTGGTGAAGAGAGTCAGTGGGTAGAATATGATCCAATACATAAATAAACAAAGAATAAACATTAAATAGATAAAACTTTTTGCTCCTTTGGACAATTATGACAAAATTATGGCCCCAAAACGCTGGGCGCTCCCTCTACTGTTGGAATTATACAACCTACCTTTGCCAAACTCAGTCCAGTTCTTCCTCACACTATGCATATGGACATACTGAACATCTTCTACCTCGGTCTATGTGTCCGAGGTAGAAGTCCAGATCCCCGCAACCCAGAATCTTTGTAGATTATGTAGAAATTCTCCAGTGAGCCACATCTACAGAAGATTTATTTCAACGATTCTTGGAGTCTTCCTCGGTAATCAGGCAAGATACAATGTTAACCCCTCCTCAGGTTCCGGTTCTGGAGTCCTGAGAGCTTCAGTTGCTCCACACAGCATCTTAGCTCTGTATTATTCTAGACAGAGACCCCAGTTTAGTTGAAGGGGAATTCTTCGCAGATCCTTCATGTAAACTCAATAACTCAAACTATTTCGGTAAAAACTGGATTTATTTTGGGAAAGGTTAGTTGCATATTTCCGACACTAGGGGGAGCTTTACCTCCAAATGTTTTTGGGCCATCATTTCTCAATCTTTGGTCCAATTTAGTCCAAATCTGGTGCAGGTGAATCGACTTGAGGAGATCTATCTATCCTTCATATACGTTGTATTTTACTGAAATAGTCAATTATTACTTACTAGAGGGAGCTATTTCTTTTACAAAAAACAGGATCGGACGTAAAATTCACATTTAATTAGTGGTGTTCAATCAGGGGGATTACTTGTACGAGGAGGGGGATTTGGGGGCTTTGGGGTTAATACAGCTTAGTCATTGGGGGAACATATTTCTCAAACTAAACATTCTAGCTTCACCGATCTTTATGACTTAATTACCCGCCCGTGATAAGTAGTTGTGCTTTGGTTTCGCTCCGGTCTCCTCCGTTTTATCGACGTCGCTCAAGTTTAGCAAACCGAGACGAACCAGGATGGGGAACGCTCACCGAAACCGGCCGTGACCTCATGACCAGCAGCTGTCCAGGAAGCCTCTACTCAGATGAATGACTTATTGGCCATTAAACGGTTAATGGCTCTCAGTGCTGGTCAGAGAAAGCCGGTGTGATTGCTTCGGGGGAATCCGACTGAATCCCCCGAGGCCGACGCCCCCTCTCTTCTCTCCGTGTGGTCGCTGTGACTCACAGCTGAATCGGGGACCAACGAGAATTCTAATGCAGCCCTGCTAATAATGGAGCCATTTTATTTGACTCCATGTCAAACACTTTTATGGACATAAAACTATTTATTATTTCTGTGGGGAGTTTGTGAATTAATATCCACCTCCTCAACTCCCCATGCGTTGGCCGTCGTCACCACCATCCAGTAAACATGTGGTGTTACCGGAAAACAGGAAACCCTCCTCTTTCCAGGAAGAGCATCGGTTCAAACAGATTTTAAACATAACTCTTTGAATGACGGCGAATAAATCATGGAAAGTATTACGACACCTTGGCGCGGTGGGTGGCGCTGTTGCCTCACAGCAAGATGGTACCGGGTTCTGATCCAGCTCTGACGGCACCTTTCTGCGCGGAGTTTCCGTGTTCTCTCCGGCTTCCTCCCACGCTTCAGAGACACGGTGGGTTGGTGACTCTAAAAATGCCCGTAGGTTGTGAATGTGTGTGGGTGAGCTGGGGAGTCATCCAGGGTCAACACTGTCTCCCGCCAAATGTCAGCTGGGATGGGGTCCAGCTCTGCGGCCCTGAGGGGGATAGGCTGTTAAGGATAATGAATCATTGAGATATTTCCATGTGATTAAATGGTTTTTGGTTTTTATGAAGCTGAATTAACTTACTCTGGTGGAGTGAACATAATCTATCAGGGATTGATTTATTTTGGTGCTTGGATTAGGATTTATTTAATTAAGCTACTTGGATTAGTTCCAACTTAATTAATTGGGGTTGATTCAGAGTCACTTGGAGTATTTCCAGTTAATCTTTCCCACTAAACGGAGTTTATCTAACCAAAAACATTTAAAATGGTCCAGCAGCATTCTTTACTGCTGAAATAATCCCTTTAATCGTGTGGAAATCCTTTCCATGATTCCATGACTAACTCAAAAGAACCCTGATCAGATTCTGCTGACTTGATTCAACTGGTCCAAGTTATACCCCTGTAAAGTCCCCTGTACCCTGCGTTTTACACGTTATCCCCCTGATTGAACTCCTCAAATTAAATGCTGTGTCCACTACCTTTTTGTAAAAAAGTTCTTCCTACTCCGTGAAATATGAACTATTAGAGTAAAACACAATAAATGGAAGATCAATATTTTCAAGTATATCATCAGCACCACATTTGGACTAAACCGGACCAGCAGGTAGGAAATAAGGCCCAAAAACTGTTGGATATAAAGCTCCACCTAGTGTCAGGAAGGTACAACCGACTGCTCCCAAAATCATTCCAGTTCTTCCTTGCACTATGATCTATGAAGATATAAAATTTGAAACTGATCCATGAAATATTTTTCTGAGTTATCGCGTTAACACAAAAGATAAAGTTTCCATAATAATAATAATTTATTAAGATGTGGAGTTTCATGAAATTCTGATATGATCTAACAAGAATTCTTTTTATCACAAAGAAGATTGACAAACAGATTTGTTTGTTTCATCTAGAAGGACTTAAATGTTTGACAGTGATTCTCTGACTCAAACTAAGTTCGATCCACTGACCCGCAGTACTTCTGGTACTTTTATAAAACACTTTATAATCTCCTTGATCAACTCCGTCGGGTGATTCAGACGCCGCAGACATTTATGTTTTGGTTTTTTTTGGCAGTGATTGGCGGGGAAGAGGTTAAAAGCTTTTACGAAGCAGCAGTTTGGATTGATTGCTGCTTGTTTGTTGGTCGGAGGCCTAATGACTCGACGTGCGTGCAGCATGGTGTGTTTTTTGGCTTTGTCTGCTGGAAAGAGTAATTGTACCAGTTTAAGTGCCCCCGTCTTTTTACGAGCTGCGTTAGTGTTTTCCATCAAGCTACAATTACGGGCTATTCATACTCAGGCAGGCCCTCGTCAGCAAGCGCTGCTCGGTTCTCCCTGGGACCGTCCGGCAGACACATGCCATCCATTGATATGCAGAGCGTATCGTTGTTGTTTTGCAAACATACATGAAGTCTTAAGGAACCGGCTGAAAAACAGCCGGTTCCATGAAAATACGGCCTTGAAACTCTGAGCTGGAGCAGATCCAGGGTCCGTGCAAAAGGTCCATGTGTGGCTGGTTCCTGAGGTTCTCTGAGATGTAGTTTCAGGTGAGGCCGCCGGTCCCAGATGTACGGGAGGAGGAAATATTTTATTACCTGCAGTTAATAACGTCAGGGCTGCAGAATGCTCGCCTTTAAAAGCAGCCCTGATAGCGAGGAGGTTACGCCACCTACGAAACACGCCAATGATTTACCCACATACTCTACAGACTTTGAGCTGCAGCCACAGTCATGCACTTCTAAACCACACCCTGGTGCTACGTAATGCTTACATATCAGAAAAGAAACCCATCCCTGCGCTTCTGTCTCTTCTCCCATTACAACCACAGAATGTCAGCCATTCCACCGACTGCAAATGAGCTTTCCATACCGGGGTGAAAGGGCTGATGGGTAGTTACGGTTAGTCAAATTAAATCCAGCCTTGATATTTTTATTGCTTAGGACCCGAGGCTTTCTGGTTTCTCTCCCGTCATACCGGTTCCACTGACGGCTCCAAACGGACTGAGAGTTTTCAAACTCTTCTCATTCAAACAGTCCGTCGACCCCGAAAACTGGAACCCCAACATTTAATGGAATCACATATTTCACGGATGATCTTCACATTTATATCCACATAGCGCGAGGAAGAACTGGAGTGATTTTGAGAAAGCTGGGTTGTATATTTCCAACACTAGGGGGATTTTCAGGGAATTATTTCTCAACCGTTGGACTGATTTAATAATTAATTATATAATTATTACTAATCACGTGTCTCTCTCATGTTTTAATCCCCATGAATCGACTTGAGGAAATGTTGATGTTGTTGTTTTTACTCTAATAGTTCATGTTTTACTCACTAGGGGGAGTTTTTCAGACATAACCTCCATTTATTTAATTTAGTCCAAACGTGGTCCATATGAATTGGGGGGTCCCAGGGGTCCGTCTACTAAATGAATGTTTTACTCACTAAGGACAACTTTTTCTAAAAAAAAAGGTTTTACGGATAGAACTTTAAAAAAAAGGTTTCATTGATCATTTCTATATTTTATAACTACATAAACCTTAGTGTGAGGAAGAACCGGATTGATTTTGAGAAAGCTCACTTGTACAGCTCTGAAACTAGGGGGAATTATTCTATGAAAGTTCTGGGCCCATAATTTCTCAACTGTTGGTCCCATTTAGTCTAAAATAATGAGATCTGAAACATCTTCTGTTCTTGTAATAGTTTCTTTTGTTGTAATACTTCATATTTTTCTCAATAAGGGTAGATTTCTTTGCAAAAAAATGTCCTTCAGGCAGAACTCCTGAAGTTCCATCAGGAGGATTTCTTCTTTAACACAGGTGATTGGGGTCTTTTCGGGGGTGTACCCTTGAGTCAGAACACACCGGGTTTTATAGAACTTTTTTAGCTGCACCACACAGAACTACACAGTATCAGGCCGCTGGTTTTAATGTTATGGCTATATGATTAATACTGACTTGCCTTAGGCTGTATTTTTGTCATTTTTTGTCAAAGAAATTTTCTTCTCTCCAAGTCATTTGATGTTAAACTCAGACGCGGAGAAGAACACGGACCAGGACGACCCAACATGTTGTGGATTTTATGCTTCTACAATGTTGCCAAAAATATTAAAAAGGCGCAAAAGTTTCTACAATAAACTTCCGCGCTGGCACCAAAGGTTAGAATGTCAAAGGTCAGTGTCTTCTTCCTATTTGTTACTAGAGGAAACTTCAGATGTTGTCTTCTCCATTCCATTCCACCTCCTCTCTGCTCCTCTCTGCTCCTCCTCCATCTCCAGCATCCTTCTAGCAGTAGATCCAATATCCCTCCTCTTCTTCACGGGTCAGAACCATCTCAGTCTGACTTTGTCTCCAGGACGTCTCACCTGGACTGTCCCTCTGATGTCTCCTTTCTAATCCTGTCCTTCCTCCTCACTCCCAGAGAACATCTGAACATCTTCATCTCTGCCTCCTGTCTTCTGGTCAGAACCTTCGTCTCTGAACCATCCAGCAGAACTTCTCTCACCTCCATCTTGGATACCTTTCCCTTCACTCCTGCTGCTCCTCTTTTGTCACAGATAACTCCTCACACTCTTCTCCACCCACTCCAAACTGCCTGCACTCACAACTCCACCTCTTCTCCACACTCCCTGTTTCTCTGAACAGTTGAACCCAAGTCCTTAAACTCCTCCACCTTCTCCACTTCCTCCTACCTCCCTTTCATTCACACACATGTATTCCATCTCGCTGCTCTCCAGTGCATACCTCCACCTCTCCAGGTTCTCCTCCACCTGCTCCCTGCTCTCACTACAGATCACAATGTCCTCCACCAAACCTTCCTGCTCCTCAAACATTTTCTCCTCTTTTCTTCACCTGCTCCCACGACTCATTCCCGGATCTTTATCCTGCTTATCACCAGCTTCCTCCCTCTGTAGCTGCTGCAGCTCTGAACATCTCTACCTTGAAGATCAGTACCAGGACACTTTTCCTCCATTCCTCAGGCATCCTCTCGTTCTCCAAGATAGTTCTGCTTGAACTATTCCCAATCATTCCTATCGTACAAACTGAGACTGAGATCTGATATCAGCTTCTTCTAGGTTGTGTTAGTGTGTATGTGTGTGTGTTTGTGTGTGTACGTGTATGTATGTGTGTGTATGTGTGTATGCGTTTGTGTATATGAGTGTGTGTATGTGAGTCTGTATGCGTGTGTGTGTGTATGTGTGTACGTGTATGTATGTGTGTGCGTATGAATGTGTGTGTATGTGTTTGTGTGTGTATGAGTGTGTGCGTATGCGTGTGTGTACGTGTGTGTGTATGTGCGTATGAATGTGTGTGTATGTGTGTATGCGTTTATGTATATGAGTGTGTGTATGTGTGTATGTGTGCATGTTTGTGTGTGTACGTATGTGTGTGCGTATGAATGTGTGTGTATGTGTTTGTGTGTATGTGTGTGTGTATGTGTGTGTGTGTATGCCTGTGTGTGTACGTGTGTGTGTATGTGTGTATGAGTGTGTGTGTATGAGTGTGTGTGTACGTGTGTGTGTATGTGTGTATGAGTGTGTGTGTATGAGTGTGTGTGTATGCGTTTGTGTATATGAGATATGAGTGTATGAGTGTGTGTGTTTAGATAATTAGCCCCCACAGTGTTCTGGTCAGCTGTTGTGTGTATGTGTGTAATGTGTGTGAATGAGTGTGTGTGTACGTGTGTGTGTATGTGTATGAATGTGTGTGTATGAGTGTGTGTGTACGTGTGTGTGTATGTGTATGAATGTGTGTGTATGAGTGTGTGTGTATGAGTGTGTGTGTACGTGTGTTTAGATAATTAGCCCCCACAGTGTTCTGGTCAGCTGTTGTGTGTATGTGTATGAATGTGTGTGTATGAGTGTGCGTGTATGAGTGTGCGTGTATGAGTGTATGAGTGTGTATGAGTGTGTGTGTGTGTATGAGTGTGTATGAGTGTGTGTGTTTAGATAATTAGCCCCCACAGTGTTCTGGTCAGCTGTTGTGTGTATGTGTATGAATGTGTGTGAATGAGTGTGTGTGTACGTGTGTGTGTATGTGTATGAATGTGTGTGTATGAGTGTGTGTGTACGTGTGTGTGTATGTGTATGAATGTGTGTGTATGAGTGTGTGTGTATGAGTGTGTGTGTACGTGTGTGTGTGTGTGTACGTGTGTTTAGATAATTAGCCCCCACAGTGTTCTGGTCAGCTCTTGTGTGTTTTATAGACTGTAAAAACTCTTCTTACTGCGGTCAATGAATAACAATAGTTTAAACACATTAAAACTTTGACTGTGTCACTCATCCAGCCTGAGCTCCATATAATCATAAACAATGGATGAGATTAGGAGCTCTCTTAAACGGGGGCACACCAGAGGTTCTCTGGGCCGGGTTCTGGTTTTCGTGAAAGCATCCAGGCGAGTGGATTCATACGTTTACGGGTTTGCCTGAGCCGAGACACTTTTCTGTTAGGAGTCTGAACTTTATGATGCAGCAGAGGAGCTGCTGATCCAAACCAAACGCTCGCGTGTCTGGTTAACCAGTAACCTGGTCCAATGGCGCCACATGCAGAGAGGAAGACCTGCTTTGTTCAGTGAGAGACCCTCTGTCTCTCTCTGACGCCCCAGAAATCAACAACAAGGAACCGGAGCCAACAAAAGACGACGGGTCCATGGATCTCTGGTGGTCTAGTAGTGAGGAACACGAAGAACACGGTTCAGGTTGAGCCACGGACCTTCATCCTCCCGATGGTTCACACCGGCCTTCAGAGGATAATGTAATACAAGGAGCTCAGGCTCAGGTTTGGTCCTCCAGCATCCATGAGACAGAAAACACGATGGATGCATCGGTCTGAAGGTTTGTTGGTGGAGCATCTAGAAGAAACAACTCTGACAGCTTAGACTCAGTCAAGTTTAAGAGGCTCCAGTGGTCTGGGGAGGGTCTTTCAATGTGCAGATGGATGAATGGATGCTGACACAACGGTTTGAACCTCATCTTACCGGTACGGTACCAAAAGAGAATATTTTACACTCATACGATGGAAGGCTTGTTAATTGATAGTATAAATGCAAAGGTGAGTTTGGTGGTTTGAGAGATGCTAGAAGAAGCTGAAGGTCAGGCCTAAATATGATAGAACCTAAAGTTAAAAGACTTCTTCTTGTTTTTGTTGATTGTTGGTTTTTTTGTAAAACAACAATCTTGTTGTGGTGGAGCGATGACATCAGAGTCAACGGTCCACTGATGTAACTGTCTTCTACTGGAAGGACAAACTGGGCTGGACTCAAGAATTTGACTATTTAGTTCTATTTAGAGTTTAATTCAACATTTTCTGCATGTTTTTTTTTTTTTTTTCTCATGACATGTGAGAGAATCGTTCGGACTTCCAGTGTTACGCCCGACGCCCCCGACGCCATCCTCTATTCTTACAGCGATGATGTGACGTCCAGCGTTTCAAACAAAGTCCCTCATGTTTCTCAAGAAATCTGTTTCGTTCTGCATTTGAAGAAGTTTACTTCCCCAAACGCTTCTAATTCAAGTGTGTGAGAGTTTGTATTTGTTCTCAGAGACCTGTCACACTGCATCTCCTGATCCGGCGACCACGCGTCGCGTGATCACACGGCCCATCCAGCCACGGCTCAGCCACCTTTGGAGAGACATTTAGAGGATCTGCTCCAACTGAGCTGCATGTGGTTTCACTTTAACGGCTCCTAGCGCCGCCTGCATCAACACAATGCTGCAAAACAGCTGAGTGGATTTACGTTAAGGTGTGCGTGGTGGATGTGTAAAGCCTGCAGTGAGTGTGTGTGTGTGTGTGTGTGTGTGTGTGTGCGTATGTGTGTGTGCGTATGTGTGTGTGCGTCCCCCAGGAGAGGTGACCACTAATGAGCGGCTGGAGCAGAGTGACCCTGTGGTCGGAGGAGATAGCCAATGTGCTGTGGCTGCAAACACGCATCTGCAGACACGCATGTATGAATGTTCACGTATAGGTCAGTGTGTGTTTGTGTGTGTGTTTCTGTGTGTGTTTCTGTGTGTGTTTGTGTGTGTGTTTCTGTGTGTTTCTGTGTGTGTTTCTGTGTGTTTGTTTCTGTGTGTGTTTCTGTGTGTGTTTCTGTGTGTGTTTCTGTGTGTGTTTCCGTGTGTGTTTCTGTGTGTTTGTGTGTGTGTTTCCGTGTGTGTTTCTGTGTGTGTTTCTGTGTGTTTGTGTGTGTGTGTTTCCGTGTGTGTTTCTGTGTGCATTTCCGTGTGTTTCTGTGTGTGTTTCTGTGTGTTTCTGTGTGTGTTTGTGTGTGTGTTTCTGTGTGTGTTTCTGTGTGTTTCTGTGTGTGTTTCTGTGTGTGTTTGTGTGTGTGTTTGTGTGTGTGTTTCTGTGTGTGTTTCTGTGTGTTTCTGTGTGTGTTTCTGTGTGTTTGTTTCTGTGTGTGTTTCTGTGTGTTTCTGTGTGTGTTTCTGTGTGTGTTTGTGTGTGTGTTTCTGTGTGTTTGTGTGTGTTTGTGTGTGTGTTTCCGTGTGTGTTTCTGTGTGCATTTCCGTGTGTTTCTGCGTGTGTCTCTGTGTGTTTCTGTGTGTTTGTGTGTGTGTTTCTGCGTGTGTTTCCGTGTGTTTCTGTGTGTATCGTGATGACCACCACCCCCTCATTACCGCCATCATGGCTGGAAACAATCAGCCACTCTGCCCCAGTTGCAGGCCAGCATCAGGCGTTGCAGACCTGCAGACCTAACATTAGCGAAGCCTCCATCACCACAGCTTGGCTCGCCTCAGATTGGATCCAGCTTTTCAAACTATGGGCAGCACCATCTTGGAAAACCAATTCAAAATAGCCTTTCTGCCCTGTTTGAACCAAAACTCACTGGATGACTAGAAATTAAATGTATTCTGTGTGGCTGATGGGCAGCAGAAGCAGAAGCCTGTTCTTCTCCGTACTTCTTCCATCATGTAATACTTCAAGTTTTCTTCCGAACCATTTTAGTGATGCTTCACAAACCAGCTTTCGTGAAAATCGCAAAAAGCGGCGAAACATTTTCCACAGGAAATAATGGGAACGCTGGGAAATGATCTCAAACCCAAGTAAAAAGAATTGTGACTTCATTCGTCTGAGTCGACATTTTGATATCTAAAACAATTTTCACACAATGGTAGTTTTTGGCAAGTCTTGGTTCTTTTCACTCTGTCTCAGATTTTAGCATGAGTGTGTATTGCGCAGCACTAGAGTGTGGTCTAGAGCTGCTAGACCACACTCTAGACGTTAGAGCGGAGAGGAGCTGACAAAGTTGTCTGGATATTTTCCGAACAACGTGCTGTAAATCCCACATCCATAATCTTTCCATCAAATTTTAGGGACATCTGTGCTGCTTTGTTGAATACCACAATGGAACCAAACAAGTCTTCAGTTGGGAGCGCCAGGTGGTCCACCAAAGAAGTCCATGAGCAGCGTTGACTTTCATTAAAAACTTGAGTGATGATTTGCAAAAGTCGAAAATCTCCTTATGTTTTTAACTCAAACTAAACTTTATATTTCTCAATGTAATCAAACTATATTTCAACTTGTTCAGCAGCTTCTTAGGATCACCATCCCCTCATTGTTTCAGCGATACCACCTATAGTTTGACCCTGAGCCTTATTGTTCCCTGTCACATGACCTCATCAGTCGGTTTTTAGAACATTCAGTAGAGGCAGAGCTGTGTGGGTGTGGTCATGGGCGTGGCCTAATGACTCACAAGCTCTCCATAAGAAGAAGATTCCCCTATAACTATGAAAATTAGTGCAGGACTTAAAGACCTAGATTACAAAAAAGGGTTTAATGCCACTACCATGACGTTACCATGGCAACATTCATTCATTCATTCATAATCGCTTCTTCTGTTCAGGGTTGTGGGGGCGGAGTCAGCGGTTATCCTCTCCAGAGATCCAAATGTACTGATTAATGGCATTATGAACACAATATCAACCAATCATCCGAACTATACTCAGAAAAGCATCTTTGGGTATCTTGAGAAGCGCTCAATAAATATACGGTATTATTATTATTATTAATAGAATTTCCTTTGCAACATTGGTTTTTGCTCAGAGGTTCTGAGCGGCACGAGACGGGATGATAAAAGAAAATCCACACAAACAGACTGGTTCTGGTCTGGTTCTGGTCTGGTTCTGGTTGTGGTCTGGTTCTGGTCTGGTTCTGGTCTGGTTGTGGTCTGGTTGTGGTCTGGTTCTGGTTGTGGTCTGGTTCTGGTCCTGGTCTGGTTCTGGTCTGGTTGTGGTCGTGTTCTTGTGATCACTGGCGGCGCCTCGAATCCCCCTCGCTGCTAGCTGACATTCTCCTCCACTTCAATACAGTTGATATTTAGTTATTATCACTCTGACTAATGTTTTTATTCCTATATTATTATTGATATTACTACAATAATAATAATAATAATAATTATAATTAAAGTTAGTGTTGGGATCATGATTTCTGTTTAGTTTGTTTTTCCTGTGTCTATAATTCAGTTTCCCAAACCCACCCATCAGACGAGACACAGGCGGCGTCAGGATTTCACCGTTAATGTTTGATGACATGAGTTCTTCTTCGATAGTTCCCATCAGAAACACGGGACCAGCACATCTGGATCATTATGGGATGTTCATATCTGGATCTAAAATGTTCACATTAAAAAATCCAGACATGGGATCATAGCCCAACCTGTATGACGCTTCATGTATGCGAACTGTCAATCAATTTATTAGATGCTTCATGCTGGGAGAATAAGAGAGAGAGAGAGGGAAAGAGAAAAAGAGAGAGAGAAAAAGAAAGAAAGAGAAGGAGAGCGAGAGAAAAAGAGAGAAAATGAGAATGAAGAGGAGATAGAGATAAAAGAGTAATAGAGGGAAAGAAAAAGAAAGAGAGGGAAGAGAGAGAATAACAGAGAGAGAGAAAGAAAGAGAGAGAAAAAGAAAGAAGGAGAGAGAGAGAAGGACAAAGAGGAGAAAGACGAGGAGAGAGAGATAAAAGAGTAATAGAGAGAGAAAAAAAGAGAGCGAAAGAGAAAAAAACAAGAGAAAAGAGAGAAAGAAAAGAGTGATAGAAAGACAGAGGTAAAAGAGAAAGAGGCTGAGAGAAAAGGAGGGAAATAAAGAAAGACAGAAAGAGAGAAAAGAGAAAAGAGAAAGAAAGAGAGAAAAGAGCGAGAGCGAGAGCGAGAGAGAGAGAGAGAGAGAGAGAGAGGCGCACTAACCTGTCACAGATCATTTTTATTCCTACAGTGGATTTCTTCTGGTGTTTGTTTTTTCTAGGTGATATGAAGACGTTGAGGCGGGTCTTCTGCTCCACCTCCTGTCTGGTCAACATTACCTGCTGGGTTGTTTGACTCCTAACGACAGCGTAAGACTGTTTTATTAGTAGTAGTAGTACTGGTATTATTATTGATTGGGTTTGTATGCTACTATATAAAATACATTCATGTTGTATAAGTTGTTATTCTTCAGGTAAACAAACAAACAAACCAGTTTTTACCACGTGTTTCTGAAAACGTGGTACAGTACACAAAAGTGTTGTACTGTATATGTCACCGTTTAAAGCCCGTGGGTCTAAATGTAACTGTGGTCCGTCACAGACACGCCTCCGCTGAGTGACACGGATCCTGTTGTGAAACCAACAGGTGTCACAGAGTCGCACACATTCCTGCCCGACAGCTGATGAGGAGGTAAAGAAAGAGGCTCAGATGGAGACGGCGGCCTGTCAGATAAACATCTCTAACGTCGGAACGCTGAAACCTGCACAGAATGGGTTTTGCCTGAACGCACCGTTTGGACCGCTGCTCACGTAAACACGCTCAGAACAGGCTGTTATTCTGGAGCGGCCCGCCTGAGACGACCGTGTAATCTCCAGGGTGGAGTCCATATTGGGTTTCTGGGCAATTCACTGTTTTTGGCCGACTCGTTTTGTGATTTAGCGAAAAAATAAAAAAAATAAAAAGAATCAGAGAGAGAGAGAGAGCGAGTCAGAGAAAGAGTGAGAGAAAGAGAGCGAGAGAGAGAAAACAACAAGTGTGGTTGTTTTCCTCTCTGCCCGGCGTTTTGTTGATGAGTTGTAATACAAGTGGTGGTTAACCTCAACGGCCGAGGAGGAGGGAGGAGGAGATGAAAGACAAAACAAAAGGAGCAGTGGAAAAAGCAGAAAAGGAAAGAGAGAAAGGGGAGAGGAGGGAGGAGGGAGGAGGGAGGAGGGAGAGAGTTGGTCTCTTTGTAGAACAAAGTTGTCTGGCGGGTGATTAAACCTCAGGAGCGTTTTGTTTAGGAGACGGAGGACGTGACGAGGGGGCGCAGTGACGTGAAACGCTCACAACTGATACCATCTGTCATTGTTTGAGGGGGAGATAAGCCTGTCATTGTCAAATACCTCCACCGGTAAACAGCGCTGATTTAAAGGGACGGTACACACATTTTCACCGCCGCCAACCACGTTATGTTTTCACGCTTTCTCCCAGGATTATGCAAAAGACGGCTGGAAGGATTTCCACAAAAACTGGGACCGAACTCCTAAGATTGGGATGGGTTCCAGGGAAAGCGCCAAATCCAGGATATCCTTCATTGCCAGTAGGTTTGAGACATAAGGCCCCTTACAAACGAGAAACTACTGAACTGATTTCCACAAAATCTATTAATTAATGAAGTTATGGAGATGATTTAATGGGTGACATTCATTTTAGCCAGATATTCACAAAGAGCTAACTTTGTGAATTGTTGAATAAAATAAACGAGCCTAGAACCAAGTTATGGTAGAGCGGCCGTCTCCCATCGGACGAACGGAAGGTAGTCGGTTCGACTCCCATCAGGGTCTACATGCCCAGATCCCCGGGCGCTCCAGAGGCTCCGCCCACTGCTCCCTCAGGGATGGGTCAAATGCTTAGAAGTTATTGCTCTATGTTTTTTTCTGTGTATGACTGTATGTGATCATTAAAGAATACATTATTATTATTATTATTTCTTTGCTTGTTTTATTTATTTTGGGAATCTATTCATTTAATATGTAATTAAATGACAAAGCATTTGGTCATGCATGTTTTTAGACCCTTTAAAAAAAATCAGATTTATAAAATGATCACGGAAAATAGAAAATAGTGTTTTAATGACCTAATAAAGACAGAATAGTTTTTAAGAAACTATTTGACCCTTATTGGTCTTTTTAGTTGTATCAAGTATCAGTTATTCTGTTTATTAAGTCCTCACATGCTTTAATATACAATTTAAAAAGATCCTACTCATCAAATAAGACTTTCTCAATAGCCACGTTTAATACCTCCAACTGTCGTGGCCCCTTTGACCTGTGGTGTCCCCCAGGGCACCGTCCACGGACCCTTTGTCTTTAGCACATACATGCTCCCACTGGGTCAGACTATAAACAGGTTCAATGATCTAAGGACTAATTTAATGAAGTTGAACAAAGTTGGGAGCGACGGCCTGGTGGTCTTTGTTTGGTGGAAACTGTAAGTATAAGTGGATTAAGAGTAGTTATAAATAAATTGAGTTAACAAATCAATTTTGTGAATGTACCAAAAAAATACTTGAGAAAATACAAAAAAAAAGATTATAAGGGTGGATGTTGGGATGGAAACCAGAACATCAATCAGTTTACCTCCTGACCAAAGCCCCGCCCCTCTAAAGAGTTTCTTGGAAATTATTTTACAGTAATTAAGGAATGTTGAAAACATTTTCACAGTGTTTAGGAAAGCTATGAAGGATTCCTGGATCCATCCCATAAATCCTCACTGCCCCGTCTTTCCCCAAAGATTCATAGAAATCTGTCCAGTAGTTAGTAAATGTTGGGGAACCCTAGCGAACATTCTTAATATAATACTCTGGGGTACCCAGAACGTTTCCGGGTTCACATTTCTGGCACGTAGACCATAAAAGTAATCCCTGAGTCCAACCCCTCTACCGGGAACCACTCCAAGAAGTGAGTTTTTCTTCCTCACTAGCTGCAGAAGACTTCTAGTAAGTTTGACCAAAATATGTCAGGAATGTGCAATAAACGTTAAAATGATTTAAAATTATTCAGTTCCGTTTTAAAAAAGCTAAATGAAAGAGCAGTTTTATCCAAATCAATAAAAAGAATCTGCACCAGACTCCCAACCCTCTCACAAAGCTGCATGAGAATCTGTGAAGCACTTTTTGTGTCCCAACAAACAAATAAAGAGAAGCGGCTGAAAACAAGGCGTAAGCTCTGCGGCGTGGGTAATTAGATGCTGGTTACCAAAGCCCCAGTTGTGTGAGAGCGACCAAGACTTTGTTTTGATGTTTGAGCAGCCATCTGCCTTCACATGCTATCGCCTCGGTGACCTCACAGACCGCACTGACAGATGACAGACAGCGTGGGGGAGGGGCTAGAAAAACACACAACACCTGCATTCCCACAGTAGTCCGAGTCAACGATCGCAGCCCGCTCGCCGCTCATACGCTACCAGAGAGGGGGGGGGATGCGAGTAGAGCAGCACTGTGGGGGGGGGAGAGGCGAAGGGAGGGTTGTGATCCAGCTGAGGCAGCAGCTCTCCACAAGGGCACAGCGCCAAAGTCAAGGTGCTGAGGGATCTGAGCGAGGCTAACTCCGGATCTGAAGTCAGAAAACAAAACAACAAGCAAAAACTATACAGCCAATCACAGGCCGCCATTTTGTATGAATACAATGCACCAGTAAGGGGCAGTTTGGTAGTAGATACAGTAAAAGCCAATCGGACCTCGACATCACTGCAAGGCAGAAACGCCACGATGATGAATGACGTCTGGAAGACGGATCCTGTGAGCGCCAACAAAGAGGCTCAAACACCAGCTAGCAGCAGTTAGCGGCTAATGTAAAGAAGAAGGCATCCATCCATTCATTTCCTTCCATTCATCCAGGGTCGTGGTGGAACTAGGTGAGGAAGGGTATTCTAGGAGTCCCTGTCCCCGGCAACACTCCACAGGTCATCATGGGGATCCCGAGGCGGTCCCAGGTAAGATGATAAAATCAACCGAAAATGCCTTCAAGTCCCGTAGACACCAAGTCCAGGAGCTCTTCACCCTCCGAGTAGAGGATGAGGTCAACTGTCATCTAACAGAAGGGTGATGTCATACTTCTTTACCCCCTCACTGTGACGCCGTGGGTCAGAGTGAGGGGGTCTTCATTGGAGCGCTGATACCGGATCTCTGTGTGTTTTGGTTTGGCCTCTCATTTACATGAAAGCAAACATTTGATCAAACTTTTGAAAACGGGAGCCTGAGTCTCATCTGTTGACGACGCCACACTTGTAAAAACAGTCACGTCACGGCCCAACGTCTCTCACGGCTGCTACGATTTTACCCAGATAACCACCAGATACCCGAACAACAAAGAGTGTCGGACCACTTTGTATTTGTTTGTGCGTGAGTGTCTGTGATCAGTGGAGTCGATCTTCTACACCTCCTACTTTATCTTCTTCTGCAGTGTTTATATTGAAAGTTACGCCACCAACTGGTCGACAAAACTAGACAGTCTTCTGTAGTTTTTGCAGATCTGTGTATGAGAAGTGTTGTGGTATCAATGTGAGAAAAACATCAGTTTTGATCTAAAACAGGGTTGGGTAAACGAGGAAACCTTCCTGCAGATTTCTCCATTAATGTCTGAGATATTGCCAGCCCCTAAATCTACCAACAACTCCAACAAACTCTGAGTATCTCTTAAACATTCTGTAGCCGCTTGTCTCCTGCACTTCCCTTCATTGTCTCTGTTCAGCCCACGGAGACCTCAGCTCCATCCCCATCAAAGGGATCAAAGGATAAAAGGCAGCAATAGCAACATTGTGACATCACTACTACAAACGGTTTGTTATTCCCCTCTAAGATATGGGACGACCTCCCGTCAGCGGAGACAAACTGAGAAGACGGGACACACGGTTGAACAAACACCCAGGAAGGCCTCCTGTGTGTTTTAACTACCAGGCCTGCTGAGATGCCCTTTGACCCCGTGACAGGGACTGGTGGGAATGGTCGACACTGACCTTACAAAGTGGGCTTCTCCCCTCATGCTACCCCTGATCTCATGTGATCTCTCTCTCTCTCTCTCTCTCTGAAACTTTGCTGATTGATGCTAAATCAACTCTTGAGTCAAGAATGGATCCCACTCCTGCTGTCCGCCCCTGTGCAAACAGAAGAAGCAGCAGAATATCTTATCTCCTCCTTATCGCTCTGACTTCAGTCCAGTCTTCTCTAGTCTCCTCCTTGCATGTGAAGGATCCTCGCTTCTGTCTGAGATTCACCACAAGTCTTTATCAGCTCTTCTTATCAGGGAGACTTGAGCTCAGACGCTCCTGGCCTCCCTCTTACTCAGACGGAGAACCGAGATCCTAGACTAACGTCTGTCTCTCTCTCCGTCTCTATTTGCTGAGTCTTTCTCGGTTCCTCCTGCTTTTCCTTAGGAGTCGTGTTTGTTTCTTTAGACGTGATACCGGCAGAAAGTCTGGGTCCAACCTGATGGGGTCCATCCAGGGAAGTTTGTAAACTCAACAAAACTCCGTACAGTCTCCACGACCTTGAACCTTTGCCCTGTTCCCGGCAGGTAATTAGCAATTTGAGGTATTGAGAGGCATTACAGCCACGCCATTACATCACAGTCTCCTTTCACCTGACCACATTCAGGTGGTGTTACCTGACAGAGATCCACAGATGGCAGTGAGGAGTCAAAAGTTTTAACAACAACAAAAATGCAGATAAAGGAGGTTATGATTTATTCTGCATTTCTTTGGGGGGGGTTTTCAATCCGCCGTGGCATGTGGACTGAGATTTTTTTTATTACATTTGTTAATATGGCAACACTGCCCCTGATGGTTGATGGAGGTATTGGTACTTTTCATCAGACTGAAACCAGTCAGGAAAGAAGTATACGATCATAGGAGCCTCCGGCAGGATTGGCCTGCAAGTAAAACATCCCCATATTTAGTCAGCAGATACTTAGAGCGCCTCAACAATCATGTCATGAATTTAATACTTCATTTTTAACTTAATACTGACAACATATGTACAATCAAGGATTCAAGGTAATCTCATTGTCCCTGTAGAAAGAAAACAAAGCAGAATATATGGTAACACTGGTGACATTAATATTGAAGAGACAATAAAGCTTGGGAAGAAAGATGGCGCCCGTGGTGGTGACCTAGACAATAAGTATAGAGAGGGAGAGAAGAGAATGAGTTGAAACTGGACATGAGCATCAAGAACCCCGGAGTGAGTTTTTGTTGTGTCACAGTCACATACAGAGTTAAAGCGAAGCGGAGTATTCGTGAATTCATGCAAGAAGTGACTGGATTAGTGTTACTCAAGCCGTGTCATGAGAGCTGAATTTCCCTTTGTCGACAATAAATGTAATCTAGAAAAAAGACATTTAGATAAATGGACTCTGGCAGGCGAAGGGGGCTTATCGGTCTCTGTTGGAACCAGTCAAGGCCAGCAAAAAGAACTCCTCAGCAGCTCCTGACTGCTGGAGCTGACATCACTCCAAGGACTTTATGGCTCTAAGATGCCAGCAGGGACAATAAAACTATCCACAGCATTCAAGGTAGGATAAGCCGCGCCGCCTGCGCCCTTACTATCAGAGCATAGCTGCATAACAGACGCAGGGCGGGGCCATCACTCAAAGTGCGGTAAATATGCTGCCCCATTCACTGATTCAGCCTCAAATAACAGCTTCCTGATTGGATCCATTGTACCGTACAAGCCTGTATCCTGTGTGGACTACAAAGTTAATTGCGTACAATTGAAAGGTGTGTCACTTTAATTGTTCTGCAGGGAAACACGGGGCCCAGAGGTACAGACAAACAGCCCCCATTACACTCCCATAAAATCTTTAGTCACTACCAGCAGGAAAAAACTCTGGAGTACAAACAAGCTTGTTAAGTGTTTTGCGAAAAGCTGACGCCATTAAAGCAAATTCAAGCTTGCTGGAGACTGGGCATAGATGGAGCAGGTCGGGCAAAGGAACACACACACACACACACACACACACACACACATGCCACTTCACTGTAGGCACTAGCAACCCCGCTGTAGCCTGAGGGATGTGTCTGGGCACGGAGTACCATAGGGCCAATGTCTGGACCACAAGTGGCCCAGTCAACTCTCACACAGCCATAAACACTGTTATTAGTAACAGCCAGTAAAAATCATTCCATGAACTAAGGCGCTACTCGCCACTGGTACAACACACTGCTACGTTTTAAGAAATTAAGCTTTATTTTTAATCTGCTCGGGTATAATGAGTTAGTCCACCATTCTGAACCTGAGTGAACTATCTCAGCAGCCATTGATTGACTGGAAATTTTATTCATGGCCCATCAGAGAATAAATCCAACGTTGGGCATCTCCTGGGAATGAACCTTATCTTCATGTTTTAGGTCTTGATGAAACCATCCAATGAAGTAAATAAGACAGTATTCGTACAATGAAAAGTTGGTTGATTTCCTGTCCGCATCCCATTTCTGGAGCATCGGATCAAAAACATCATAGTGAATCTCGTTAACAGTTGAAGAAGATGGAGACTTGATTTTTTAAGTGTTGTACCCCAGATTGCATCAATGATGTATTCACAGCTGATCACGTATGAAAACTGTGACCTCGAGGGGAGCCTGAATGGCACCTCCGGGACAGTCAGTGAAGATGACAGAGAAGACTCTCGACCCCCCCCCCCCGGAAAACGCTGGTATGGGGTAAACGGAGCCTCGCAACATCTTGTCCAGCACTTGATAGAGGGCACCAACCAGGCTAATCAAGAGACAAAGGAGAAAAACCCCAGTATCTCTATTAAGGGGTTAAAGATGAGAGACCCCTCTGGGTAGAAACAATGGTGATGTCAGGACAAGGACAGCGACACCATGTAGGCATGAAGGAAGGTTCAAGGACATCAGCTCAGGCCCCAGTGAAGACCCATGGAGGTTCTTGCACATTTCACAGAGGATTATTCTGAGGAGATGCAGGGGAACCCCGAGGGGCGAGGGTACCACAGTCTTAGACATACCCTCAGCACCTGCATCTACCTGAGAACACCAATGGACCACCTCCAGCTCCGTCCCAGAAAACCCTCCCAATTAACCCCTTCAAAAGAAACTAACAAGATCAAAGCTTTCAACAGGCGCCAGCAGCAGTTAAAAGTAAGCCATAACAAATGTATCTCAAAGAGATCAAAGCCAGCAGTGTGAGGGGGGAAGGTTTTAAGTAGTAACTTGTATCGTAACAGAGGATACAAAGGACCCTTAAGAAGAAGAAGGAACTAAAGCCAGAAGGAGGCAGTAATGCAACTAAAAGGATTCCATCTGCCGTTAAACCCCAAAGAAGAAGAAAGGGAAAGTCCGATCTGTTCAGCACCGCTGACTGAAGAAGACGTTGGAAGTACGCTGGAAGTGGGAATGACTCATGACTGATTCCACATGTTCAAGCAAGTGATAATAAAAAGCTAGACTTATGCTTAATGCCAAAATTATACTTTTACTTTTCAGAACATCAACATGTTTAACAAATCTCCCTCTATCCTCAAAGACAAAGAGAAAAACAATGTTTAATGTTGTCTTGCAGCAGGAAGCCAAATAATCCTCGACATACCATAATGCCTGGCTGAAACTATTACAATCTATTAGAAAATAAGCATATTTCTGATTAAAATATATCCTGTACTGCCGCGGAGGCTCTGGGCAGAGCAGCGGACCCCTGAGAGGTAGATGTGGCAGAGTCCGACTCTGGCATGATGGGAAACCAGCCAGCCTAGAGGAGTAATTACAGACTGGACGGGAATGAATCACGTATGATTAATTCTTGTTTCACTCATACAGCTTTTACTTTAGGGATTCATGGACAGAGATACACGTCTGCATCGAACCCACAGACATACAGCCTCACATTCAGTAAGATTCTCCAGCTCCTCTTAACAACGCAGACATTTACACTCCTGCTCTCCTGAGCTCGGCATTATTCACAGCCGCCTGACTGTTCTGTGCAGCAGAGACCCTTTCAATAGCCCTCAAAGGTGGGGTGGCACCAGAGCTACTTAGTACCCTGAATTAGTTAGACTACAGGTCCCAATAAAACACAGACCCCCGTTTCATGAACTGCACATTGACCCCAGCGTGACCTTCTTAAATAAGCTCGCACCTCCTTGCTGATAATGAACTGGTCCGTGTAGGAGTATATTAGCGGTCTGGTCCAACCCAAAGTAGCGAGGGCATCTGGCCAAGACAATAAAATATATGTGCAAAAAATATATTCCAGGGTCCTGTGAAAGCCGGGAAAATTAAAATGGAAATGTAGCGGGGGTATTTACAGGCAACAGGGAAGCCCACAGCGGGTGCTAGAGAGATGTGGAGCGAGAGCTGATGAGAGGCAGTGGCGGGGTCCGACATGATTTAGATGCAGCGAGTGAGACCACTAACCTATAATCCTGGAGGCACAGAACCAGACAGAGGAAGAAGAAGGGGCACCAAAAGCAGGGAGTGATAGAGAGACACAAAGGCAGAGAGAGATAGAACGCCAGAGAGAGTAAGCAGCCAGACATCCAGGCAGACTGTCCGTCTCTGGTTTGTGGGAATGTGGTAAAGACACAGTAGTAGGCAAGGTCCCGGCTCTGAAATTAGAGAGTGGCGCTAGGAGAAGGGAGCCAGAGCCAAAGGCCGTCTGGGAGCTGCCAGGGGCTGCATCCCAAGCGCACTGCCGAAATGTGATTTACTGCTGGACGGCACTACAAACGCCACGCCGCTCCCGCACGCTCCGCTATCTAAATCACAGAAGCACGCCATACGTAACATGCTATCGAGTTCACGACGCTACAAAGGTATCACATCCTCGCAGGGAGGTGTCGAGATGAAAAAGACCAGCCCAGACCAGAGTCAACAAAAGCAGAGAGGGGTTCAGGGTGGGGTGGGTGTGGTGCATAATGGGCGGTCTGAGTCAACACCTGGGGTAGTAACAGAGGCGAATCAGACTCTGAAAAAATGCAAATTGTCTGAATTGATGAGATGATGTAATGATCAAGAACTCCACTGAGCAGAAGATCAGCTGCTCTAGAAGTTGGTTAAGCTGTTATTTTTTGGTAATCAATATTCCTCCACCCTCCTCCACCCCTCTCCTCCCTTAAGGTGCCACCTAAAGGCGCGGTGGATTCTTCGATAGGGAAGGGTGAGCTGAGGCGGAATTCAAGCTGAGATTGGGAACTTAAGTACAGAATCTTTAAATGAGTGAGGTCACATTTTACATTTTAAACAATTCTCACTGTTAGAGCAAACGTTAATTCATTCAAATCCCAGCAGCTCCACCGGTTCCTCAGAGGACGGTGACCTTTGACCTCCATGTGACAGTTACAGTGGAAATAAAAACTTCCTTTAAAAGATGAAGAGATTTTTTTCAGCTTTACATCCGCTGAGATGAGATCGGCGTCTCTTCTCCGGAGAACTGAGATGCGTTTAGTGGCAGAGCAGAGCAGCTGCTACAGGAGAGGATTCACAGATCGGATCAGAACACTTCTAGCTTGCAGTGAGCTGCAGCCGTCAGACGCCAAGTTCAGACATGCAGGCAGATTCTGTGAGCGCGTGTTAGCAACACGGGGCAGGAAGAGAACGGCCGACGCAGCATTTTGTGTGTGTGTGTGTTTCTGTGTGTGACGGTGTGTATGTGTTTGTGTGTATCTGTATGTGTGTTAATGTGTGTGTATGTATGTGTGTCTCTATATGTGTGTGAATGTGTGTGTTAATGTGTGTGTATGTATGTGTTTCTCTGTATGTGTGTGAATGTGTGTGTTAATGTGTGTGTATGTATGTGTTTCTCTGTATGTGTGTGAATGTGTGTGTTAATGTTTGTGTATGTATGTGTGTATCTGTATGTGTGTGTGTTTATCTGTGTGTATGTGTGTATCTGTATGTGTGTGCGTGTATGTTTCTGTATGTGTTTGTGTAGGTGTCTGTCTGTGTGTGTGTGTGTGTGTGTGTGTGTGTGCATGTGTGTGTGTGTATATGTTTGTGTGTCTCTGCGTGTGTGTGTGTTTCCTTTGCCAAGTTTCCTCTCTTTGTTTGGACCGGCCCGGTCAGTCCGGCTCCCCGCTGAGGACGCTGTGGCCAAATACACGCATACATCAAAACACAGCACAACAAGAGAGCGGGGGGCTCGGAGGGTAAAGAGGTGCTGGGAATAGGAGCACAGGGGACGCTGGAGACAAACAGAGGGTCCATACGGAAAAACAGAGAGATAGTTGGACAAAGAGCGGCGGGACCGTCACTCTAGTAACAGTAATGTCCCAGAGGACAGGAAGGAGGGGGCACAGGATCGGGGGGACCACTCTCACTGACATGCAGCTCTGCAGGGAAAGTTTGAGCGTTTTAAATCTAATGTTCACATTTGGTCTGTCGGTTGAGATCAATGTTTCATTTGAATTATTCCTCGTTCAAACTACCTCATCATTCCTGAAAGGTTCGGGTTGCAGGATTTAGCGACATCTAGTGGTGATATTCCTGGTTACAACCAACTGAATGCACCTCAGCTCACCCCCCCCCCCCCCAACCTCTACAATCTACAGAAACCCTCAAGTGTCAAAATCATGTCATCAAATTTCCAACGAGGGAGGATAAAGTTCCGTGTTCATTATAGTAATGTCGGATACAGATAACAGTTTTGTGAAGCAGGTTTAACACGACATGATTACCGCGGCGACGACGATGTCAAGGAAATGATCCCGTTATCATTAAAACATCTGTCGCTCCTTTTCCCGTGGTAACGACCGAATTATCTTGTTGTCACAAAATAACGGCCAAAAATTATTATCTGCCTCCACGGTCGCACCCCCGACCATATTCATCTTCGTCTTCTTCGTTAGTTTTTACAGGCGGAGTCTTTCTTCATCGTCTTTCTGCAATCTAAACATAAAAACTCAGGAAGTCCTCTCCGGACTGGTGTTTGTCCTTTTGAGGCTGTTGTTCAAACATGGAACTTGTTTACCTCGTGGAAGTCGACCGTCTCCCTCTGCAGGTATGAAGAACGACGTAGCTGCTCTGAGCGAACAGAGATATCGTTACCAAACTTTCTGCTTGACTTTGTTTGTGTCGCAGCTTCAGTTCTCCTTCCTGCCTCCATACCGAGACAAAGAGAAATAAAACGAGTGAAGGTAAGGTGCACTTTTACCTTATGTTGATCTTTAGGATCTAAGAAACATGTGGGCGGGACTCTCGCTGCTTCTACAAGTTAGATCAAGTCCAGACAGACAGCCGCCCGTCTCACATCTGCCAATAGTTTATAGATGCAACCACGGACACCACGGGTTCAGGACCCTCACCTTTATGTTCTATAACTCAAAGATCGTTTCATTGATCATTTTAAGATTTAATCTTTTCATAGACCTTAGAATGAGGAAGAACTGGAGCGATTTTGGGAATGGTCAGTTGTTTACTTCTGACACTAGGGGGAGCTTTGTCTCCAAAAGACCTTTCTCAACCATTCATCCAATTCAGTCTAGATTTGGTTCATATGGATGGACTGGAGGACATTTATCATGTAAAGCTAAGATTTAACTCTAATAGTTCATATTTTACTCACTTTGTGGAGTTTTAAAAAACTAAATACTGTGGACACATCTTCTATCAGGGGGATTGCTTGTACAACAGAAGGGCCGGGGGGATTTTCGGGGACTGACCTTTGCAGTCGAGGACAGCAGAGCAGACTTACTTTTTTTCACCACTTCTTCTCTGTAGAATAGAAGAGCACCTTCTAGAGCTTCCTATAAAGTGCCTTCAGATAACCTTTGACCCTGATTTTGCCAGAGGAAATAAAGTTGACTGGATGATGGAGGTTTCTACCTCCAGTGGATCTTCTTCTTCCCACCTTCATGCCTTGGTGGAATTCAAATGTATTTTCCAGCGAGGACTGAAGATATCTGCCGGCGCTTTAAATAAACTCTGAGAGCCTTAAAAACAACCCCCCAGAAATCATTTGTTGGAGTCTCCATTCTGTATAACTCCGTTTGTGTACTTCCACGTTCAGCGGTGTTTTTGTATGTGCTGGACGGTATAAACATGTATATACAGTGTGTGAGTGTGTGTTTACCAGACCCTCATCTCTAAAGCCCTCTGCTGGGGTCTGGATCTGACCAGTCTAAACACACACACACACACACACACACACACACACACACACACACACACACACACACACACACACACACACACACACACACATACACACACACACACACACACACTCCTGCCCCCCTCAAAGCCATGCTTTTAAAGGCGAGGGGCCCTAAATGCCTTACAGATGGACTCCTGACAAACTCAACACTCTGTCCCGGCCCTCAAGTATTCCCAGTATTTGACCTTGCTGTAATTTACAGCATAAGTACCTAATTGCTATTACGGTGGGAGCACGCATTCCTCCGCCCGGGCATACTGCTAATGCACATAATGCAAGCGTAACGTAGGAGGCGGCGTATATTTGCCCTAATATAGCGGCGTGGAGCGAACCGCGGAGGGAGCGTGATCCCCGGTCCCTGTAGCGCACCGTGAGTGGTGAGCAGAGGCGGGTCTGAGTGGTTCTGGAGGGCACCGCAGGGTATTTTCCTCACTGCTGACGGCTTTATAGCCACCGGAGAGCGAAGCGGCGAGCAACCACAAAATGTTAACGGTTAAAGTATGGAGTAAATATCAACTGTGTAGTTTTTTTTCCTTCATGGTGACTGTCTGCAGCTCTTTATTCTTATTTCTGCACAGGAGGTTTTACTTTTATCCATGTTTACTGGTCGGTTAGTTTATTTGCAGGATTACGCAAAAATGTACTGCAAACATTTTTACTTAAGTATTTCAGATTTTCTCATTGGGCCAGGTTTTACGAAGAACTGTTTTTCAGACAGCTTCTGAATCTTTGGTCCAATTGAGTCCAAATCCAGTGAATAAGAATCGAGCCGAAGAGACCGGTCTTTAAATACCATTCTTCATTCTAGTAGTTCACATTTCACTCACTAGTGGGAGCTTTTCTTATGGACTACACTGTTTCCTGGACAGAGCTCAAAAACTGTTTCATGGATTACTTTCAAACACCTTTATTAACCTTAGTGTGAGGAAGAACTGGATGGATTTTGAGGTCCGGGCGTAAATTTCCGTGGATCTCCAAATTTTTTCAGACCGTAATTTCTCAACCGGTGGTCCGATTAAGCCCATATTTGGTGCATATGAGTCGACTAAAGGAGACTTTAACGTTTCTATCATACTCTATTCTAATAGTTCAGATTTTATCCACTAGGCGGACATTCTTTTATGAAAAATACAGTGGAAATAACGTCACATTTGATTTAAGAATTTCAATCAGGGGGATTGTTTGTAAAATGCAGGGGATGGGGAGTCTTCGGGGCCCTGGTCTGAGAAGGTGCTCGTTGTGCGTTGGTCCCGGGATACTTGGCTGCAGAAACAATCATTCAAACTGGGCCGACTGTCGGACGAGCTTCGAGAAGCTCTGGGATTCTAATTTCCCTGCCCTTTCTTTTATTGCTATGAGAAATCCAGTTCCTATAAAACTAACAAGGATCTGACTTTGTCCTGAGGCACGCAGCGAGCTGCTCCCCCCGAGGGGCCGCGCTGAAGCCCAGACTCTCCGGCCACTGTTTGAGCTTGTCATTTAGGTATTTTTCATCAAGTGCGTCTGACAGAAAGATAACAGTCTGTCACTGGGCGCCATCCGTCTTCGTTTCCAGGTCGCTCCGGGAGAATTCAATCTGAAGAGTGTGAGGTTAGACGCATCGGTGATTAATCAACTCCGTGCTCGTGCGTGGACCTACATGTGTCTTTGTCTGTCCGTGATAAATCACTGTCCAACCCTTTACAGGTCTCACAATGTCCCGCCCCCTTCAGCCCACTGAAGATAAATTCATCTACAAGTGCCGACAATGGCGGGACAAGAAAATGAAATCTTACTTACTCAGCTGCAGCGTAAAGCGCGGTCAGAGAGGTCGGAGTCTGGGGTTTTACGGGGGGGGGGTTAAGAAAGAGGGAAAAAAAGAGCTAAATGAAGCTGGACGTGGCCCAAGAGTGAGCGCTGAGAAAGGCATGGGAACATACACAAACCTGAACGCACACTCAGGGGGGGCGGGGGCACAGAGTTGATGAGTAATTCCTCCGGCCTGTTGGGTAAGATGTAGCGGTGGTCCGACCGTGACACCAGGGTTCTGCTCTGTGTCATCAGGTCCGCCGCTGGGGGTCAGAAAGGACCTGCTGTTTGGGAAGATGTGCGGCGCTGAAATGAAGTGACGGCGTCTGACGTCACGGCGCTCACACTGATGTCACGGCGCTCACACTGACGTCACGGCGCTCACACTGACGTCACGGCGCTCACACTGACATCACGGCGCTCACACTGACGTCACGGCGCTCACACTGACGTCAGCGCGGTCTTATCTTTTCACCAGGTTTATTTTCAGGAGACGAATCTTTGTTCAAGAAAATTATGAGAAAGATTTTTTTTTTTTATAATTTATTAGGTTATTGTTCATTTCAAATACTTTTTTCTTTAAAATGTGTTACTGCGGCGTAAATCCAGTCAGGGGACGGCGGGTTGAGTTTACGGACACGCCCCCACGCCTTTGTTCACCCAACTCATCAAACCGCCGCTGGATGACCTGAGTGGGAGGGACCTGTTTAAAGGAACTCTGTTGTGTTCTTTTCTCGGGGATGGAAGTATAGTCAGATGAATTTAGGAAGGAAGGAAGGAAACCATGAGATATAAACAATAAAAGATGAGACAGACTTCTGCTGCGGAGCGACGGCGTCACTGAATCACCCATTCTGCATGAGTTTGGACTGCGGGACGAAGCTGGACCAGCTGGAGGAAGAAGGTACAAACTCCACACAGAGGGGCACCATGTCCTCGGGTGGGTTAGAACTCAGAAACTACTTGTGGCACTGAGGCGTCAGAACCAACCAACATGTCACGTCCTCCTCCAGCAACGACAGAGGGAACGAAGTTAAAGTTGGACTTTTAGGATCAAATCTTGATCTGCGGCAGAATGTCATAAAGTGCATCTGGACTCGGCTTTGAAATGTCCAAAACTTGGTTCTGTTAAGCCTCTGAAGCTACATTGGGCCCAGTTAGCCGACTGGCTCTTGGTTTAAATCCATAATTCTGAGTTTCTGGCCATCCACTGACGGCGCCGCGGTACTTGGGTTGAGTTTGTCGACCCAATCCTTTGATGGGTTTCGGGGTCAGTTTCACCTCTGAAGTATCAGCGGTGCTGTAGGAGAACCAGGAAATGTAGAAGGAGGTCGCTAGGTTCATCCACCTGCTGCCTTGGGGGGAAAGGAGGCCCCCCATTCCCATGTAACAGGTGTGCAGGCCCATCAGAACCATCATAAGAAAGAAAAATCACTTGACCAGGATGAAGCCCGGGGAGAGGGCGGAGGTGTTGAGAGGAAGAAAACAGTAATTATGAAGGAGGGGTCACTCAGATTACGTTTAATGAAACGGATACAGGGTGGAGGTGAGCGAGGTGGAGGTGGAGGTGGAGGGGTCACCTCTGAGTGCCGGTGAGTGTTTCCAATCAAAAGATAACCATTCCAACATGTAGCCCAGAGCAAATGGGCCGGGACTCAATCACAGCTGGAGGCCTTCGGGCTCGGAGCATATGACCTACCGGGTCTGCATCAGTTCTCCAAACATGACCACAGAGATCGGCTCTAAAACTAGAGGCAAAGTGGGAGGAGTCAGAAGAATAACTCCACTTTAAAGTCTGATTTTAAACAAGCTCCTCACCGGTGGAACAAACAGCCCAGATGGACCTAAAATCAGCCCACATGTCAGACCGGTACCGGCGGTTGACCTCAGGTCAACCGACTGTAGCTTTTAAGTATTCTTGTTGTAGGTGCAATTCTGCCTGTCTTGCCTTCTGCTTTAACACATTCACATCTGCTACTACCTCCAATGTGGAACCAGACTCCGAGATGCGTCCGGTTTGTTTGTTCTGAGCGATGGTGTGTAATAAATACAATTAATACGAGTGGAATGAATCTTTCCTGAGAAAACCCCCCCCCCCATATAAAAGGATATGAAGTTTCCCAGAAACATTGACTGCATAAAACCAAATGGTTCCGTAGTTTCCCGTTAAAAAATAACCACCCAAACATCAAACAAATAAATAACGTGTCATGTGTGCAAACACAGCCCAGCGCCATGACGGCCCCATCACAAGATTCCACCAGCGGCGGTGGTTTGATGACATCAGGAGCACGCGGGTCTAATCAGCCCATCCCCCTCAGCCTGAGCAGCGGGAGCGTTCCTACCTTATACTCCAGCCGGATCAGCCGCGCTCCGATGGTCGGGGTTTCTTTATCTTCTCCTTTTCCTGACGAAGGGAAACAGCAGAAGCAAAAGGGACATTTAAAGAATTCCCGTCACACTCGCGTTAATATATGGACTCGGTCGACGGCGAGGCTGGAGGCTCATTATTCCTGCTTCAACCATCGGTGGATTCTTCTGAAGTTGTTTTTGTGCTGTTTACAGACCCCTGCTGTGAAAGAGCACCTCAAACAACCCCCCCCTCCTCAAATAAAAATAAGAAGTTATGTCTGGAGAACTGTGTTTTTTTTAGAAGAGCCCCCCCTGGTGAGTAAAACATGAACCATTAGAGTAAAATATGATAAATACAACATAATTCTCCTCCGGTCGATGCCCAAACTGCCACTACAGGCTACATGTTGGGTCCATGAGCAAAACACTGAACCCCAAACTGCTCCCAGAGCGCTTCCTACGAGCCACAGACTGCTTCTACGGTGATTTGACAGTGTTGTACTGTAAACGACTGCAGGTCGTAGAAGTGCGACATTTATATCCCCCATAAAGTGAATATTACCAAATCCTCATCGGCGCCGCTGCAGGCTGGTCGCGTTCACTCGATAACTCAAAAACTGGAGTTAGGGTCTGATAGTTGACGTTTTACCCTAATAGTTCATGTTTTACTCTAATAGTTCATGTTTTACTCTAATAGTTCATATTTACTCTAATAGTTTATATTTTAATCTAATAGTTTATATTTACTCTAATAGTTCATATTTTACTCTAATAGTTCATATTTACTCTAATAGTTTATATTTACTCTAATAGTTCATATTTACTCTAATAGTTTATATTTTACCCTAATAGTTCATGTTTTACTCTAATAGTTTATTTTTTACCCTAATAGTTCATGTTTTACTCTAATAGTTCATATTTACTCTAATAGTTCATGTTTTACTCTAATAGTTCCTGTTTTACTCTAATAGTTCATGTTTTACTATAATAGTTCATGTTTTACTCTAAACGTTCATTTTTTACTCTAATAGTTGATGTTTTACTCTAATAGTTCGTGTTTTACTCTAGTAGTTCGTGTTTTACTCTAATAGTTCATGTTTTACTCTAATAGTTCATATTTACTCTAATAGTTTATATTTTACTCTAATAGTTTATATTTACTCTAATAGTTTATATTTACTCTAATAGTTCATATTTTACTCTAATAGTTTATATTTACTCTAATAGTTGATGTTTTACTCTAATAGTTCATATTTATTCTAATAGTTCATATTTACTCTAATAGTTCCTGTTTTACTCTAATAGTTCATGTTTTACTATAATAGTGCATGTTTTACTATAATAGTGCATGTTTTACTATAATAGTTCATGTTTTACTCTAATAGTTCATGTTTTACTCTAATAGTTCATGTTTTACTCTAATAGTTCATGTTTTACTCTAATAGTTGATGTTTTACTCTAATAGTTCATGTTTTACTATAATAGTGCATGTTTTACTCTAATAGTTCATGTTTTACTATAATAGTGCATGTTTTACTCTAATAGTTCATGTTTTACTATAATAGTGCATGTTTTACTCTAATAGTTCATGTTTTACTATAATAGTGCATGTTTTACTCTAATAGTTCATGTTTTACTCTAATAGTTCATGTTTTACTCTAATAGTTCATGTTTTACTATAATAGTGCATGTTTTACTCTAATAGTTCATGTTTTACTCTAATAGTTCATGTTTTACTATAATAGTGCATGTTTTACTCTAATAGTTCATGTTTTACTCTAATAGTTCATGTTTTACTCTAATAGTTCATGTTTTACTATAATAGTGCATGTTTTACTCTAAGAGTTCATGTTTTACTCTAATAGTTCATGTTTTACTCTAATAGTGCATGTTTTACTCTAATAGTTCATGTTTTACTCTAATAGTTCATGTTTTACTCTAATAGTTCATGTTTTACTATAATAGTGCATGTTTTACTATAATAGTTCATGTTTTACTCTAATAGTTCATGTTTTACTCTAATAGTTCATGTTTTACTCTAAGAGTTCATGTTTTACTCTAATAGTTCATGTTTTACTCTAATAGTTGATGTTTTACTCTAATAGTTCATGTTTTACTATAATAGTGCATGTTTTACTATAATAGTGCATGTTTTACTATAATAGTTCATGTTTTACTCTAATAGTTCATGTTTTACTCTAATAGTTGATGTTTTACTCTAATAGTTCATGTTTTACTATAATAGTGCATGTTTTACTCTAATAGTTCATGTTTTACTATAATAGTGCATGTTTTACTCTAATAGTTCATGTTTTACTATAATAGTGCATGTTTTACTCTAATAGTTCATGTTTTACTATAATAGTGCATGTTTTACTCTAATAGTTCATGTTTTACTCTAATAGTTCATGTTTTACTCTAATAGTTCATGTTTTACTATAATAGTGCATGTTTTACTCTAATAGTTCATGTTTTACTCTAATAGTTCATGTTTTACTATAATAGTGCATGTTTTACTCTAATAGTTCATGTTTTACTCTAATAGTTCATGTTTTACTCTAATAGTTCATGTTTTACTATAATAGTGCATGTTTTACTCTAAGAGTTCATGTTTTACTCTAATAGTTCATGTTTTACTATAATAGTGCATGTTTTACTCTAATAGTTCATGTTTTACTCTAATAGTTCATGTTTTACTCTAATAGTTCATGTTTTACTCTAATAGTTCATGTTTTACTCTAATAGTTCATGTTTTACTATAATAGTGCATGTTTTACTCTAAGAGTTCATGTTTTACTCTAATAGTTCCTGTTTTACTCTAATAGTTCATGTTTTACTCTAAGAGTTCATGTTTTACTTTAATGGTTGTTGTTTTAATGTAATAGTTAAATTTTGCTTGTACAGTGCAGGGGACTGGGGGCTTTTGGGCGTTGTCCCTTGCGGTCGGGGACGACGGCGTAGGTTTAGTCTTTGACTCTAAGGGTTGGAGTTTCTCACACAGGTGACACTGATGATCAGTGGAGCGGCAGGAATAGAACGACGAGAAGTTCTGCGTCAGGTTCTGTTTGAATCCAGCCTGGAGGTTCTGAGCACCGATGTCGACTCTGTTCATGAGCTGCGACTGTTTTTCACTGCTGGTTCGACCAAATGCAGCCGAGAAGCTCGTGAAAGTGACTCAGAGGTCAGGAAAATACCAGATTCTTTTATTCCACAAAAGAACAACCAATAGTATCTAATAAAAATAACTCCACACAAAAATAACTAGTCATACCCACACACACACACACACACACACACACACACACACACACACACACACACACACGTGTAAGTGTCAATGTGTATGTGTGTGTGTTTATTCATGTGTTACACTGTGTATATGTGTGTGAGTGTGTGTGTGTATGTGTGAGTGTGTGTGAGGATGTATGTGTTTATGTACGTGTATGTGTTTATTCTTGTGTTACACTGTGTGTATGTGTGTGTGTGTATGCGTGTGTGAGGAGTGACAGTGTGAGTGTGTGCGTGTGTGTGTGTGAGGAGTGACAGTGTGTGTGTGTGAGTCTGTGTGTGTGTGAGTGTGTTAGGAGTGACAGTGTGTGTGTGTGTGTGAGTGTGTGTGTGTGTGTGTGTGTGTGTGAGGAGTGACAGTGTGTGTGTGTGAGTCTGTGTGTGTGTGGGTGTGAGGAGTGACAGTGTGAGTGTGTGCGTGTTTGTGTGTGAGGAGTGACAGTGTGTGTGAGTCTGTGTGTGTGTGTGTGTGAGGAGTGACAGTGTGTGAGTCTGTGTGTGTGTGTGTGAGGAGTGACAGTGTGTGTGTGTGCGTGTGTGTGTGTGAGGAGTGACAGTGTGTGTGTGTGTGTGTGTGTGTGTGAGGAGTGACAGTGTGTGTGTGTGCGTATATGTTTGTGAGGAGTGACAGTGTGTGTGTGTGTGTGAGGAGTGACAGTGTGTGTGTGTGTGTTTGTGTGTTTGTGTGTGTGAGGAGTGACAGTGTGTGCGTGTGCGTGTGGTTGTGTGTGTGTGTGTGTAAGGAGTGACAGTGTGTGCGTGTGCGTGTGGTTGTGTGTGTGTGTGTGTGTGTGTGAGGAGTGACAGTGTGTGCGTGTGGTTGTGTGTGTGTTTGTGCGTGTTTGTGCGTGTGAGTGTGTGTATGTGTGTGTTTGTGCGTGTGTATGTGTGTGTTTGTGCGTGTGAGAGTGTGTATGTGTGTGTATGTGTGTGTGTGAGGAGTGACAGTGTGTGCGTGTGTGTGGTTGTGTGTGGTTGTGTGTGTGAGTGTGTGTATGTGTGTGTGTGTGTGTGTGTGTGTGTGTGTATGTGTGTGTGTGTGTGTGTGTGTGGAGTGACAGCCGTCTATCAGATGCAGACTGTTGTGTTTGCTGAATATTTACCTGGAAGGAACATTCCCGGTTTTCCCAGCGTTCCGTCCAGCCTGAGGGAAAGGACAGGAGAAAATAGCATGAGAGCAGCGCCGGCCCGGTTCTTAGGAGTAAACGGCATCTCGGTCCAGCTCGTAAAGAACAACACAACAGTAAAATAATAGAAGCCAATTTTCGGAACCAATAAAATAAAGACACGGCGTCAGATTGAAGAGTATTTATGGATCACTGTTTGGGAAAAAGTCCACATACGAGAGGAAGAATCTTCTTATTGTTCTGACTGACGTTTCAGCGCCTCACATGAGGATGGGTTCTTTAAAACGACAGCGGTGACCCGTTTGAGTTAAAGCAGCCGTAGCCGAGTCAGTTTCTAGTACTAGAACTTTGTCCAGATGTGATGCTGACCCTTTAAGGTTCTGGTACGGACTAGTATTTACCGTATTCCTGTTTGGACCGCGGACTAAACTGTGTCGGATCTCCAAACTCCCTCCAACATTAAAGAACCCGGGAGAACACAAAATACAGGCTTTTAATGGAAATGTATTTATGGAAGCAGAAAAGGTGATCTGAAACCAACTGGGCCCCCTTAGAATCTGAATCCAGACCCGATTACTGCCAGCGCCGTCCTCTTAAAGGAGCCGTCTATGAATAATATTCAAGCGTGTTTTAATCATATAGAAGATTTGGCTTAGAACGTAGGAGTGAGTTGTTTCCTTCAAACCTCGTTGTGTTTGTGTTTATTATTTAGCACAAGAAGAAACAACAGCATCAAAGCTGAAAACATGAAGGAGGACAATCAGCAGCAGAAACAAGATGAATCAGCGCCGCGGTCATTCCCTTTTTCAGAGTGATGGCGGTTTTAAACTGAACGTGTCATTTAGTCTAACGATGTAAATGCTATTTGTTGTTTTATAGTCTTTGTTAGAGCAAACGTTTGGGCCAAGAGGAAAGTTAAAATACTTTCCAGCACCAGTCACCCGTTTGTCAGTGAAGAAAAAGACCTTACTGCTGGAAGGATTCACGCACAAACACTAGAATGGATCTTTATGTGGAGCCCAGAGAACCGGTGACATCACAAAGGGCGAAGAGAGAAAATAAAAATCCTCCTGATGGCGTCTCTGTCGGACTGAACGTCCAGAATGAAAGAGATTCGGCGCCGCTGGTTGCATCAAGCTCAGCTCACCCCTCCCTAATCCCGGCGCGTAGGAGGATCCACGGATCCAGGGGGGCCTTCAGGTGTCACAATGATGTCATCATCCACGACTGAACCCATCATCCTGTCAGGTGATGAGGTACCTTACATTTATTCAGAAATGAAATATTTATCAAGAAATAAAATGAATTTAAATCAAATTAAAAACAACGATGCATTTAAATCCAATCCAAATTTAAAATTTCAATTCAAATTAAATTTGAATTATTCTGTAAAATTATAGGTTTTATTTTTCCACAAGGTTTAATGCTTTTTATCATTTTTGACGTCTTTATGCCGCTTCAGTGTAAAATGAGAAAAGATTCGCTTCTAGAGAACCTCTTCCTCTGAAGATATAAAGGATTCATCAACAGTTGTTTTCACTTTCAGCTGATTTTACACAAATAAAAACATAATTATAAATATTATCTTATATTTATTCAGAGATTGTCTGATGTTTGACGCATTGACCTTAAATTAGGGTCAAAATAATTCATAGTTAACGTTTTTCTTTCCATTATAATGAGGTATAGTTCCATTAAAAGGAGGTTTGATGACAGTAAAATGAAGAATAAGTGTGAGTTTACGGTGAGCAGCCGGAATGAAGAAAAGCCTCCACAGGAAGTCAGTAGGAGGCTCCGGTTTTGTGTTTGAATCAATCTGCTTCACTACAACGGACTTTAATTAACTTTTAATCATCCATTAAGATATTATGACGGTCTGAAAACATTCGTACAGAACCATATAGAAGCCGAGTTCATGCACGATGTGTTGCAGGGTCCAAATGAGGCAGTTACATAAGTTTGACCCAATTTATTACCTAAGCGACCTCCTCCCCCCTCGTGGGGGAGTGCCGGTGTGGTTTGAACAAGGAAAATCACTTAAACAGGAAAAGAAACTTTGCGGGAAGAGGCAGGAGGTTGTGCTGGAGCGGGACTGGACTTCATTACAGCTCGACGGAGCACAACACGCTGTGACGAATCAGAGGCCAGCGAGGCTCCGCTCCGTCAGAGGAGCCGTAACAAAGTACAGGAGGAGCGAAGGCCAGCTGACAGACGCCGTTACTGGAAGCTGATAGAGATGTCTCTCTTCTTCACTGGACTGTAACTTCAGGACAAGTCAGTCCAAACACCTGGAGTCTAAGATCACGCCCGTGTGATCCCTAAATGTATTATTATTATTATTACTACTAAACTTAAACCTTCTTTTTGGTGAAATGAATTAAAGCGTTCAACAACCACAGCTCCACCACAAAAACTTCTGCTGCTGCTTTCAGCTCCACGAAGGTTCTCTTGTTGTTCTCATCATGATGTGAAACTTCTCCAAACGGCACCGACTGATTACCTTTTTAGCAACTTTGCATCATGAATGGCCTCTTAGCTTTAGCATTAGCTCTATAAAACATGCAGAGGTGCAATTTTTGCAAAAATTGTGTGCAGCACTATTACGTAAGAGTCAATGTAGACGTAAGAGTCAATGTAGACGCTTGAGGAAACACAACTAGTTATGAATTTGCAACTACCTGCAAATTATGTGAATGGAGATGCAAATGGATCCAATGACATCAATGGATCCAATGGAACTTAGAGAAGGGTCTTCACCTTTGATGCTTCTGTGGAACCTTTGCGTAGAAAGATCTTCAGATTTCCCCTGAAGATGAATCTGTGCCTTTATCTCCTCTTTTAATTGTGTTTTTATTTCTCTTGGATTTTTAATAAAGTTTTATTTCTCGTATTTCCAGGGTAGTCTGCTACTGTTTTGGGTTTCTACCATTTGGGAGCACATCTAACTAGGTGTGGTTAGAAGTGGCCTCTTCTTCATCATATGAGAAAACTCATCCCACTACAGCCTCAGACTTCGCTCTGGGGGCTCAAGTAGACTTCATGGATTCCAAATCTGTTTCAGTTGTTCATGAAATTGCTGCAGAACCATTTTACTATTTCCCTTAAAAGCTGTTTACTTTCCCTGACGGCTTGCTTCTGATTGCGAGCCTGAGGCGGTGACGGTCTTAAAAACATGTAAATGAGCCGACAAAAAAAGTCCAGCAGAGAGCGTGGGACAAGTCAAAGACGCCACCTTCTCTGCAGCTCCTTGATGCGGACCATCATGTTGAGGTGACCCTGGGAATACTGCTCGATCACATCTCGCACGTCATAGGGCTTCCTCGCTTGCTGTGGATCAATGCACGCACACACATACAAAAACACACGGGGAGAGAGAGAGAGAGAGAGAGAGAGGGGGGGGGGAGACACAAAAGCCATTGTCAACCATCGCTCGCTCCCAGAAAACATCCCCAACCCCCTTGGGTGCAAAGGGTTCATTGTTAACTCCTTGTGTGTATGTGTGCGCGCTGACAAGTCCACGGTCATGTAGAACGCCATCGCGTTAAGACCCCTTCACAGCTTTGTTTGGTGAGACGTGGATACAAGTAGCATCAGAAAGAACCCAGTGAACTCTTGAGGGTATCCTTGGCGTACGCAGAGTGTAGCCCCCGCAGCTGAGATCACTTAGGCCGTAATTGAAAACATGTACAACACTTGGAACCGGTAAGAATATAGGAACCGCTCTCCAATAACATGTAGCAGGAGAATGATGGGCAAAGTAACGCGATTAGGCCTTTTTTTCACTGGGGTATTTATTGCACAAAATTTTCCAATATAGTTCTGCTGATTTTGGTGCGATGAGAGGCTGCTGTGTGTGTGTGTGTGTGTGTGTGTGTGTGTGTGTTACAGAAAGTGGTTAGTAGATTTCCCATGATACTACGCCTGAACTAAAGTAAGCACAAAGACGACATGCAGGTGCAGGTTTCAGGCATTTACACACATGCATGCAGAGCAGAGCTGCAGCTGATTCGTGCCCCCGGGGCTCCTCTTCCTTATCCTGTATAACCGCACACACACACACGTGTACACACACACACACACACACACACACACACACACACGTGTACAAACACACACACACGTGTAAACACACACACACACGTGTACACACACACGCACACACAATAGCACAAGTATACACACACAAAGAAACACATGCACGCACACACCAGACACACACAAACAAACAGACACACAAACTCACACACGCACAGCCACAAATAGACACACACAAAGAAACAGACATGCACACGCATACGTAAAGAAACGCATGGATGCACACACACACACACACCCACATAGACTCACACATGCACACACACATGCACACGCACACACTTCTCTCCAACTCATAGATCTGCTCTCTCTTGGGATTTCCTATTGCTTACCTGAAATTTCCTCCGGGCCACAAAGTACTGCATTCTGCGCAGGACTTTCACAGCCGATCTCTGTGCGTGGGACAACCTGCGACAGAAAGGGAAAAACAATGATGCTACAACAATGATGACGTCTACAGATGTTTCCTCTCCGTTAAAAGGCCATGTGGTTTGTCTAGGACACAAGAACAAAACAAAAAAGTGAGACAGAGAAGAATGAGAAAAAAGGGGTCCAGTCAGATTGACTTCTGTTTCATTCAAGGGTCTTTGGACGCAGAAGAAACTCCTGTGGTTCTGACAGGACAGCAGACGGCTATGAAATCATCGACACACGTTTCAGAAAATAATGAAACAGCCTTTCCTAATTATGCAGATGAGATGCAAATATTCATAGAAATAAAGGCTTCCACTAGTTGATTATGGACCCGTCGAATAATATGTAATAATATATGTATAATATCTAATAAGAAACATCAAAGAGTGTCTGCTCTCACCTTGAATCCCTCCGTCTTTTAAGAAAGATTCAGGCAAAGAACATTGAGGACATCCCGGACTCAGATTTTAATTTCCACACTAACGTCATCTGCTCATAAAAAACACGTCGCTAGAACCAGAGGAATAACGTCCTTGAAAGGATCACCGACACCTTTATTTCCAGCAGATTAGAATTCTGCAAGGGTCAATTTCTCATGCCAACAAAGAGCAAAACACAACGTATGGGCTCACGCTGGAGGTGGGACTGCACCAAGGACGGTCTCTGAGCTTCTTTCCTTGATAGAACTGTAAGAACTTGATAGAACTGTAAGAGTCCCCACAGATCAACCTCTGCTGCTTTGGCCTTATCAGTCAAGAGCCAAGAAGAAAAGCAGACTCAGCATTCAGAGGAGTTCCAAAACACACGTCCCTCGACTCAGAGCTGCACATCTGTGTCAACATGAGGGAAAACCCAGTGGCGTGGAGCGAACGAAAACCGCTGGATGCAAACAACACGCACAACCCCGCGCTCGCATACCATAGTGAACGTATGGCATGCGCTGGTGTTTGTTGTTACAAGGAGTCACTCAGTTTGATTTATTTGTCAGAAAACGCTGAAACATGTTCTCGGATAGTCCATGTGTGACAGCTGTGTTTTTGCATGACGTGGGCTTAGGAGGTTTTTATCGTCAGTGTGTGGAGGGACTGGTCCAGTCATCCGAGGGATTGAACAAATATCGTGTGCCGTCTGAGAGAGACAAACACGAACGACTCGTATTTCAGAAGTCGCCCAACAGTTCCAACGAAATTATATATTCAAGTATCTATCGTATGTTTTGGGACTAGAGGTGTCTTTAAAACGTATTCCCTCATCTATTATTCTAAAAACAAGCGCTGAAAGAGGTCATGTGAGCGAGGCCATTTAGTTTTTAGTTGTGTTATCTTATGCAATATAATGTTCAGTAGGCTAAGCACAAGCAGGTCTAGTCCTAGTGCTGGTCCCAACCCTGGATTAATGGGGACGGTTGAGGTCAGGAAGGTCATCCGACGCAAAACCTACGATAAATCAATACGCCTAACACAAAACTGCTTATTCAAACCGGATCGGTCAGGGCCCGGGTTTACAACGACCACAACTGGTATATTCAGCCAGCAGGGTGTCGGTGGAAACTATGGAATGGTTGGCTGAAGATAGAGGGGGAAGATGAACTCGGAGACAGACAGAGAGGAGGAGAGAGGACTGTGGGGTTGAGAGTCAGAACTTCAAATGTTGGCATGATGACAACCGAGAATTAATTGATATGTTGGAGAGAAGGAGAGTAGACATAACGTATGTCCAAGAGACCAGGTGGAAAGGCAGCAAGGCTAGAAGCATCTTAGGAGGGTAAAGTATGTAAAGAGTGTTCTGGAGGTGAATAGAGTGTCGGACAGAGTGATGAGTATGAAGGTAGAAATTGGAGGCGTGATGATGAACGTTGTCAGCGCCTACGACCCAAAGATTGGTTGTGAAAGATAAAGAGAATCTCTGGAGTTTGTTGAATGAAGTGATGGCGAGTTTAACAGGGGTGAGAGAGTGGTGAGGTAGGATCAGGCAGGTAGACCACATCCATATGCAGAAGATTCAATCTGAGAGCGATTGGAGGCTGAAGGTGGTGACAGAGGGGAATGTAGCTAGACAGCACAGAATGATAGCAGTAAGATAACTTATGTGGTGTCGAAGAGGAAAAGAACAGAAGTAGGGGAGTTGATAAGGGTTCTGGCTCTGGTAGCGATGAACTCGGTAACTACAGCAAAAACAACAAAGGGGAGGACGGTGTTTAGTATATTATCCGGATTGAGGAAAGAAATTAAAGAGGCATGGTGGTAGAACGAGGAAGTTCAGGAGGGTATATGGAGGAAAAGATTAGCGTCAAAGGAGTGGGGTCCCATGAGAGATGAAGAGAGTAAGCAGGAATACAAAGAAAAGTGGCGTTTTGTGAGGAGAGAGGCCTGTGAAGATTTGTATGAAAGTGTGGACACTAAGGAAGGAAGAATGGACTTGTACTTGTATTGATTGAGATGGGAAGGATGTGCAGCAGGTTAGATAAGATCAGATATGATATATATATCTTATATATATATGTATTCATACACATCTGCAGTCCTAGCATATCAGGTGATTAATTAAATATTGTAAGGTATTGCCTGGATAAACATTTTGCACATCTGAACCTGACAGAAAACCTGTTTTCTTCTATTTTGATTTTGAACCTTCCTACTTCTACTACTTTTGGACTTCAGTGAGCCCAAGTCTTCAGTGCTTTAGGGTCCAAATCTTGCTGGGTTTCAATCATAACAATATTTCTCAACACTTGTGGAACCGATACCAAGAAACGTTGTCAAGGGGTGGGGCATGGGTAGGACTGTTTGACCTTGGCGCTGGTGTTCGCTCTATTCTGGTCCCGTTTAGTTTCATAAGACAGTGGCTGATTGATCAAACAGGCTTCAAACAGAAATAAATGGCTCCACTCTAGGTGAAAGCCCATAGTTTTCAAGTAGGGGGTCATTTGTGAGTCTGTACACTGCTTTAAACAACATGCCTATCAAAGCAGACACACCCTTAGCACACACATACACACGCACACACACACACACAAACACACCCTCAGCACACACATACACACACACACACACACACACACACACACACACACACACACACATCCTCAGCACACACATACACACGCACACACACACACACACACCCTCAGCACACACATACACACGAACACACACACACACACACCCTCAGCACACACATACACACACACACACGCACACACACACCCTCAGCACACACACACACCACCCTCCCCCTCCCCAAACAAGGGTCTTTGTGGAGTCAACAAGTCGCTCTGAGGTCTTAATTAGGGCGAGGGACAACAAAAGGACTGAACAGACAATGCGTTGACATGGGACCATAAAACAAGAACATCAAAGGCCGTTGGGCTGCTGTCTTTTCGCTGCCCGAGCGGCAAGAGGAAATGCACAGAAACAATACCAAACATGAAGAGCATGAGGCCCTATTTTGAAGGGGAGTCTGAAAAGAAAATTGAATCCCCCCTTCACATCCTCACTCTCCGTCGTGGATCAGGAGAAGGACGTGTTTTTTCCGCCTCTTTTCGAGCATAATTGGAAAGAAAACACATGTAGGAAACAAAAAACATGTGCGGTTTTGATCGTCGTATAACTGTACCCCGCACCCTCCTTGCCCTCCTCCGGTTTCCTGCGTTTTGACACAAGCGCGTGCACATGTCCATTGAGTAAGTGTGATAAAAGAATAACACAGAGGGTTTCTGTCCAACACCAACCCCCCTCCGCTCCATTAAACATTTGGCACACAGAAACCAAAGGAATGTAATTCCCACATCTCTCTGCTGATGCTGCCCTCGCAGACTCTCGCTCTCCTTCCTACTCATGCCCCGCCTCCCCCCGCGCTCTCCTCGCTCTTCCTCGTGTTTGTTTTTCTTCTGTGCGGAGGGTTTGACACACAGTAAATCCTGGAGACTCCTCTTGAGTCAGCAAAGATCAGCTGTATGATCTTACTTTTATGGATTGAGACTCAGCTCCTAAACCGATAAGCCAAAACTCCTGAACGTATCCTGAATCAATAGACGACCCTGATCCGAATGGAAAGTCTTAAATGAATCTGGTCATCAATGGACGACCCCAATCGGAATTCTGGTTTGGATCTGATTCTTATCATGGATAGAATAGAAATAGAATAGAAAGCCTTTGTTGCCATTATACCTGGTAGGATGAAATGAAGGAGTCCTACCTGTAGGTGCACAAGATAAGGGTCTTAGTGGGGGACCCTCCCCCCTGGCCTCCTTTTTCTTCAGTCCTTCATTTTCAGATGGAGCCAACTCTTCCTCATCCTCCCTCACCCCATCCCCTTAGCTCGTTCTTTGGCAGATGCCTGTCAAATATCCTGTGCTTCCACCCCGTACCGCAATAACCTCGGAGTCAGTAAGGCGAAAGCAGGCTTAGAAATCTACGGTCTACAATCGGCGCTGGCCCGTGTGTGTGTGTTTGTGTGTGTGTGTGTGTGAGTGTTTTTGTGTGTGTGTTGGTGAGATTAGCTTTATGACTACTGCTTTGGTCCATCAAAGGGATGGCTCTTCTTCTGTTTGCCTCAAAACAGACATCCCTTTATCATATCTTGGAAGGATAAGATGACTACAATCTTTGAGGAATGCTTTATCTAAATGATGGCGTACCAGAGAGTGACGTGGTAAGAATTATCAGGGAGGATAGTTAGAAAACCACTTCCTAACTGCCAAGTCTCCACGTGAAAAGATGGCGAGAAATCCTTCCTCATGGATTTTCCGGGGGCATACAAATGAAAGTGGAAGAAGTCCTGTTAACAAAGTTATTCCACGTCTGAGGACTGAGGCCCTGAACCATAATTATAATAACTAGGCCTACTCTGTTGTCCCCGACAGCAAAGGTATATCCCAGAAAAGCCCTCAATCCCCTGCAATGTACAAGCAATCCCTCCATTAAACTCTTGAATTAAATGTGAAGTTATGTCTGAAAAACAGTGTTTTTGATTAAAAAAAAGAACCCCTGTGAGTAAAACATCATATACGACACATTTGTGATATATGATACAAGATAAATCTTAAGGAGTCCATAATGACACGCCTTTTTGGACAATTCAGTTGAGAGAAATGTTGACCTGATCCAGTATATTTGCAGGTTAGCGATGCTTGTGCGAGTGACACAAATGGTCCCAGGTGATACTTGCTTGAGTAAAGAGTTGTGAAGATTCACGTAGTGTTTGGTGTGAATGCAGCTTTAGACCGGTTCACTTCGACTGAAATTTTTGGTCATGGCCGCAGGAGATTATTTGTGATAACAAGATATCTCAAAAGCTATTTCATTGATCATTTTCAAATTAGATACCCTAATAGAATTTAGTGCGAGGAAGAAATGGATTGATTTTGGCAAAGGTGGGTTGTATACTTCCAAGGAGGAGATTTATCTACAAATGTTTCTGACACAAAATGGGTGAATTTGAATCGTCTGGAGGAGCTCTGTCTTGTCTTTATCAAATTGGCTTTACTTTTTATTCACTAGGGGGTGAGAAGAAAACATTTCTTACAAAAAACACTTCCTGCAAAAGGCAGCTTCACATTTAATGTGAAGAGTTCAATAAAGGGGACTGAGGGGGATTAGGGATGATAGCGTTGTTTTATGTTAGCACTATCTATGACATCCATATGTTCTAGAGCTTTTACCCCCTCACTCCCTGATTCTTTGACTCTCTTTTTCTGAAGCTGAGAGATTCATCACACGCGACAAGACGCAGCTGCTTTAATACGGCTTGACCATATTTCCTCCTCCCGGAGTGTCTGCGCCGCTTATTTTCACATCAATGGACACTGTTGAAGACATGCTGGAGACGAAGGCTACGAGCGAGCCACATCAAAAGCCAGCGCCCATTAAGAGCTGACGACAAAGAGAGAATAGAGAAAGACGCCACGTTTGATGTGTGTGGCCACGGCGAGGCAGAGGGGCAGAGGGGCAGAGGGGCCAGAGGTGGCCCACGTTTAGCGTCAGTCTGACCTCCTGAAGTTCCAACACAAAAGCTCTGTGACGGAACAAGTGTGTTTTTCTACATGCAGGGACATCTGAGGCAAACGAAGCGTTTTCAATCTCTCACACCCTTTTGTTTCTCTCACAGCGTGTAAACCAGCGTTAACGGCACATTTTTTACCCCAAGATGAGAATGATCTATTCCCGTCTCTGCAGATGAAGACTTGGGTGAAGATTTTAGTCATCCAAACGTTTCTGGTGTTTGTGACGGCCACGTCTGCATCCAGACCGTGACATGTACCTCATCCACTGCCCCCTCTTAATTTAGTCTTTTATAACATTTTAACAAACACATGGTTTGTTTACAGAAGTTCTATCCATAAGATGATCTTTTCATGAACCTTTGGGTGTTACATGCAGCAGATACTTTACAACCTCATGCTGGCTCACTGTTCTGTTCTGTTCTGAGGTGGCTGTGGGCCGAGATGGTTTGGATGCTACAGAGGAGATTTCGGGGGGGAAGAAGCTGTACATGAGGAACTCAGGTTTTCTGGAACTGAACTGTAGAACGTATTCCACAGATAATAGAGACATCTTCCCTCATTCATCTTCTTCTGTTTATACAGGCTTCAGTCACAGTGGCAGCAGGCCAAGAAGGGATATCCAGATATCCTGCTCCCCAGTGACACTCTCCAGCTCGCCCTGAGGGATCTCATGGGGGTCCGGGTCTATCCTGGGGTCTCGTTCTAGTAGGAGCAGCCTGGAAAACCTCCAAAGGGAGGCGTCCTGGAGACAAGTACGATGTAAGGATGTCTCCTGAGAAGAGCTGAAGATACATTTGATTTCCTGGTATTGCATCCTGAACATCAAAGATGGAAAACAGCTTAGTCATAATGTGAAGGTGGCTGATGAGGTGATGACCTTTGTGTCCCTCACAAGGTCAGGTCTAAACTGAGACCTCGGACCAGCAGCTTCACTCAAGTTGAACCGCTTCAAGTAAAACAGGAGTTTTCTGTTCTGTTGTAACTTTGTTACGTTTGGCAGAAAGTTTGGACATAAAATAAAACTTCCCAAAGTTGCACATCTTAAATTTTAGTATTTTAGAGATTGCTTGTATTGTATGAATGTTTTTTTGCATATTTTTTGTTGAAGAATATTATTGTTTTGTATCAGAGGTGCTGTACTCTTTTCTGTAATTGTGTTGTTTTGTGTATTTATATTTATGTCCTGATGGTCGGGTACTGAACAATCTGAACAATAAACCGAAGGAGAAACATACAGTCGCCATCTTCTTCAGTTGTTCACTAGAATGTTTCAGCGCTGTGAAACTCCAGAACCGTCCTGTGGCCTAAAACCCTTTACCTGTCTGTCCATCAGAGTGTAGGTGACCAGATAACCATTGATAGAGCTTGTTCCCGAGACGGCCGACATCCTTGTGACCACGTCCCCCGTGTTTAGTGTTAACGATGCCAGGCTTCAGAACCCGTCATTATTTGAGGAGAACAGAGAGAGAAGTGTCTGCCTCCAACCACACGGATAGAAGACTGGGGAGGAGCGGACATCTAACAAGTAGACTAATGACCGGTGAACTCTTCCTGACTCGACTCTGTCTGCCAAATTAACTAAAGAGTTGGGCGGCCAGGTTTCCACCAGGCAGCCGAGGGAACGAGAAACCGTAGCCGTGGGAAAAACACTGTTTACTGGGAGACCACAAAGAACTAAGATCATAATGAGAAAAATATAGACTGGATGGTAATTGCATTTGGTTTCTGATATAATATACAGAATTATTGATTTGATATAGCCACAAATCCTAACAGTCAGTAACAATTGCAGCAATAAAAATGGAACAATAGTCCCCTCATGGATGGGACCAGACTACTTACCGAGGGTTGATGTTCCAGGCCTGAGGTAAAGCCTCTAGAGAAGGACGTGGCTCTAACTGCTCTTCAAAGTAAGTCTAATTAGAGAGTCGGACAGAATTGGGGTTAATGACCCCCTCTCTGGTGCCAGACCCTCTTCTAGTGTTTGTGTTTAGCCTGAGGTGTGTCAGTAATCTCTGCATGTCAGCCAGTGGATCAGGGTAAATGTTTTCTTTTCAGAGTGCCATTTAGCACCAAATCTGGGTTTGCAGCAAAGTTTGAAGGTAATTTGGGTCTATGTCTAGCAGTTATTCAGTTCCAGTCCTTATACTGTGGTTTACCTCTCAGACAGTTTAGATTACAGCCTCGCAGAGATGTTAGCATAGCCATTAAGTCTGAGTGTGGCTTCAGGCCACCATCAAGATATCCACAGCCACTGTTTCACCTGGTAGCCAGCTAAGCTATCTTCTTCTACTTTGTAACAGGAAGACTTTTAAAGTAGTTGGGATATTCTATTGTTCGATAACCAGACACATCCGTGTGGTCCTGTACTTCTGAGGACATTATGTTAGAGAGCTGGACTGGGTGAAAGAGTTAAGAGGGACATAACGAGAGACTCGGTCAACCCTGTGAGCATGGCAACGCCATAAAGAACTTTATGTTCATGCACAGAAGCCCGAGGCAACATGTCTAACCTGAGGAAACACCGGGCCAAATACAAAATACAACATAAAGATGAAGAGACAAAAAGATGTAATCAAGAGGCCTGATATTCGTACGATAAATAATATACAGAAAGAGCTGCATTTCCTGAGACTTTTGCAAGCCTGTATGAAAGTTCTACTGTCTGGTTAAGTAGTACAACAGCGTTTGGACAGGCCCACTCACTCCAGCCCACTTACACCAGCTCATTCACACTAGTAAATATACTGTACTTATATAGTCTACTATACCTGGTCTACCTGACCACTCAAAGCGCTTTACAGCTCGAGTCAGCATTCACCCATTCACACAAACATTCATACAGCGATGATAGAAGCTGCTATGCAAGGCGCCACATGCTCACCAGGAGCAGTAACCCTTAACGCAATCGTTCATTCACTAATGGAACAGACATTTGGTGCAACTTGGGGTTCAGTATTTTGCTAGAGGAGACCTCGACATGTGGACTGCAGTCGCCAGGAATTGAACAACAGACAATCTGATAAGTCGACAACTGCTCTACCAACTGAGCCACCGTCGCCCACCAGTCCACCCACACCAGTCCGCTCACACCTGTCCTTTCACAACCTGTCCAATCAAACCAGTCCCCTCAAACCAGTCCACTCACACCAGTATAAATGAAGGCAATCGGGCAGATATAGACGGACCTACCAACGCTCTGACCATTCCTTCCTGTTTGTACGGATGTGGGTATGCGTGTGCGCGTTATGAAGACAGTAGGGCGGTCTGATTTCTCCAGTGGGACCGTGGGGGCGAGGTGCTGGAGAAGGATTTATAATTCATGGCCTAATAGGATTTGTTGCTGTTTAGCAGGATTAGGCATGTTAGAGAAAGAATCTATTTATTACTGCCGGTCAGGGGGTCCCCTCGCATGGATGGAGGTTTTTAGGGGGCCTGGGGGTTGGTGGTGAGGTGAGGTCGGGGGTTTAAAACCGGACCCTTGCATTTTTCTACCCCCCCAGGATAACCCATGGACACCTTCTTTGGATTAAATTGGCTCTTTTCTCTTAAAATCCGAGCACATGAGCCGAGTCGTTGTTACGCCAACAAACAGGGCCGTTCATCAGCGCCGCTCTTCAGGGAAGCAAGGGTCTGCTGGAGGTGGCGGTCGAAAACTGGCCCACGTTCAGCCTGGCTTAACCCCAGCAGGAGGAAAGAGACAGGAAGAGATGGAGGGCGACATGTGGGCCCTCTTAGCTGGGGGACTTCCTGCTCATAAGCCAATCGGTTTAGATTATGAAACTGTGCTCCTTTTCTAAAGAGCATTATTCTCTCATTCATCCGTGGTTGGGGCTACAGTGGAGGGGGGCTGGGACGTTAATTAGGCCTTTGTACAGTGGTCAGCCTTTCTGTTCCAGGGCTTTCCTGCCATGGGAGGCCTGCTTCTCCCTCCTAATGCCGATTGCTGTAGAAGAGAAAGTTTGATGAAGCAGAAAGAAGAGGAGAAGGCGGAGAAAAAGTCTATCTGTGCAAAAAGTGCAGTTTTTTTTATGCATTCCTCATTATACTGATCGATTGTCTATTATTAAATAATTTTATATATACTTTTTTGTGTTTATTCTTTTAATCCTAAAATTAGGATTTATTGTTTTTTTTAATTTACTTTATTTTCTCCTGTAAAGCACGTTTTAACTTTGTTTGAAAAGTTCTATGCAAATAAGGTTTATTCATAATTTGATTATCATGAAAATGATGATGATGATTATCATCATTATTATTATTCTCATTACACGTACTAAGAAGCTCCACTGGTTATCTTGATGAATCTCAAACATGCACTCGTTACGAGATCGGACAGTTATCTTGTATCACAGACGAGATGATTTCCTTTAGATTCGGTCTGAGGGACCATGAATGCATCGTTTCCTCTGATCTATGGAGAAGCAACTGTAAACAAAATCAGTCTGCTTTGCAGAGAGACAACAAGAAAACAGAGCTCAGGTGGTATAGCAGCCATCGTCCACCGGTATGGAGGGTGTTTGTTTGATTCCCAGACCGCTCAGGCAGTCCACATACATCACAGTGTTTTCGGTAGGACCCTGAACCCCACTCCTCAATTCTTCATTGAGGGTTCGTCCTCTGCTCCTCATAGATGAGTCCGAGGTGGAGAACTGGATTCAAAATATTATAGTGTGAACGACTTCAGGTGATAAATAATAAATTCACATTATGATTATTATTATTATTAAAATAGTTGGGTTATAAGTCAGTCAGCAAGAACTGAAGGTGAAACTTTAAGTAAAAATATCCAAACATATAAGCGTGCGAGCTAAATTAAGCCTCTAGGGTCAGAGATTGGCTATGCAACTAACATTTCCCATAAAAGTACACAAAGTCAATCATCAGAGTCTGAGGTCCTGAATCCCTGATCCTACTATGAAATTGAAATATAGAATGTAAAAAAGATGAATGTAGATGAATGTAAAAAAAGAGGAACCCTTGACATCCAATCTCTTGTCTGAATGAGTGAATTGACAGAAAACCCTTTCGCCAGTTCACTGGATTCCTTTCATTGACTATAAGAACATCTCAAACTCTGTTTTCAGTCCCTCTCAGACCAAAACAGCCGGCTTCAGTTCCTTTAGCATCCTGTTTGTGGGGGAATGGACCTGACGGTACACCTGTCGGCAGGGACCGGACTGGAAGCCTGGAGCAGAGGGGCAGTTATCTGACCCTCTAACTATAGAGTGTTGGGGAGTTGAGGGTCAAAACCTTCGGCGCTGGCTGGATAGTCCGTGATGACCTCATGTCTTCTCCAGGCCAAGGCTACATTGTTTTTTGATGGTTGTAACATCTGATGTCTGCAAACCGGTTGTTAAACTCAATGAGGCCTCCATCTCAGAGTCTGTTGGTGGCGGAAGAGTACGGCCGGGGGGTCGGCTAATGAACAACCACGCCAGTCTGGGTTTATCTCTACTTTAGTTTGGTTTTCAATTATTTGCACAGTGATAAGAGATAAGACACAAGATTGTAAAGGCAATAAAATAATAAGACCTTGCTTAAGGTTCTCATATCAGGCTTCTTCATCAGTGGCATTATGCTAAACTCTGAGGAGGGCAAGAAAGGGATGAAGTCGTGGAGGGAGTGGCAGCAATGGTTCTTCTGAGCGGACGGATTTATGGCAGCAGATGAGGCTGAGAGTGTCTCGGCAGACTTGCCTTAATAGCTTCCGTTCGAGGTCCACCATACAATTAAGACACTGCCTCTGTCTCCAGGTCTGTCCCTGCCTGGATGGTAATTACAGCAGCAGCCAAGGGGGCGGGGAAGCTGAGAAAGGTCCTATCCTCGCTCCTGATTATAGACTATACCATAAACATTAAGGAGATTGTCTCCCCACGGGTTTCCCCGAGACCAAGGTGGGCTTCAGCTTTTCAGAGATCCAACCAGAAGATAGCAGCATTTTGGATTCTCTGCTACCTGGACTGCAGACTTGAAATGAGGACTTTAGTGAAAATTGTATAGGTTTGAGACTTGCCTTTGGGTTAAACCGCCTTGAGACTCACAAGACATCAGGTTATGTCCAGACCTTAAATCCCAGAATAATATAAAACTATGAAGATGGCCAGGAGCGAGCAAGACTCCGCCGAAACCGAGCAAACCTGCATATTTGTCCTAGTCTCACTGTTATAACTATAGTTCCTTCCTTGTTGTCCCCCCCCATCCCTTCTGTCCTCTCTGCCTGGATGAGTTTGTATGCCTTCCTGTCCCGCCTCCTTCTCGCCTGATTATTCCCTCCACTTCCTCCCTGCCGCACACCTGAGCCTTTTCACCAATCAACTCTTCGTCTCTGAACGATGGACGATGACCTCCTGTTGAACCTTCCTCCCTCCTGGGTCCTCTGGTCTATTAAAGACTAGGAGATCAAAGCTCCAGGTCTGGATTTTCACTATATTATAAACATTCATAGATATCAACGACACTAATATGCGTGACCTTTAGCATCATAGTTTATGCATCACTCCTTGAATTAAACTAAACGCTGTAGGAAACTCAAAGTTGTAGTCCAAGTCCTTTCAGAATGACGATCAGATTGTTGTCCGACAATTGATGATGGAGATCACAGCAGAGAGTTTAGTAGGGTCTGAACCCTACAAACCCATTGGATGGACTGACAGGACTTGTACTAAACCCTTCATGTTGATGCCTTTTCACAAATACGCATGTTTGTATTTCATTTATGGATTTGTGAATGATTATTTGAGAGCTTTTGGAACACTTTCTGTGTATTGATGAGTTTCTTGGTTCAATAAACGTTTAGCTGTATGAAGTATGAAGTACTACCTCACCTGATCCACCATCGGCGTGGCCTTCAGCAAACTCTGGCCCAGTCTCTTTTGTGAGGGAACTGCTCCTTTAGGTGTTGGAGACTGAGAGCTCCGGGGTCTCGGGTGACTGGAACCAATGCTGCTCTTATTTAGGCTCATTTAAAGATAACTACAGGCGACCATCCTGTCCGGGTCAGGAACTGTGCCGCGCTGCTGTAGCGGGATCGGATGACGGTACAGGGAGAGTTCACGGACCCGGGAGGAGGGGAAAGATGATCAGAGGGCTGGGTGGGTGCAGCAGGGTCTACGACTGGTCATATTAACGGTCTTCACGTTCCCTGCTGAGACGAGATGTGAGGGGGGGGTAAAATACGGGCTGTCCACTGTTCTTGCAGTGGACAGGGGAAACAGCACGTCACTCGGACCCATCTGTACTGTTTGTTCTGATACCTTACCAGAACCCGCATTAAACATTTGTTATTTTGTTGGATAAGACAACAGAGGCTAGCCTTCACGTCCCACACTCATCAAGCAGCCTCAAGGCAATCATGACCCAGTTGTTGGTTCATAAGTTGTCCATCCTTAGACCAATTAGGTACCAACCACTGAAGACGAGGCGCAACTTACAACACATGCAGTTCTGAAGTTGTTCCGACCCGGTCGAGTCCCTTTTTCCTGCTTCTGAGTCATCAATTTCAGGACAAAATATTCAGATGCTACCAGATACATCCCATCCACTGACAGGTAACCATGGTTACAAGATCCCGACTGGCTGTTATTCACTAGCTATAATGTAATGGCTGGTATGGAAGTTGTTAAAGGAGCAGATCTGAGGGAAGTACTTTTGGACACAGAGAGAGAATACTGGAAGGTTGTGCACAGTGTGTAGAAAGTGATGTCATTCTACCAGAGTCCAGAAGTGCTAACCCAACAACACGACGAAGCTGCTGTCAGCAAAAGGGCAGGAAGAAAAATGATTCTAACACTGGTCCACACTGACGGGCAGGAAAAACCCACTCTGGCTCGCTGCCCGGAGCCTTAAATGACAGGCTCATGTTCATCAGCATTTATTTGTCATCGTTCTTAACTGACTGGAGATCGGCTGATATCTGTCAACACCTGAGTGATTCCACACCCAGCCGCCAAATCAACGGCGCTGAGGCCGCGAGGGTTAAAGGAGAGGATGAGGAAGTGCCACATTCATCTCTAAGGGCTCGGTTATGAGAGCCTGTCTGAAACGCTGGGAACGGGGCGCAGAGCCATAATTGGACGTTTGTCCCTCTGCAATTTTTCAGGGCAAATTATCAACGCATGGGCTGGAGCGCTGGAAGCCGCAGGGTGGAGGCGGGAACAGTTGGAGCTTTGAGGGGCCGGCGTGACGCGTTAATAGAATCATTTAGCATGCCGGAGCAACGACAGCCTGTGATTGATGAAGCATCTCTGCTGGTGCTGCTGAAGGTGCAAGAATCAGCACCTGTGTGTGTGTGTGTTTATATGAATGTGTGTGTATATGTGTGTGTGTGTGTATTTATATGAATGTGTGTGTGTACGTGTGTGTGTATTTATATGAATGTGTGTGTGTACATGTGTGTGTGTATTTATATGAATGTGTGTGTGTACGTGTATTTATATGAATGTGTGTGTGTGTACGTGTGTGTGTATTTATATGAATGTGTGTGTGTACGTGTGTGTGTATTTATATGAATGTGTGTGTGTACATGTGTGTGTGTATTAATGTGTATGTTTGTATGTGTGTGTGTGTGTTTGTATTAATGTCTATGTGTGTATGTGTGTGTGTGTGTGTGTGTGTATGTGTGTGTGTGTGTGTGTGTGTGTGTGTGTGTGTGTGTGTACATGGTCTGCAGAGATCCTCATCCAGATCGTCTGATTGTGAGATAAATTGCGGCCTAGTGCTTCTCACAGTTTGTCAAACAGGGGGATTGACTTTGAACTTATTCATTCCTCTCTCTCCCTCTCTCCCTCTCTCCCTCCCTCTCCCTCTCTCTCTCTCTCTCTGATGAAGGTTGTAAATTAGAACAACCAGTGAGTGGAGCTCTTGGACACCTTCATCTCCCTCTCATGTGACTCCTCTGGAGACATAATCGCATCCTTCTGCATGAGAACCGAGGACTCAGACTTGGAGGTTCTGAGTCTCTGATCCAACCCGTGCCGATGGTCACACACCGATGATGATGATGACGATAACGATGTCCTTCAGGGTTACTGCTGCACACAGAGGCTAGTATCACCTCTGACGTTCTAATGTCAACTGTGTTTATTTTTTTCTTTTTGTGCTTTGTAACATTTCTGAATAAGACTTAATTGGACCTGACCCGTCAGGATGGAACTCTGCTGCAGCTCAACATGTAAAAACGAGCGAGGACGTCTCATGGACTCAGTGGGTGAGGTAGTACTGGAGCTGTCAGGAGAGGTTCTGGTCCAGCCCTGCCTGGTGCGCCCTGGTGCACTATGGGAAAACGAAGCTCCCATACAACAGACACAAAAGCTCCGATGTGTGTTCAGACCTCCTCCCACAGATAAGGATAAATATACGGGGCCTTGAACACAACACGCCCAGAGAAGCAGCCGGAGAGAGAGGGTTTCGTTTTTATTTTCTTCGGGGGAGTGTTCGAGAAAAGGGAGAGAGCGAGAGAAAGGGCAGTGGGAGAAAGAGTGCGAGACAAAGAGTGAAAGAAGGGCTTGAAGAAACAAAGAGAAGTCAGCTCCACACGGGGAACGAGGAGCGTCGGCAGAAAAGGAGTGAAAAATCTGAAAAAAAGGGAAAGAGGGAAGAAAAAGTGGGAGTGGGCGGAGGGAGAGAGAGCGGCAGCAGAGGAGGAGGAGGAATAAAGAAAGAAGAGATATGGAGAGAAAAAGCGGGAGAGACAGCAGAGGGGGGGGGAGGGTGTCGGGGCGAGGGGTGATTAAGCCTGGGGTCTCCTCTCTGCAGAGACACGTGCGCAGACTTAATCAAGTCGACGCCAGCCGGCCACATTTCCACATTACTCGCTGGCCGCCTGCCTGACAGCTCCGCCAGGAAGGGAAGAGGAGTCCCCGCCCGCCCTCCTCAAGGCTTCTCCACCTTCTTTTTCTCCTCTTCCTCCCCGTCTTCTACAAGCCCGGAGCGGAGCCAGAGCTCATGTAGGAGGTGGTGGACGGGTGGAGGTTTGGGAGCAAAGAGCAGGAATGCTACCGACTGCAGCAATTTAAATGTTATCAGCGGGGAGGACTCGCCGCCCTCCCCCAAACCTCCACCCACTTTTCTCTCTCCTGCTGCTGCTGAGGTTCTGCAGGAAGAGTTAACCCTTCAGCTTCACCCCTCCTCACTTTACTCACCTCCTACTTGAAGGCAGGATTGTCCCCATCTGCTACCCACTGCTTTGTTTAAATCAAACCTCCCCTGGATTACAAACCCAAGACAGCAAGGGTCTGTCCCCGAAAACTTCCAACCCCCTGCGTTGTACGAGCGATTCCCCTGACTGAACTCCTCAGATTAAATGCAAAGTTATTTCCACAGTATTTTTGAGTAAAAAAGTCTAAAAAATATCTTAAAGTACAGATAATATGGATTTTATTGGCCCAAGAACTTTTGGAGGTTAACCCCCCCCCTAGTGTCGGAAATATAGAACCAAACTTTCCCCAAATCTATCCTGTTCTTCCTCGCACTAAGCTGGATGGAGATAAAACATTTGAAAATGATCCATGAAATAGTTTTTGAGTTATGTACAGGAAAGAGTGTTTTTCATGATTTTGGGACTTTAACACTTTTTTCTCCCTGAGTGACTAGATATGTTAGTCCAATATAACGTCACATTTATAACGTCACATATATAACATCACATATATAACATCACATATATAACATCACATATATAACGTCATATATAACGTCACATATATAACATCACATATATAACGTCACATTTATAACATCACATTTATAACATCACATTTATAACATCACATATATAACGTCATATATATAACGTCATATATAACGTCACATATATAACATCACATATATAACGTCACATTTATAACGTCACATTTATAACATCACATATATAACATCACATATATAACGTCATATATAACGTCACATATATAACATCACATATATAACGTCACATTTATAACATCACATTTATAACATCACATATATAACATCACATATATAACGTCATATATAACGTCACATATATAACATCACATATATAACGTCACATTTATAACGTCACATTTATAACATCACATTTATAACATCACATTTATAACATCACATATATAACGTCATATATAACGTCACATATATAACATCACATATATAACATCACATATATAACGTCACATATATAACATCACATATATAACATCACATTTATAACATCACATTTATAACATCACATATATAACATCACATATATAACGTCATATATAACGTCACATATATAACATCACATATATAACATCACATATATAACATCACATATATAACGTCACATTTATAACATCACATATATAACATCACATATATAACGTCATATATAACGTCACATATATAACATCACATATATAACATCACATATATAACATCACATATATAACGTCATATATAACGTCACATATATAACATCACATATATAACATCACATATATAACGTCACATATATAACATCACATTTATAACATCACATTTATAACATCACATATATAACATCACATATATAACGTCACATATATAACATCACATATATAACATCACATATATAACATCACATATATAACATCACATATATAACGTCACATATATAACGTCACATATATAACGTCACATATATAACATCACATATATAACGTCATATATAACGTCACATATATAACATCACATATATAACATCACATATATAACATCACATATATAACATCACATATATAACATCACATATATAACATCACATAAATCGCTGAAGGGTTGATCTATAGTCGCTTTTATTGCCTAAATAGTTCAACATTCAAGTGTTGATCAGAATCCACTGATCAGCCAAAACATTAAAACCAACTGCCATATATTGTGTAGACTCCCCTTCTTACTATCAAAACAGTTCTGTGACGTCACTGAGTGTTCTGACTCCTCTCAGTCAAAACCAGCATTGACCTTTTTCAGTAGTGTGTGCTACAGTAGCTCCTCTGTGGGACCAGACAACACAGGTTATCCCTCTTTCTGATCAATGAACCTCCGGTCGCCATGAGTCCGTCTCTTACTCCGTCTTATCACTGCCGACCGGGAACACCCGACAAGACCTGTCGTTCTGGAGATGTTCTGACCCAGTTGTCCAGCAATGCCCCATGTCAAAGACACTCCTTTTAACCTGCCCATTTTTTTCTGCTTCCACCATTAATGTCAAGATTAAATGTTGACTTAATATATGAGAAATAAACATTTATGTAAGGACATAAACAAAGCTATTCACTTTGTCTGTCAGTGGTTATAATGTTATGGCTGTTCATGTATGAATAACTGTGATAAAACGCTGAAAATAAACCTCCTATTCTAGACACCCTCTCCCTCTAAAGAAAACCTTCTTTTCCCTCTCTTCTCTCCTCCTCTACTCACATTTCATTCCTCTCCCCGCCGGAGGGGTCCGAACCCGCGGTGGGGTATAGCAATATCATTTAATAAGCAGCTTAGCTACGACACACGCCACACAGAACGACCTGCACGGGCATGAACACTGCAAAAAATGTCTGACAAAAAGAGTTCTGTAACAAGAGAAAAACGCCCAGAGCAAATTATTATAATACGCATTTTCTGCAGCGGAGCGTCAAGTTCTTTCTGCACAACGAGTCTCCGGTTAGACGCCAGCTTCTAATCTCCTGGAGTGAAAAGTCCCTGATAGGATGGAAACAGAGACGCGTTTAGCTCCAGCTCTGCTACATCTGAACAACCACCGAGGTGTAATTTCAGCGGAACAAGGGCCGGCCTGTGCCCGTCTAATCTCTGCTCAAATGATGCACAGGTGCACAGGTGATAGGTGTAGATACAATGTGTGTGTGTGTATGTGTGTATGCGTGTGCCTGTGTGTGCGTGTGCCTGTGTGTCTGTGTGTGCCTGTGTGTGTGTGCGTGTGTATATGAGTGTGTGTGTGCGCCTGTGTTTTTTTGTGTGTCTGTATGTGCCTGTGTTTGTGTGTGTGTGCCTGTGTGTGTGTGTGCCTGTGTGTGTGTGTGCCTGTGTGTCTCTGTGTGTGTGTGCGTGTGTCTATGAGTGTGTGTGTGCGCCTGTGTTTTTTTGTGTGTCTGTGTGTGCCTGTGTTTGTGTGTGTGTGTGTGTGTGTGTGTGTGTGCGCGTGTGCGTACTGGCAACACATGGAGCATAATGCTACACATTGGAGGGCTTCAGTGACCTGTGAGTGAGGGCTAATTAAGTGAGGGGACATGACAATGAACAAGGGTCTCCCAGAGGCCAGATCATCACTCAGAGCTGCTGTAATGAACCCCCACCTACAGGTGTGCTGGGACACACACACTCTTACTCACACACTCTCACTGACACACGCACACACACATGTAGTGACACACACACATACTCACACACTCTCACTGACCCACACACACACACACACTCTAACACACTCACCTTCACAGACATACACACACTCACACAAACACACAGACTCTCACACACACACACACACACACACACACACACACACACACACACACACACACACACACTCACACACTCACACACTCACACACTCACACGGCTGCAGACTAAAACCTGCTTCCATATGTGAAAAACATTACGATTGCGTGCACACACATGTTAGCCATACGCCACAGAAGAGCCGTCGGCGTCCTGGCGTTCTCCTCTCAGCGACACACAACAACACGCTGATGTTTGCAGCAGCTCTGCTGTCAGAACCACAGCGCCGGCAATCTGGTGCACATAAACATCTGTCACCTGGTGGGCTGGACACGGACCCGTCACACAGAGATCACACGTGGTCGGCAGGCTTCGACTCTCAGCCTCACGTGCTTCTTAGATGTTTTCCATTGACCTCCAGAGGAGACACCTGACTGCTTCTTTCTTTGTGTGTCAGATCATCAAACAAAGAACTAGAGCGTGAAACAACCTGAGTAAACACAAGATGCAAGACTTTAATGATAATTATATTTAATGAGGCAAAGTTTGAATGTTCTAAGATGGCCCACTCTTATCTGCAGATAATATCTGCAGAGCTGCTTCAGAGGGTTAGTGAGTCTGAGCTGACCTTCTCAGGTCCACCAAAGCATCTCAGTGGGGTTCAGGTCCAGACTTTGACTAGGAGACATACAGAGACTCACAGACCACTGACCTCACAGATCCATGACCTCACAGACCCATGACCTCACAGACCCATGACCTCACAGACGATGACCTCACAGACTGATGACCTGACATTCTCCTTCAGTAGAATCCATATTTCCCTCAATGATGGCGAGTCGTCCTGGTCTTGAAGCAGAAGATAATCTCCTCACAGTCCACGTCCACCTCTATGTTGGGCCTTAGGTCTGATGTTCTTCTGGTGGAACGCTGTGTTTGGTTTCCACCAGATGGAAGTGGAACCCCGTATTGAAACAGGTCAACTTTACACTCATAAGTCCAGAGAAGATTCTCCCCAAGAACTCTGTGAGTCTACATGGTGGATTGTGGGTAAATCGGGGGGGGGGGGCTGTTTTTTCCCTCTTCTGAGTAATCTCTGGTGAAATTCTCCGTCTGGATGAATGTCTCTCAGGAAACGGTAACCAAATCTACCCTTTAAATTTTCATTCCACTTTTCAATTCAGAATAATTTCAGCAAAAGCGCGACCGACTTCCTCTCCAGATTAAGACCAGCTTTCCTCGCCTGACTCGCCTTTTCCATTTCTAATGACTGACTTAACTTCAGTTTCATTTCCTAGAAACGTGCCAGGTTCACTGCCACGGCTACGCCTGGAGCACAAACCTCTGCCTGGCTTTTATGGGCCTCATTAACGGACACTAATTGCTTCTGAAAAGAAATAAATAAGGCGGCCAGCAGAGCGCATCCTACCGTTAACGGATTATTTCCTCTTGGAGAACAATAACAGAACGTTCCGGTGAGTTCCCCGGGGGTCGGTTAAAGATTCTCAGGCTCGATATTTAATAAAGATGGGTTATAAATGTAGCCGTCCTTCTTAGCTCTGTGTCTGGTTAATAATAGTGAAAGCAGTGGAATGAGTTTGAAGCCCATGATTCTGTCTGATGTACAATGGGTTCTATAACCATCACATATATTTAACTATAAATACACTCGACTATATCTGCTGCTCTGGATCCCCGAAGAATCAGGAGTTCAACATTCTTCTCTCCACGTACCTCAGTGGTGAGGCACCAATGTACCTTAAAGGCTAGGCTAACCCCATGGATGTGGTTCTAGAGTTCTTGAGGCACTGATCTTCTCCTTCTCTACACACCCATATCTCATTAGTACGTCTTACTATCTCCTCCTCTTCCCAGGACTCTGTGTTTCTTCAACCCGCGGGTTCCTGTCAGTAATGCTTAGATCTGCTGTGGACCTGGTCGACACCCACCGATGATGATTATTATATAACTACAGTATATAAGTATTATATAAGAAGGTATGAAAATTACTATTAATGGCAAACTTCGTTTGATAAACAAGATTGCAGAATGATCTTTGTCCTCAACCAAACCAGTCTGGACAGAAGGCCGCCCACCTTCAGTCGGGCCCCACTTGAGGTTTCTGTCTGTTAAAGGGCAGTTTTTTTTCTCTCTCAGTTGTTTCCTTGTTCTGAATCATGTTGAACTGTTGGGCTCTGTATAATAAAGAGTTTGGTCCGGACCTGCTCTTTCTGGAGGGGGGTGGATTTGGCTCTATACAAATAAAATCCACTTCATTGTATCGGGTCTATCCCACCTCTCATCCGTTTTCACGTAGGATAGGCTCCACCCCCGCCTCCCTCATCACTACAAGTGTTTACAGAAACGAAAAAATACAGTTAAAAGAATACAAATTATATTTTTCTAATGGGCGCCAATAAACATACTTAAAACATAACTTCTAAATATATGTCTGAACCCAACCCGGCCGAGGGGGTTCCAGCAGAACCCTTGGGCCTTCGTTCAGGTACCCAGACTCTACTGCACATTTGCATCGGCCTGATATCTTAATAGCCATGAGCAAAGTGGAGCAGTGACCTGACCCTTTTCACAAGAATCCTCTTTGGACAGTTTACCTGCACAGAAATGGTGCCGTTAGAAAGGTTCTTACTCTGGGACCCATTTTCAAAAGTTTGCAGGGAACCTAAAAAACCCACTGTTGTCAGGTAAACCAGAACAAACGTTGACCATTTCATGTGAAAACCATGTAAACGGCCACTTATTTCCACTAAAGTTTCTTGGCATAACTCGTAGATTCCACTCTGGGAGGGAGGGAGAGAGGGAGGGAGGGAGAGAGGGAGGGAGGGAGAGAGGGAGGCCCCCCCCCCTTCCTGGTTCTTCTAGTACTGTGACGACAGGAAATGAGTCTGGACATCAAAGACTGAGGAGGAAGTGACTCTCTTCCCCTGTTCTATGTGGAGCTATCAACTACACCTGACACGCACACACACACACACACACACCCACACACACACACACGCAAACACACCCGCAAACACATGTACAAACACACACAGACACACACACCCACACACACAGACACAAACACACACACACGCAAACACACACACACAAACACACACACACACACACGGGAAAAAAAGTACACACACACACAGACCCACATACACAGACACAAACACGCAAACACACACACGCAAACACACACACACACACGCAAACACATATACACAAACACAGACACACACGCAAACACGTACACACACAAAAACAGGCACACACAAACACATATACACACAAACACAGACACACACGCAAACACATACACACACAAAAACAGGCACACACAAACACATATACACACAAACACAGACACACACGCAAACACATACACCCACACAGACACACACGCAAACACATACACCCACACAGACACACACGCAAACACATATACACACATACACACACACACACTCACACACACACCCACACAGACACACACGCAAACACATACACACACAAACAAACACATATAAACACATACACACTCACACACACAAACACACACACACCAACACAGACACACACGCAAACACATATACACACACACAGACACACACACACAAACACATATAGATACACATAGACACACACGCAAATAAATCAAGATTCAGTTTCCATCCACTCACATAAACCATGACATCATTCGATGGTGTAATGGCAGATTTTTTGGAGGGGTGGGTTTAATACGGTGGAGGATGTTCCTGCAGAGGAATAAAACATTTAGCATCCCCTCAGTGAGGTCGGACAAGAATACCTGTGCAGCCACCCAGGTGATCGTCAGCCCAGCCCCATCCCCCACGCCACAAACACAGTAATTACCCACAAGCCATTAATCAGCTGGTTACTGGACAGTGACTCATGACTGGAAATGTGGCGCCGCTGGAGTACGAGGACTTCTGGTGACACAACCGATCAGCCGGGCCATGAGAATGTTTCTCTGGGAATGAGCTCAGACGTAAATATTTGTTGCTCTGAGTGGGGGTCCCGACGGCCGAGAGTCGGGTCGGCGCTTCGGAGAGGAGAGCGTGTTTGTGTGGGTTAGTAGTGGTGCTGGTGGTTGTGGGTGGGTGTGGGGGGGAATAACAACTATAATATATAATAATAATTATTATTTTGATGGAATGTTTTGAGGACATTAGAGAAGAATCCAGACAGGGAAACCTTTTTCAACTAATTTCATAGATAATGCTGATAAAGTTTGGACTAAAATGACACGATGACATCATCAGAAGAGCTGGCCGGCATGTAAGTCTGATCTGGACTTCCATATCTGAAGTCTAAGGAGACTCCTATGAAACCCGCAAACATTCCCCAGCCCCCACAACTCTTTGAATATCGCACACGTTTTCAAAGAAAGTGACTTCTGTAACATTCCAAACCTCTCTGAGTGGGAGGAGCCTGTCGGAGAGACTCAGCACATGTGTGCGTTTGTGTATTTATGTCACTTGTGTGCGTGTTTGGGCGCTCACTGCGAGCGTGTGTCGGGCTGTGCGAGCGTTCAAATGGATTTTCCAGGGGCCTACAGTACCGATGCCATGTGTGAGAGGTTCTTTCCCTCGTATATTGACCATGACACAAACCCCCCACTCCCCCTCCCCCTCGTTGCACAGCGGCGGCCAGCAGCACCTGCTGCAGCATAAACACACCTGCACCGCAGCGAAAGCATGGAAACACCCGGCATGGACAAAAACTTCAGGGAAAACAACGGAGAGAGGATTCCAGTACGGCTGTGGTGCGTTCTCAGTATATTTTCTCGGTCCAAGTAGAAAAAGGTGAACTTTATTCTGTGTTTAAAGAGAAAGGAGACATGAAGGAGGACAGAGAGACGCTGTGGGGATCAGCTGTAGGCCTCCCTCCCCTGTCCTCCACTTTCCCCTTCTCCCCTCATTCCAGTGTCCCTATATGCTTTGGTTTTTCATTTCAGAAAGGAATATTGACAAACATTCATTTGATTTTTCCTTTTGAGATACAAGAACCAAATCACTTTTTTTCACGATCAAATAGGTTTGAGGTTTGATTTTAATTTTCTGTTTTGATTGTGAGAAAATTAAATCCAGAGGAGACAAACAAAACCGGATGTCATCCTTTAAGAAGGCATCAATGAGGGCGGGGCTCCTGAGAGACCAGTGCCGACAGGACACAGCTCTGAAATCGTGTTATCTTGATTTTACCTGCTTAGACATGCAGCAATAAGCCACAACATTACAACCAGGTTCTGACTCATTTGAAAACAGGATGAAGCCTGAAACGACTGTTTTCTGGTTCAAACAAAAAAGAGTTCATTTTCATTGTATCTTTATCAGATTGGCAAGAAAAGTGTCTACAGATCACATGTGGGCTACTGATGGATGGCAGCCATCTTGGATGTCTGAAGTGAAGGTCTAGTGATCTGCATGTATCTGGTTGTTTCATCAGGGATGGAGGGGAGGAGGTAAATATTTTATAGGTCTCAAAAAACAGCAAGTACCAAATAAGAAACATTTGGTATTGAAAGGTCAACGAGGGGCAGAATTTTATCCGCATTCTATATTCATTGAATCATAGTTTGGCTCCACACCTGGGTCCTACACGTCAATCAAGGCTTCAGTGTAAGTTCTGTGGTTCTCCAAACACCCTTGGTCCTATGTGGTCCAATCTAGGTCAAATACCTTTGCTCCTTTTTGTGGTCTAGGATTCCCGGTACTTGATCAACACTACATCTCAGGACCTCACGGCCCCCCACCTGCTCCTGGCCTCCATCTAACGGCAGCCACCGGCCAGAACCTTACAACCACAGCTGGACCGAACATCCTCCAACTTTGCTGGCTGGTCCCTTTCTCTGCTTTTTGGTCCAGGAATGGCATCAGATCACAGCAGAACATTCTAGCTTACATTAACAGTCATCAAAGTAGTATTTCATGCTCGTGTGAGATTCTTCATCTCCATCACGGCGCCCTCGGCCCACGCTCCGGCGCTGCAGCGTTCCTGTTTCACAACATCACGCTGACTTGTGTGAGCTTGATGAATACTTCATTAATTCCAAGTAAATTCACTCACAAACGGTGGAGGATGAAGATTTACTGCATCAGAGTGTAAAAGCAGCAATCTTGCAATTAAAGGAGCCCCCGCGTCGCCCTCCCTCGCTGCTCCGTGACTAAACGGCTCGTAAACCGCACCCACACTTTGACAGCCTTGCATCAGAACACACGTGTGCCTCGTAACAATTAACCGTAAATGAAGGAAGGAAGGAAGGGAAGTCAGAGGAGAGGAAGAAACCCTGCAGCTGCTGCTGCTGCTGCTGCTGCAGCACCGGGATGTTCTTGGCTCTTTTCTAGAATCTTCTGGGTTCAGTAATTCATTCTGGATGTTTATTTTAGTGTGTCACCCTGACGGGACGGGTGACAGGTGCTGAAAGCAGGTCCAAGTGTGGATGCTGGATGATGGTTTGCAGATGATGGCTTCTTTTTCCAGAACCCCGTAGCATCTGGACCGAGCCCAGCTGGCAGACTCGGGCCGGTAACAGTCTCTCAGTTTCCTCCTTTTCCTTAGCTCTATATCCACCTCCCCCCCTGCCTCCACCCCACCCCTGGTTGGAGACCCCAGACCCATAGGTGGTAAGGAAAGTATGAAATTGGGGGGGAAGACTCTTAGCCTCTGAAACATGTGGGCATTAGTACCAGGACAGAATCAACCCATGTGTCGGTGATAAATGCTGTCGGAACAACTTCTATCATGTGTTTCCACAAGCAGAGAGAGAAATATACTCCCACCCCTCTGGTGTGTGTCACAGCTACCATAAACGCATGTTTCTGAGTCTTCTGCATGGAAACAGACAGTTGGAAGCTTCAGTTTGTTGGCAAAATATTCTATTTTTCAGATGTTTGCAACAACCAAAAACTAAAAGCTGTGACTGAATGTTCCAATCCCTTAAAGACGCCCGCCGCCTGTAGGACTTCGTAAAAACACTTTTGCTGCTGCGACCGCTGCAAACATGATGCACAGACAGACACCAGCTGCTGGTGGCGTCTCAACCCGTTCCTCCAGTTCTGGGTTCATCGGCTGTTTCTGTGTTCTTTTAATGTGATGCAGTGCCGATGATGTCATCAGTAAACAGAGTTTGATTGGCACGAAAGACGCGTAAACACAACCACAGGGTGCATATTCCAATTAATTCACATTAAGTAATTTAGCCGATTTGACATTTGACCCGTCACTGAGGACCAGTAGGTAGTGTAGCACTCAGGGAGAACACCGGGGTTGGGGTGGAGTCTTGCTCTACGACATGTAGATTGCAGGGGAGGAATGGGGATTGAACAGCCAACCTTCTGATTGGGGGACGACCGCTCTACCTCCTGGCCTACAGCTGCCACATTCTGACATTTTGATTTCAAATCCCACCACAGTCCTTTTCACGGGTTTCTTACTCAGTCAGCTGTAGAACGGTCCAACACTTCTTATGGAACCAAGGTTTTGTGAACATATCTAGCACTTTGAGATTTGATCCAAATGTAAAGTGCATTATAAATTAAATGTATTATTATTATTATTATTATTATTATTATAACATTTCAGTTCTGCTTTGGATCAGAGTCCAATGGCTTCCTCGCCGACTTCCTCCTGCTTGATGGAATCCATCTTACCCTCCACACGCTGCAGGTTTCCGGAACCAATGGAAGCAAAGAAGCCACAGAGCACAACCGAGCCACCGCCGATGCTTCACTGTAGGTAGGGTGTTCCTTTTCACCATTTACTGCCAGACGTACATTTAGGCCGATAAATTTCCAGTTTGGATTCATGGCTCCTCGGAACAGCATCTTAAGACCTCTGGGTCTGAGCTAATGGTTCTGATCAGGGACTCTGGTGATGTAGAACTTGGAGTACGTGCCTAGAGCGCTTTGGGAATCTACTGCTAATATTGGTAAATGAGGTTGGCTCAGTCTTTCACTAGTCTCATTTAAGTGTCTCTTATATTCTGAATCGATAAGAGACAACATGTGGACAAACCTTAATATTTTCTGCACTGAGCTGTTTTAACTATTCTCAGATAATTGGATAATGCAAACATCTGATAAATATTACGTTTTGCTCATAAACAGCTGTTTGTGTTGTCGTTGCCCCCCCCCAGAGCTCAGCAGGCCCCTTCCTTAAGGCCAGTCAGTCATTAGTTAGTCCCAATAATTGTCACTAGTGGGCCTGAAGGTCATTCATTACCCAACAGGCCCACAGGAAGACTTTCTCCCACTAACACACTCAAACACACACACTTATACAAACACACACACCGCTGGGGAAGAGGACATGCAGCAGGACTTTGCCTCAATACAACATGAGGCAGTAATTATACGAGCACACTTTCTCTCTTCTCTCATGTTGCAACCGTTGCTCCGCCCCCTTAAAGCAACAATACTCTCAGAATGGACCAGAGCGGCGCTCAGCAGGGGGGCTGGCATTGTTTGGCTGAAATTGGTTGAGTAGATTGATTTTTGAGAAATCTTGTTGGCAAACCAATAAAACAGGTTCCAGAAAAGACAGAACCTCCATGGCGGTTTGGACTATTCCAGGTTTGAGTGTTGCCAGAAGGACAACGCCAACAGAGGCTCTAACTTAAGCGTTCAATTTGCTTCCCGAATCGTGGTAGGTCAGAAAAACCTCCTTATATAACAGTTCACATACATGTAAAACACATACATGTAAAACACATACATGTAAAACACATACATGTAAAACACATACATGTAAAACTCTTACTTCAATTTATTTTAACGCGATGGTTGGAGAAAATCTGTATTCTTGGATTTTATACATGATTAAGTTATTGCATGAATGTGATTATTAGCGTACATCTGGAGAGAGCTTTTAGCCACTAATGCTCCACGTCTTAACTTGAGGTCCATTAAAGTGCCTGCTGGTTCTGCCCTGGTCCAGGCCAGAGAGCAGGGATGACCTAGCCTTTGCATTCATGGCCCCGAGGCTACGGATGGAGGTCCTTAGGCTCCTTACGCTACCTGTTTTCAAACCATTGGTCATACGTGCTTTGAAACTTTTCCCTGTTACGCAACGATGGACAACAAGATTGTCTTATTGTCTTATTTTTTGCATTACTCCCTTAGAATCATGCAGAAAATGGATTCCATTCCTGGAAAGTAAAAGAAAGCTAAAACTATAATTCCATCCAGTTCTTCCTCACACAACGGTCTATGTGGGTATAAATGAAATGACGACATCCGGTTTCGTTTCTGAGATAAGGTGCTAACATGAAGGATCTACGACGCATGCGTCACAGCGATGACGATTTCCTAAAATCCCCGACAGATATTATAATAATAATAACTTCCTTCATACAACAGTGAGACACAAAACATTATATAAACACTTGTTAGTGGATGGACAAAACATCACCATCACTGTGATATTCAGGGCCTCCGTTTTGTAATTCATATCACATGACATTTCAAACAATCAAACCGTGAAATGGTACCGCTACTCAGGGGATACTAAGTACCGGCAATAATGTTTTTGTCCAAAATGAACACCCTTACTTCTTTTTGTGGGGGTCCAAGTGAATCTGGGTACCCACCGGCCCTTGAACACTTAAACTACAGCAGTACTTACTTTGTAACACAGCTGGATTTACTAGAACCTCCTGGCACATCAGGTTAGCCTTAACCGCCTCTCAATGCAAACACATCGCTAGCGTAATGCTAAGAAAACAACTCTACATGTCCGGGTTACAACGGATAAAAAATGTCCGAAGGAGGAATAAAAGGAGACGAGGAACAGCTGCGGTTCAAATGGCTCAGCGGCTGCAGGAGAGCAGCACCTCCCCGCCAGCCGGCCACTACTGAGGCTCCACACTTTACACCGGGAGGACGGAGACGCCCACGCCGGACCACCGACCGCGGCGGCTGTTTGTGTACGACTCGCCATCAGCTCCAGATCAGGAGGCAGAAGGCCGGACCAAAACTATAGTTAAAGGCCCAGTGGGTCTTGGCTGATAGAATAGGTTAATAAAGGTTATAGTGTGTATATTCTATTTTTTGTAATTTAATTAAATAAATAATAATGTGTGTAAGTTTTTGTGTAATTTGTAACCTTTGTCTTTAAAGGTGATATGTAAATAAAACGATGATCATTATTATCTTAAGTGGTAGTAGGAGGATCTATTTGAATAAATGGTATTTTACATTCATGATCATTTTTTTTAGTGTTCTGCCCTCTAAAGATGCCCATGTGATGGAGAAAACTATCTAACTTCCTCATGCTATCACGGTTGCAAAAGCAGAGTTATACCTTCTATGGTGTCATCCTAGTGGAAAAAACATGGTGCAGTGCACTAATGGGTTCTCTTGAGATAGAGAAAATATGATTCAGGTTTCCCTAGGGTGCTCTACCAGTGGAGAAGACATGGTGCTTTGACTAATAGGTCCCCTAAAATGGAGAAAATGTGATATATTGCTCCCTAATGTAAGTTTATAGAGGAGAATTTTTTTTGTGTTTTTCTCTTAAGGATGGCCTTAAAAGGGCAGAATTCATTTCTATCTTCAAACTGTGAAACGGCTTGTATTATGCAATGAAGAACTTATAAAAATGAATTTGAAGAGGGCTATAATTCCAAAATTTATATATAGATCTGAATAAATCCAAGACAAATGATGATCATGTCAAATTAAAAGGCTGAATTAATTACCAGGTGAAGTCCCTGATGTAAACGCTGATGTCAAAAGATAAGAAAGCCACAGATTACCCAACAAGACAACGTGAATGTGAGTTCATCTCTGCTTTATTTGCACGTGGAAACGACCCGCGGCCATTTGAAGCTGCCGTCGAGAGATGATTATAAAGCATCAGCTGAACCTTCCTTGTGGCCCGAGTAGGTCTGAGCTGCAATCCAAGTCAAAACACCTTCATCCACTTCCATTTCATTACGGTTGGTTGTGAACCTTTGGCAGGAACTGAACATAATATTAGTATGAACGTTCCTTCTGCGTGACTGAGGCTGGTGGGAGCAGAGATTTGAACCGAATATATCACAAGTCCCTGATTTAATCTCATAATAGTCGGCTTTAATGTGCAAATGCAAGACATGTGTGGCTTTGCTTTGCTTTGCTCGACCCGGCCACGTAGAACAATCTCCCAGGGCAAGACCCAGGAAAGGGAATTTGCATTGGAACTGAAGCGTTCACCCTAGTTTAGCTTGATGCTAATTAGCCGAGACATCATAAGCACCCTTTGGTTAGTATGTGTGCAGGCTGTGTTATAGAAGATGAGCATTTAGGGAGATATCAGCCTGATGAAGGCCTGACAACGAGATGATGGGGTCATGACAAACACGGGGCTAAATTATTCACGCTGATTTACTTCAATAGCTAAATACTGGACACAAATAGTCCTGTTATGTTATTTTGGGCTGCGTCCAACTTAACTCTCCAACTTTTTCCGCTAGAAAAACACACACAAATACACGCACACACACTCACTCATAGGGCTGCAGCAATGGGAGTGTTGTGACTACGATAGGAAGCGCAAGGATTTGTTTAAAGCAACAAACCCAGGGGAGCCTCCGTTGATATGGACAACGATATGGATCTCCTCGTCTGTCGCTTATGGGGCCCAGTGTGGGTCCGTGTTAGGGCCTGAGTATACTCACAAACGGAAGCGCACACGGACGGCTACTGACACCAAGAATGTGGAGTACTTTTGTTTACGCTGCTATCAGGAGGATGTGCACGGACGTTTTCTGCACAGGGTCACAAACATGCAGAAAATGCAGAAGTTAAAGGAACCAGCCCATGATGACATTTGCACCAGGCTGGCCGAAATAAAAAGAGTTGGATCAAAGGGTGGGGCAGTAATGGTTGAAAAGAGGTCCTTCCGTTGGAGAAAACATGGTGCAGTGCAATGAATTCCCTTAGAAATGGAGAGAATTTGATTCAATACCCTCCTGGGTGCCACCCTTATGGAGAAAACATGGTTCTGTAAATTAATTGATTTCCTTAAAATTAAGTCAAGTGGGGAAAACATGATAAATAAAATTGAGAAAATTAGATGTTATACCCTCAGGAATGACCTAGAGGAGAAAACATGATGAAGTACAATGATGGATAGAAATGAAAGAAATTGTGACTCAGTGTACTCTAAGGTGCCCTTCTAATGGAGTTAACAGGCTTCTCCTAGTGTTTCTTTGTTTTCTCCAAATGAAAGGCACCTTAGAGGGTATTCATCTAAGGTGCCTGTCAGTTGGAGTAAAGATGGTGTAATGCACTGATGACTATCCCTAAAACGGAGAAAAGACAATATAACAGCCTCCAGTATGCCCTTGTTGTGGACAAATGTGACTTAGGATATCATTGATTCTGCCTTAATAAACTTCTGAATTATTCATTGGTCAATATTTGTTATTCATGTTCTCCCATTACAGAGGTGTAGAGCACACCTCTACACTACAGTCCAAAACAGCTGTTACACATCTCATTTTTTTGCTGCTGTCCTTCAGGCAACCTGAGTTTTCTAGGGCCTCTGCTCAGCAACACTCCTAATCAGATGCTCGAACCACCTCAACCTTTGGTGTGAAGGAGCAGCAGCTTTACTCCCAGATCCCTCTAGATGTCTGAGCTCCTCACGTTATCTTTGAGGCTGAACCCACCCACCCCTATGAAGGAAACTCATTTTAGTCGCTTGTATCCTTGACCTCATTGGTTGAGTCTCTACCCAGAGCTGAGGACCATAGGTGAGGGTTGGAACCTAGATGGACGGGTACTTGGAGAGTTTTGACAGGCGACACCAGCATAACCGCTGATGCCCCCCCAGCATAACCGCTGATGCCCCTCCAGCATAACCGCTGATGCCCCCCTAGCATAACCGCTGATGCCCCCCCAGCATAACCGCTGATGCCCCTCCAGTATAACCGCTGATGCCCCACCAGCATAACCGCTGATGCCCCCCCAGCATAATCGCTGATGCCCCCCCAGCATAACCGCTGATGCCCCACCAGCATAACCGCTGATGCCCCCCCAGCATAACCGCTGATGCCCCACCAGCATAACCGCTGATGCCCCCCCAGCATAACCGCTGATGCCCCACCAGCATAACCGCTGATGCCCCCCCAGCATAACCGCTGATGCCCCACCAGCATAACCGCTGATGCCCCACCAGCATAACCGCTGATGCCCCCCGTGCATAACCGCTGATGCCCCACCAAACTACCTGTTCTTCTCCGAGTCCATTTTCCCAATCGCTTCTGAACAAGAGCCCAAAATACTTAAACTTCTTAGCTTGAGGCAGCAACTGCCCTCAACTTGAAGCGGATAATTCACCATTTCCTGGCAGAGGACCATGGCCTTAGATTTGGCGCTGCTGAATCTCAAACCGCTCCGATCCTGCTACAGAACGGAACAACAACAAGAACTGTATGAGTGGAGAGACGACAATGGCAGAGTCCAACAGTCCAAGACACACTAAGAATATGTCTGACTTTCTGCCAAGGATACGGACTCAACCCTCACTTACACAGGAGCCCGATTCCTCAGAGCCACCGACCCGGTTCCCCAAACCCATTTATGCTAAAATATAAATATGAAGACTGTACTGTATATTCATTCTTGTAATATGTAACCACATAATGGGAATCAGAGAGTATTATGGTATATTCACATTAAGTCAGAGATGCAGCTTTTTAAAAACCGAGCTAACTAACTAACTCCAGAACAAGCTGATCATATTTTCGTACATTTGCCCCTGAGGATCCATAAAGTCTCATGTGATATCATCTATAATCATATAAGTATAATATTTGTTGGTTATATTTTGGATATCCAGTACACTGCAAAGTAACTACTGGGAAAATAAACAATCTTGTCGAGTAAAAACTGCAATATTCGGTTGAATAGGAGTTAATAGTGAACGAAGAGGAAGTCAAATACTCTCCACTACTTATTCTCTGAGAATGAGAGGACATTGTTCTGTTATTGAATGCGTTCCGTCGCCTCACACACTATTTTCCTTTCAATAAATTGCCGATTATCCTAAATGAAAAAGCAGATGTGCCAAACAAAGCAGGGAGGAAAGCGCCCGTTTTCCACTCCTTTATTACCTTCGTCTCTCTTTGAATGGACTTCAACATCTGTCATGTGACAGATTAGTGCCTGCTTGTGTTTCTGACAGTCTGGTCAGGTATGTCTCTATCAGATCCCTTTGTTCCCATGGTAACGACCCGACAGTGTGACCCGATCGGGCTGCAAGCCTCTGGAGATGCTGCTGTTCAGATTGCAGATTAGGATTCACAGAACTATGTCCGATCCTCAGAACCATCATTTTTAAGCTCCTCACAATCCACGGTAATGGATCTTAATGCTTTAACTTGATTGTTTCTGTGCACTATTGAAGAAACAGGTCCTACTGTAAAGAGATGCTCTGCAGTGGGACAGAAGAAGAGGCCGCTGTGTCGTTGCCGGCTCTCAGAGAGGATTACGCAGTTATAACAATCTCACATGCTCGCAGCCAGCCGCCATCCCCTCCTCCGTACTGTGCGGTTTTGCACAGCGTGTGACCGGATGGATTCCTTTTTGTCCCCACAACAGGAATGGGGCAGAGAGCGGTATGGGAATGAGGAGGGGAAGTACGGATCTCAGGTCCACATCCACTGTTTCCACCTCACTGGCTGTGGGAGAGTTATTGTTGCCGCTGAGAGCCGCGGATCAGAGCTCCGGCTGGAACTGGTTAGGGAAACGTTAACAATGGCGGAGGTGCAGATCCTGTTGATTATGTAGAGGGGGATACTTATTAAGTATGAGAATGATTATGATTAACCGTTTAATGTTGTTTGGTTGAGCTCAGTCTGACCCATTGTTTTTTACTGAAAAATGTGACTGAACCGGTCTATAACGTGACCCAGTGGTAGCATGTTGATGCTAAAGAGTAGGGGGCTAATGATGGAGCCCTGGGGGACTCCGTAGGTCAAAGGGGCCACTGAGGGGGAGGCATTAAACATGGCAATTGAGAAACTCCTATTTGATAAGTAGGATTTCTTTGCACATTCAAGCATGTGAGGACTTACTGATCAGAATCATTTAACTTTAAACAACCAAAAAAGGTTTAATAAGGGTCAAATAGTTTTGAAAAAATATTTTACCCAAACATTGAGCTAATCCGGGTAAAATTTACTTATTTACATTAAACTTTAATGTTCCAATAAATAAAAGTCATAAAGAATTTTTGCTCATGCTGTCATTCATAGATTTAAAAAGGGTGAAGAGCAGCCGGCAGAGTCAGAGCCCTGCACATTTTTTGAATGTTAATGCGACAGTGGAGATCATCTCTAAAAGTGGTGCAGTAACATCTTTTGGCATCGAAGGGTTTAATCAGGCATGGATTATTCTGCAGCGCTGCATGGAATCACTCTGAGTCAGTTTATTGTTGCCTTTAAATCTTCTTCAGTAGTTAAGTCTAATGCTGCAACATTACTTTACTGTGGATAAAGAAACGGACATTTTCATCTTGCACAAAATCATGCAAAATTTTGGTAGATGCATTTACAAATTGCACATAAATTATTGCAAAGGATTTGCGGATGAGATGCATTCAGATTAAAAACTCGACTTAACTTTCACCATTTCTTCTGGAGCACTACTCCCTGGAGAGGGGAGACATCCTTGATTAAGCATCACACACACACAGACACACACACACACAGGAATGGTCAGCCTGTCCATCACTCTACATCCACTGAATCAGAGGGAGGACTTCCATAAAGGATCTGGTCTCATGAAGAACAGGAGAGGTTTGAACTGGTAGCCAAGAGCCCTGGCTGCACTTCCTGCCTCTGTGTTTTGTTAGGTGCTTTTTCTAATTATACTTTGTGTAAGCCTCTGTAGTACATTGTGTAGTGCTTTGTGTAGTACATGCATGTTTTGTGCATGAACGTATGTTTGTGTGTGCATCCTGCTCACATGAGGCTGTCGGGACCTTCCAATGCCAGTGTGTCTGGGTGGAAAACCCCGATACAAAGGGACCGGGCCGGGACTTGGGACTGGCCCGCCGCCATCACTAACAGAGCAAGAGTGTGTGTGTTTGTGTGGACGATGAAAGAAAACACATCTCACTGTCAATCATTGAAACAGAACCGCTTATCTGCTTTCTGTTTGTTTGTCTGGAGCCGTTTTTATACAGAGATCAGCCAACAGCATTTCAACGCTTCTCCACGCCGTGTTTGTTTACTCACACTGAACAAACCCACTGCAGGACAATGTGATGGCGTTTTATCTTAACTAGCACCCCAGGCAAAAGGGGTAACACAGAACCCAGAAATGTCTCCATTCAGCGGGGCATTTACCTCCGCGTTGAGCGGAAAAGTCTTTTAAGATCCGTTAGATTGGGGGAGATCACATCTCACAGCGTTCCGCCGGGTCTCTTATCAAGAATCAAGAAAATGAGATCCGGCCCGTGTGAGGGTGGACCTCTAGAGGAGATAGAATAGTGCGGTGCACTGAGGGATGGAGAGAATGTGATGGAGAGACCTCTAGGGTGTCTTTTCAGTAGAGAAATTATGATACAATCCACTAAAAAGGAATGTTTAAGTGGAGAAAACTCAATGCGATGCTCCCTGGGGCGGCCTTCCCGAGGAGAAAACATGATGGACGGCCTTTCGAGGATACCCTTCATGGGAAACAATATGATGTAGTGCCCTGAAAATGGATAAAATTCAGTGCAGTACCCCTTGGGGTGGCCTTCCAGAGGACCAACCTTGTTGGACTGCAATCACAGGTGGCTTTAAATGGAGCAAATGTGATGCAGGGCCCCCTAGGGTGGCCCTCCAGAGAAGATAACATGTTGCAGTACCATGACAGATGGCCTTAAAGTGGAGACCAAAGGGAGTGTCCTACCAGTATAGACAGCACTTTACAATGTTGGATAAAATGTAAGACAGTCCGTAAAGGGTGCCCTCAAGAGGAGAAAACATGGGGCAGTGCACTTAGGGAGAAATAAGGAGAAAATGTGATGCAGTGCCCTTTCGTAGGCCCTCGTTGGGAAAAACATGATACAGTGTATGAATGGGTCCTCTTAAAATGCAAGAATTGTGACTGAGCTCTCAAAACAATCTACACATAAACAAACAGTCATGGGTAAAAACCTCCTTGGCAGATCTGAAAGAGTTCAGCTCCGTGTGCTGGCCTCCCAAAAAAAATCCCTAGTTGTATTTAGAAGTTAATTACTGCTGTAGACGTCCAGATGTTTCCAAAATGGCAGCGATTTGCATGTCAAACTGTACTATGAATTCCCTCTGAGCCACAGATGGTGCCAATATGAGCTGGTCTAAGCATCCCAGTGCCAACTGTGCGTGAGATGGGCTACGCACGTTTAGCGTCATTGGTGTACACCAGGGTTTATTGTGTGGTCTGCTGTCAGTGTGAGCGCCTATCAGAGGACACGGTAGCGGGTACAACAGCATCTCGCCGAGGCCTTGGTGTGTGTGTGTGTGTGTGTGAGTGTGTCTGTGTGTGTGTGTGTGTGTGTGTGTGTGTGTTGTGTGCTCAGCTTGACAGATGTTCCCTGTATATCTGTCCATCTCATCAGGCTGAGGCAGCAAAAATATACTAGTTTCAACTCATCCCCACTGTCTCTGTTACTGTAAGTCAGTGTCTGCTAAGGTAAACAGCAGCAGCTCCCCGTCCCGCCTGGAGGATTCACAGCCCCCGGCCTCGGGGGACTGAAAGAGAGGATTGCACAACAGCTGCCTACAGTATGTGTTGCAATAACCTGCATGTGCCAACGCTGTAAAGAAATGCAATAAAATTTTAGCCCACAGCTTCATTAATGTAAACATGTGCCGAACAAATGGAATGCATTGTACGTCTGACTTAAACAAAAAAATGCTGATTTACTTCTGGTGTAAGCTACGCTCCGGCCGTGAACTGAGAAACCACCTAAGCGTGAACGACACAACGGAGGATACGCGGCGCACGCATACAGGCTACAGCCCAGGAGAGATGATTCTCACACCACCCCAACAAATGTCTGCTCTGACCTCGTGTTCTGTGAGAGCAACGGAAGCCCAGAGGTTGTAGAGCGTGGCATGTGAGAGGTGATCTGTGGTTCAGTTGCCAAGAAAGTGATAAATTGGGAAATTGAATGAGTAATATTTTCCCATCGGCTGCTTTGAGTCCAGTAGAAAGGAAAGACAGTGGCAGTAGGCTGTGGTTTCAGCAGGCGTCTTCGTATGTGTGAATGTGTCACGGAGAGAATGGGGGGAACATGTTCCCAGAAGGGCTCCTCGAGTGGAGGTTTAGAAAAATGAAATTAACACTTTCTTGGGAATCAGATGCTTCTGTCTATGAAGAACAAATCTCTCTAGTGAGGGGTTATGTTTGTATGTTGTCAGCATGATTGAACAAAAACCAGATGGATTCTGATGAAAGGCGGTAGAGGGGTTTGACATGTAGGAAGGACAAACCTGTCAAACTTCAAGGAGGAGGGAATGTGATAAATGTATTCCATCCATCCATCCTCATTATCGGAAATCCGCTCATGGTGGTAGCAGACCAACTTCTCAGCTTATCTTGGGATGGGGCCGCTACAGCTCAGCAGGTAGAGGGATCCCGTACCAATCTGAGGGTCAGCGACTTGATCCCGCAGTCTACAGGTCGTGGGGTCCTTGAGCAAGACCCCAATCCACTTCTCCTGGGTTGTGTCAAATACAGACAACAATCCTGGTATGCGTGTGACTATGTGATTAATAAAGTTTAATTATCGTGATGGATCCTAAGGATCTTAGTTCAGATGAGATATTTAGTACCTCCAGCAAGTTCGTAGTCTACTCAGGGCTCTCCTCCTAGTTAGGAGGCATGGTGAGAAAGCCTCCTAAGATAAGCACCTGGGAGGTATTCTGGGTGATTGAGGCCATTGGGGGGGCTTGAATGAATAAGCTAGAAGCTGCAGCATTTCACCTTGGTTCAGGTGCCCCCCTTCAGGAGCCAGAACTGCGAAGAGAGCTCGTCGGCAAGCATCTGGCGGTGAGCATTTCTTTTACGAGTGGGCTCTGTGGGATTCTGTGGGCCCACCACCTGTTGGTGTAGGCATAAGGCAATGCATGCCAGGTGGCAGGCGAGGAGGGGGCCTGGCTGTGCCAACTCCTGGCATCACACACAGGTTTTTATTGTATTGCATAAATAACTGATCAACAGTTAAGTACACCTCCACCAAGCATTGTAATGAACGGGACCTCTCATTTGAGGTGGACAGGCTACGGGGGAGAGAATGGATGTCAAAGTTGGAGCAAGAGTCCAATTATGTGTGTGCAAATGTGTCAGTTTTTAGACCTTAAATTGATTATCCTCACCTCAGACTCCGACTATGAGCCAGATATCAGCATCAGGACGGTCTGTTGCAAAAATGCAGACAGCAGAGGAGTGACGGCTTTTACTCTACACTCCAATGTCTTGAAGACGACAACAAGACGCGTCTGTTTGAAATCAAACTGCAAGTGGAAAAGAAAGCCTACTCTCACTGGTCCGCCTCCGCTCACTACATACCCATTAACAAAAAACACATTGCTTTACGGGAGGGGGAGGGGGGGGGAGAAGTTTCTGCTTGATATATAATGTGAGAAAGAGCCAACAGAAAAACAAGGAAACATCTGGGTGATTAATCTTTTGGGAGGAGGGAGGAAAACAGGGAGGCAAATAGTACCAGCCAGAATAGGCACACACAGTTACACACATGAATACACACACACACGCACAAACAGCTGGACGCCAGAGGTATCGACTCACGATCCTCATTAATATTATATCAAAGTCTCTTTGATAAACGCCATGACGGGGAACGCTCGTTGGTTGATTTTGGCCGCCCCTGCGGAGAAAAGCCTTGGCCATAATGAAGACTGCATTTCCCATGAGCGCCACAGCCTTACGTTCATGTGGTGTGGGAGTAATAGGAAACATTGCTGCGTGTGACCACAGAGCAACGCTCGCTCTTTAAACTGAAATACTCAGCAGTAGGGTAGAATGACCTCCACCATGACCCCACGGAACCGTTTGATCAAATTAAAGCCACATCAAACTGTCTGATCATTCCACTGAGTGTTGGGTCTGTTACTGGACTATACAGCAAACCAAGGAACATGGCAACAAAGGTGAAGAAAAGAAACAAATTCTTCATGTTGGAAGTAAAGACAAGCCTCTCTGAGAGTGTAAACATCATAGCTTCAGAGATCATCATCCATTGTGAAGAGGATGTGTACAAATCAACCAACTGCACTCAGCCAAAACTGATCACATCAAAAGGAATGGATCAGTTGTGGTTCAGTAATGCGCTCAAAGATACCTCGACATGTAGATGCAGAGGATGAAAGTCAAACACTGAGCTTCCAATTAGCAGTCGACCTGCTTTATTGGTTCATAGGATGTCTAATTGGTCTGTTGGTTGTTTATGAATGGCTGGTTGGTTGGATAGATAGCTGGTTGGTTAGTTAGATAGATGGGTGGTTAATTGGTTGGTTAGATAGCTGGTGGGTTCATTTGTTGGTTGGTTAGATAGCCAGATGGAGAAAGGTACTGTTGAGTTTGAGTTGTCCTGAGTTTGTGGACTATTGTATGACTCATGAATAAACAAACATTATCTTGAAGGAAACCCAAATAAAAATGTCCTAATTCTCATCTTTACGCTAAAGCTGAGTCTGAACCCACAAACAGTTGATTGATGCACGACGATTGACGACAGACCAAAATGTCTTTATTTTACACCATGTTTAAGGTCTAATACTCAATCTGGTTTCCACAAAGAGAAACACTCAGGTATAACTCTATCCTGTAACTGAATCCTGATGCTGTGACACTCAGGTCACACTGTAACACTAGCCAACCTATGCATCTAACACACACACACACACACACACACACACACACAGCATATGCAGGGCCAGTGCTGTGAGGAGAACAGGCTCTTTTCCTATACAGCCACCGGCCATATGGTGGCCAGGGGCCGGCCTTGGTAATTGATGGTATCTGTCGGTCTGTCCATGGAGAGGGGCCCTGGGGCCCTGAGATGGCTGACCTAAAACATACAGAGATCTAGCATGAGGGTGGGTTAGTAAGGAGGGGGGAGATGCTAGTGTTTCAGCCCTCCTCTTCTATTCATCCATTCATCTATACAAAGACTTTACTCCCCCATCTCCAACACTGCACACTACAATTGTCGTCGGCTCGCCGATAAAGGCTCATCTCTCTCTCTCTGTCTCTGGCTGGTCGGCCCAGACCCCATGTCTGCGGTTTAGGCTGAGGGGCTTCAAAGCCCCCTGGTCTGGGTCTGGTCTGGCTGCCTGGTTTCACCCCTAAACCCTCCCCCCATTGCTCTGCTGCTTCAAAGTTAACCCCCCAAAAGAGCTCTTTGATTGGGGCAAGGGTGGCCAGATGGCACTGACTGGATGGGCATCACTGGGTGCTGCCAGATTGAGACTGAGGGTAGATTACAGAACCGGTACGTCTTTGTGCGACTCGGGGTCCTACACCCGTTTAGACCTTTGGATTGAAGAGGATCTGACCACTGGACTACAAGTGTTTACTCACACAATCTTTCAGCCAGGGTTGAGTGAGACAGGAGAATTTTGAGAAGAAGGACACGCAGTAAAAGTCCTCCCAGCGTCGGCAGGGTAACAAAGTCGCTAGCATACGACTGAGCATCCTTCTTGGAGGTTAAGATTAAGAAGCTGATTGTGATAATGATAAAGGGGCGGGTCTCTTGGGGTATTCAGGTATCTACTCAACGTATAGTGAGATTTTAATAATTACATAAGTGCCTTCCAAAATTAAAACTGTTGACTCAAATCTTGTTGTTGGGTTAGTTTGGGCGGTTAGGCTGGGTTGATAAGTTGGGTACGGTCGGTCGGTCGGTCGGTTGGTTGGTGGGTGGGTTGGTGGGTAGTATTTTGGACATAGGATTGACTTTACAGATTAATCTGTGCTGAGTAATAAATGATCTGGAGGTTTTTTTCTAGGTTTGGATTGAAAAGCCCCTGAATGTCCATGAAGGATTTTATTTTGAAGGAGAATTCAAGCATTGCACCGGTTGCTGATGATGTCACGCCTCTTCAAGGGTTTATGTGTAATCTATTTTAAACTATACATGAGTCTTCTTTATGTTTAAACAAAACAGCAGAAAGAGAAGTCGTGAGTCAACAGGAAGTGAGAAGCCCCACACGGAGAAACACATGCATACAGTCACATTCTTCTTCTCAGGGTCCGGTGACCCTCACACACATGTGTGTGAGTTTTTCCAGGGTGGTGTTCGCTGTACTCCACCTCCACATCAACAGGGCGAAGTGGAGGCGGACAGGATGGGATGAGTGTGAAAGCGTGGGAGAGAGAGGAGAGACGATGGACTCGTTCCCACAGGCCTGATCCATGGCTCCACCCTCAAAACATAGACCCCCACACCGGGCCATGGCACCCTGATGGGTGGAGCAGACACATGCATAAACAACTATAAATAAACACGCGCACAAACACACGGAAATATAAATACACACACACACAAACACCCACATATATAAATACACACACACACACTAACGATACACATCAGGATACAGATGTTTGCAGGTCTGTCAATGAAGCTGTAAGAAAAATAAACTTTTGTTGCAGAAAATCTGCAGATATTTACTTTGATTGGTCACAAATCATAAACTAAATTACAAGTATAATTAAAATATTCTTATTTCTACACATATTCAGGTCCACACCCAAACGCAGAGGGATGTGTTTTTCACACTTGTCTCATTGACATGCTGGGAGCGTTTTACGACCGCGAGAACGTCATGATGTTCTGGGAACCTCCAGGATCCCGGGGATGAAACGTCTAGGGTGGGTCGCCCGTGGAAAAGACAGCCTTGTTTGACGTAATGTCTCCCACCATCTCTGAAAACAAACAGCGATGGATGATGATGTATGAGAGGCGGGACTTCAGTGGAGCGGTTTCCTCAAAGCCAGATGAGTTTGGCACAATTTAAGCAGCAGTGTAGTGGATCCTGCTCAGAACTGAGGTTCATGCTAATAAAAGCAGGATGGAGGAAGAAGGTGGCGGTCCGTAGTTTATATTGGACACTGATGTAAAATAAAGGAGTTATAACACTTCTGAGATAACTGTTTAACTTCACTGTCATCACTAACTTGGTCATAGAGGTTAGCATTTCACCGGTTCCGTTGGTTTGTCAGTCAGGTCCATCACCATGGATTGGTGTTTGTTGGGTTGGTTTCTTGGTTGTTTTTGTTTTGTTACTAAGTCAAATCATGTTTTTTGGGGAGCTGGTTGTTTTTTTCTTTTTTGGGGGGGTTTGTCGATCAGTCGATCAGTTTGACGTGTTTTTTTTCCACTCTAACTTGAGACTGAATCGTCACAGTTTCAGCAGTAATACAGTTGGACTTTAGTTCCAGTCCAGTGACACCCTGCAGCACAGACATCGCTGCTCATCTGTATCCAATGGTTCCTGCTAGAGCCCACTGCATCAGACCCCCCCCCTCCTGCAATTAGCTGCTAATGACAGCGACATAGACCGCTGAGAGAGAAAGTACATGTGTTTAAAATTTATCAACCATTTAAACCATTTGCGTGCACAACACAAGCTCAATGAATGTATGTGGTCAAAGGAGAGGGAGCTGTTGGGACTCTTTTGTCTTCTTTACCAGCCTTGAATATCTTTTTCCAACAGGGGATTTGCTTTTGGCTCCTTCTTCTACTCTTTCATCAACCCCAAAACGCTAAAATATATTTCCTTCAACTCCTAACGAGCAAGAAAACTTGACTGAGGTCAATGATCCAAATGTTGTTCATGTTCTAAATCTGTGCGATTATACTCTGTAAAGCCTTGTTGTGTTGAGTTAGTGTAAAGCGCTATATAATATAAGTATGACATACTTATTATTACAAATGTTTTGAGTATTCTAAATGTTCCAAATGTTCTAAATGTTCCACTTCTGTGCTTGTCACTTTTTTTTTGGCTTTGACATTTCACATTGATTATTAGTGATTAGCAGCAACGTTGAATAACAAATTTAGAAAATTCTAAAATGATCTGATGAATATGGGAATAATATCACTTTGTCCTAAAAATGTCTTTTACGTACTTGTTATGACAGCGCCATCCTGCAGTAATGCCGTTTCATCACCAGAAGGTGGCAGTACTGCAGCTACAGGCGGATTCTTCTTCTAACAAGAGAAGAAGAAGCCGGTTCCCTCGTCTCTGGTGAATGAGGCAAGAGCAACAGCAGAAACACGCAAACATCTGTCTATTCTCTGGTTGACCTTCCATTTCTTCAGGAGAACTTGTAACTATAAAATACCTCCTTTCTTCCTTTTTACCTCCGCCAAGGCAGGAGGTTATGATTTCACTCCTGTGTGTTTGTCTGTTTCTTTATAAACAATATTACCGCAAAAACTACAGGAAGTATTTCTGTAAAGATTTTACCTAGAGGTATATTTTGGCATCTGCTGGAGGTGATTACGTTTTGGTAACGTTACGTGTTTTGCAGCATTTAAGATAAAATACAATAAATATACGATTTGGGGTTGTGACGTCTCTATGTCGCTGTTGCCGCCTTTGGTCCTTCGAATCCTTTGATATTTCTTTGGGGGTGGAGCTGGGGACTCAGTGGGCTGAACAAAGACGCAGAAGTGGAAGGTGCAGGTGACTAGTGGCTACAGAGTATCTGGAGATACTCGGAGAGTTTGTTGGAAGTATCAGTAGATTTAGAGGCTGGCAATGACTCAGACATTAAAGGAAGAATCTGTAGGTTGTAAGTTTTCCAGACCTATGGTTCTGCTGTTACTTGGAGACGGTTTGCGCTCTCTGAATGCTTTTTCTAGTCAACTTCTTCATTATTATGTTCATTAGTAGCCTGCTAGATCTACCTGTAATTTTTCATAAAGTTTGAATTATCCAAAAAAGTGCTATAACTTTGTAAAGACGCCCCATCATGCTTGAATTTAATAACCAACCAGACCCCCAAGATTACCTCTTTCTGTTGGACTTTAGTCTGGTTGTTTGATTCAGATGTTGGTCTTTTCTTTAGATCAACTGAAAAGTCAGAAAGCCTGAACCGAATGAGGCAGGAATGAAAGCAATCGTTATTATAAGAGACGTCGTTTTTCTGCCGATCACGCGCCGGTTGCGCTGCACACGAACTGTGTTCTGTGTTCCTGAGTCCATATGGCATATATGACCGCACCGACTCCTTTCATTCCCTTCATTCTGCTGTGCTTCCTTGTATTTCGTGCCCCCCCTCATGTCTCCCCCTGTACGTTACAGGTCTGTCTCTGGCTTGGCCAAACAAAGATGGCTATAGTGAATGGCTGCTCTTATCTGCAGAATGCATGGCAGCAGCACATTTGCTGATGACAGCCTCACACTGGTCAAGTTCTGGCGCCTTACAATACCTCCCACTGTACACCTGTCCCCTCGCTGTAGAGGTTTGCCACCAGTCCGCAACAGAACCTTGATGTATGTTTTTTTCTAGTATGAATCCACTGTTGGCTCTTAGGGAGACCTGGTCACATGCGGCACGGTGAGATTAAGCAGCACCGACCCGGGAGGTGTCAGTGGAGAACATCAGGCACCTGTCCACACCCTGCTGCCTTTGTTGGGCCAGTATTTGCCCCGGGTCAGGCCTGTTTGCTCAGTGGGATGGAGGGAGCGATAAAGGGATGGAGGGATGGAGGGTTGGAGAGAGATGGAGAGGAGAGAAGGCTCCTCATTTGTATAAGGTCTCTGGCACCATTCAGGCCTGCAGGATTTGACAAATGGAGGCAATAAAGGGGCGAGGCCTGGCAGGGGCTCAATTAACCACTAGTGGGGCAGGAAAAGAGGGGGACACGGACCAGGACCCTCGCCCCTATAGAGAGGGAACAAGTGAACTGTGGTGAGGGGGAGGTCTAGCAATTTGTTCAGCTGTCTGTGGGTCAGTCAGAAGGGACAGTCTGTCTCTCCACGGTTCTTTTGGACATATTGACTTTTACGCTCGAGGACCAGAACAGTCTGAGAAATTGCATCAAGACTAAAAAAAAGCCCAGAGGAAACACTTTGGCTGATTTTTGCATGCATCTAACGTTGGATGTGTAGGCTACCAGAACCTCTTTGTCCAAACCAAAAATAAATCTTCTTGCCAAAAAGTCCAGCCCAAAACCTTTCCCAACACTACGCCATACATCAATATAGCCTTATGTTAGCGCAAACACACCAGAACGTATCCTGAGCCAAAAAGCTAACAGTGCTTATTCAGGGGACAAGTCCACAATCCCTCCAGCGCTGCTATCCATCCCCAGTGACAGTCATTTGTGTACCTTACACTCTCAGCACCAGCTAGCTACCTCCATTCAAATTCAAATCCAATCCTAGAGGAGGACAATGGCCGGGGATTCTCTGAGACCAATTAGTAGTGGACTCCTCCAGTGTCTGGCCCCGAGACTTTTAGCCCTGTGGTTCCATCATGCAGAGGTATTGACCCCTTTCAGATTCAAGAAAAGGAGGACGAGAAAGAGGGTAGAGGGAAAAAAAAGAGGGGTGCCTAGCGACGGTGAAACGAGAGAAGGGGAGGGGAGACAGACTGTGTGTTGGTTTTCCTCTCCCGACTTTACACTAAGAGACAAGAGCTGGAGTGTGATGGAGGGCTGGACGGCTGCTGTGTCAACAGGGGACACATAGAAGACAGCATTATTGTCCAGGCGAGACACAACAAGACACACTTAGTACCCAGCAGCACCATCAAAAAGACGTCTTCAAAAACTCGTTTGTGTATTAGAAAATATAATCCAAGCTCATTTAAAATACTAGTTTTTACTACAGTAAATAAAACTGTAGGAAATGAATTACTACACGATAATGTAACACCGTCGGGTAAAAATACTGCGATCGTGTAAATTCAAACCTCATGGATTCATTAATGATGCGGGGTACGTAAAAAAGAGACCATGATGATGGTGTTCATGTATACTGGGGTCACTTGTTCATCAGGAGCAGTAACCATTCACAGCATCATTCACACACAAATGGAACAGCCATTGGGAGAAACTTGGGGTTCAGTATCTAGATCAAGGACACTTCGACATGTAGAGTGCAGTGGCCGGGGTTCGAACCAGCGCCATCCCCTCCAGATCCATGGTCATGTCACATCAATGATGATGTCACATTCATGATGATGTCTGATCCATGGACATGTCACATCTATGATGATGTCACATCTATGATGATGTCACATTCATGATGTCACATTCATGATGATGTCTGATCCATGGACATGTCACAGCTATGATGATGTCACATCTATGATGATGTCACATTCATGATGATGTCTGATCCATGGACATGTCACATCAATGATGACGTCACATTCATGATGTCACATTCATGATGTCAAATTCACGATGATGTCACATCTAACATCTTTTTTATCAGTTGGGGAAAAACTTCCAGTTCCAAACTAAAAAAACTGGAAACCCATTACAAAACTCTGAGTTCTGGATCAGAAGCCTAACATCTCAATTATGCATCATCTTAGATAATCATAAACGTTTGAACAAACAAACAAAACTGGAGTGGATATGTGGGGGCTTTTATGGGGGCACGGTCGGTAGATTTAGAGTTTAGCAATAACTCGGTCTCGGTGGAGGTATGTGGAGGTATGTGGAGGTATGTGGAGGTATGTGGTATGAGTGTTTTCTCTGCTTAGTTTTTATTCTAGAGATGTTGACTGTTGAACGACGCATCGGGCAGAACAAAGGCTCCTGTGGCGAACTGTTAGCGAGGCTGGTCCCTGCCACAGCTTCCTGTTTCAGTCCGAACGCACACAGGTGCTGTAACATGCTTCTATCTCTGCAGCAGGCTGACGATCAGATTGTTCTCACACAGATGTAGAAAAATACAAATACATCACACCACACAAGCCCGCTTGGGAAAGAACAGCCAGATGCACAAACCCAAAGTTGAACCTGCAAACGACCACATCCAACATGTTCAGACATCCGTCCTGAGGGTTCTGAACTGAGGACTCATTTAAGAGGTATGCACTTCCTGTTTCCAATAGTTTGTAAAACTATTGACACTCTTATTATTATTATGATGATGATGATGATGTTGTCCCCGACAGCAAGGGTCCATCCCCAAAAAGTCTCCAGTCCCCTTTGTTGTATAATCAATCCCCCATTGAACCCCTTCAATTAAATGTGAAGTTATTTCCACTGTATTTTTGGTGACAAAGTTCCTATTTTACTCACTTTGGGGAATCTATGAGATGAAAACATGGATATAAAAGGGTTGAGAAATTAAAGTTCCCCCTAGTGTTACAAATATAATAGACCTTTCCCAAAAATCCCCTCAGTTCTTCCTCACACTGAGGACTATGTGGGTAGAAGATTTGTAAATGATCCATGAAATGATTTAAGGATTGTGTTTTTCATCAAAAGAGTTCCCCCTACTGAGTAAAATATGCACTACTACTACAGGTCCTGTGATCGTCAAGATTAAGGCAAGTCTCTCCATTGATCATGTGGCCATTGGTCAGCCGCCTGGAAACGCATCTAAAAGCCAACTCGCAGTCACCCACTGAGATAAATCAGCCGTAACATTATAACCAAGTGACAGGTGAGGTTGAAATGATTGCATGAAGTAGCAAGTAAACATTTTGTGTTTAAGTTGTTGTGTTGGAAGCAAGAAGGCTGAGGATCTGAGAAACTTTTACAAACTGTGATGGCGAGATCACTGGTTCAGATCTTCTCCAGAACTGCAGGTCTTAGTGGTTAGTAGCTACCAAAGTGGTCTAAGGAAGGGCACCACATGGTCATGGCTACCCAAGATTCATAGATGTACATGGGTAAGGCTAGCCCTTATTATCACTGGTTCTGAAAGGAAGGCTTCAAGAACCCCAGTGCAACTTAAACCTGTTTGGCAACAAAATAGGGACCAACATTACATGAGACAGTGGGTTGTATTGTTATGGCTGATCAGAGTAGATGACAAATGAATAGCAAGATCAGTAAAGGTAACACCGACCACTACCCTGCTGTACTTGATCACTGAGGTATTGTGGGTAATATACTGGTGAAGTGATGAGAACGTAACACGCTGAACGGGTCCAGAGGTCGTACACGCGCTGACGTACATCCATGAACCGACCCAGAAACTCCTGCTGGGCGCCAAAATGACCTGACTAAATGTTTTCCATCCTCTGTGACTGACAGCGGCTCCGCCCTGCCCTCAGACGGATGTGGGATGTTTGTGCAATATGAGCGGCGGTGCAGACCCGAGAAGCTTGTGTCAAATGTGTTCTGAAACGGGAGGAGCGTTTCCCTGCAGTGTGTGTGTGTGTGTGTGTGTGTGTGTGTGTGTAGGTGTGTGTGTGTGTGTGTGTGTGTGTGGTGGGTGGGGACAGGTTCTCGACAGAAGAAGAACACCACTCTCTAATACTGGGTTAGGTGGAGATGCGTAATTCATCTTGACAAATAAATGAGTAGTTCAGTGGATGAGAACTGAAGGGCCGACGGGGATGAGGATGATAATGAGGATGAGGATGATGAGGATGATGGTGCAGCTGTGTGTACGCAGAGTTCTGGATGAGTTATTAAACACAAAGTGTTCTTAATTAGATCATCCTTTCTTGATTTGAAGGGGGAGTCACATTATCCTGCCACCCTGCAGCGATGGGAAAACCTCAAACGTCACAACTGGAATATTGTTGCCTGAGCTGGACCTCGATCATTTAAGACCCAGTAACATTATTTCATTAGACTTTCTTTGTTTTCAAAAAGTTATAGGGGTTGTGATTAAATATACTTTATTTTAAATACAGTAATACACAAGTATTTTTCTGTATGTGTACAGACATATTATACACATAAGGTACATATGTGAGGGTCCGTGCCCATCTACACACCCACACTCATACACAGATCAAAATACACACCCCTATACGGATATATATATATATATATATATATATATATATATATATATATATATATATATGTCCCTGTTCAACCACATCAAAACTTGAGTAGACATCTTCAGAAACAGGAAGTTGGTTCCTAGGTCTCACCAGTAACACAATATGCCAAAATCAACAGAAATTCCTGATGTTGATTAAAACCCATCAGTTTGGGAAGGGTTCCAAACTTGTTTCTGAAGTTCTAGACTCCACAGATCCACAGAGAGACACATTATCTACAAATGGCATCTTGGAAGAGTTGCGAGGAGAAAGCCAATTCTGACCCAGAAGAACATGAAGGCTAGTCTGAATTTACCCACACACCTTGATGACCGTCAGAGCTGTTGGGAGAATCATCTGGATTGATGAGTGGAGAGTTGACCCGTTTGAAGACGGTGGTCCCGTCCCATCTGGTGGAAACCAAACACAGCATTCCACTGGAAGAACATCAGACCTACGGTCCAACATGGAGGTGGACGTGGAATGTTGTGGGGATGATCTTCTGCTTCATGATGACTCAGCAATGATACAAATCAAGAAAGTCCACTGAATGTCTCCTAGTCAAAGTCAGACCCTGAACCCCACTGAGATGCTGGGCTGGAAGCTTAGAAGATCAGTTCATGCTCACAGACGCTCCAGGGCGGCTGCACTCAAGCAGTTCTGCAAAGAATTCCATCAAAGTTATCTCCTGTTGTCAGAGGTATGCCTTTAAATGCGATGTTGTGGTTACTCAGGTTCAATTTAGTCAAAAGGCCTGACAGAGTTTAGCCTGATTAAAACACAAGAATAGAAGGAGAAGGTCCAAATCGTTCTCAGAGCTTCGTTTAAAAGAACTGCCGGCACTAACATATCTTTTGTCTCAGCTGGGAATGCGATCAGATTTAGGTCCATTAAGAGCGTTTGACCTTGGACTTGAGTGGATCCGATCCGACCCGCTCTCCAGCTGCAGTCACGGTGGAACCCCTGTCACTCTCTTCTCATCTCCCCGCTTGACCCACTCCTTCACCTCCTCTCCTCTCTGCAGCAAACAATGATCCCCGTCAGCTGCACGTCTCCACGTAGCTGTTGATGTTTACTTAAACTCTCCGTCAGCCCAACATAAGCTGGCGGCGACGCAGGGTGGGTTGACATCTTGTAGATATTTCTTCCCGGTCCCCCTGTAGGTCTTCTATGAACTCCACGTGCGTTCAGTTAAATGTGTGTAGGACGTGTCAGCGCTGTTTTCCTTGCTCCTCCTGAGTGAGGATTCTCAGAGAATCACCCTGGGATGGGGGTGTGGGGGGTATTTCTGCCTCCACGGCTCAGACGAGGCCTCCTCAGCTGCATCTCTGCCCCGAGGTCAAACGCAGGTCGGGACGATAAAGGCTGAACTCCTGACACCCGTCACAAAGAATGAGACGGCTCATTGTGTAGCAACAGATATCGGCCACAATGAAGCCCAGTCTGCGTCCTGCTTCCCCCGACGCGCCGCTTCTCTCTTGGCCGTGGCTCGCAGGGATTCTCCTTTATGGTCGGCTGGTGACCCCGTCATCACCCAGGGGTGTAGCTCCCTTTATTGGATTTTTGTCCAGATTTCATATCAATGCAAATGAGCTGAGAGAGGAGTTCATCCTGGAGCGCTCTGGGGGATGATGATTTTCTGAGATTTGTGTACAGAGTGGAGAAAGCATCGCTACGAGGTGGAGCTGCTCCACTTTGCTCTGGCTCCCCGGGCTGTTTTTCCAAAACAGCTCGAAGCCCACTTGAGAATACTTGAGGTTTGGACGAGTCAGAGTTTGGCAGTGGCCTTGAGAAAAGTTGGACGTCAACCAAAGACAATATTTTTGAGCAAAAGAAGCCGTAAGACAAACCTTCTATATTTATTTCATTTAAGTTTGGTTCTCTGTGCTGTCGCTCCCACGTGACCACCACTTAGATCGGTATCGAGTTAAAGCTGGTGTTTTCCTTTGTTCTAAGTCCACAAGAAAGTCCCTTCTAAAAAAGGTCTGAGGGTTTTCATGCAGGATGTTTTACCTAAGATTGGGATGGCATTGACTTTGGACCTTGAATCCAGTACCAGTACCCAGTGGTACCATTTTATTGACTTTACACTATGAGAGAAATGTGATGTCAGTAGAAAGCGCAAACATATGACAAGACACAACAGTAGTTTAGGTTTAGAAAGAAATCACGCAGATTGATCAACTCTTGCACTTCAGTATCTCTTTTCTGCACACTGAGTCCCCGCCCCCACAGGTACATCAAAGGAATCAAAGGAAGAAAGGCAGAAATACCCACATTGTAAAGTCATCAGTCTAAACCGGTTATTATATTATATTATTTTATTTTATTGCTGCAAAACACGCAACGTTACGAAAATGTAATCACCTGTAGGATACGCCAAAACCTACCTCAAACCTGGGATTGAGGCGTGTTTGCGTCTACATGTTTCACAGCTTAGCTCGAGTAACGTCGGCCACAGAAGCTCTAATGGCGCTGAGGACCCAGCAGGTGTGAACGCCTCGGGGGCCGTCGGACCAGCTCACATGCGCAACACTTGGACAGTATTTCAACTCGTTGGCTGGCTCATAATCTCACTCACACCCTGCACTTAATCAAAAAGACTCCGGGGCTTTTCCCTCACCGAACCAGGTGGCCGTAAGGGAAAGAAAAAAACATTTGTGTCAAATAAACTCCCCGCCCCCCTTTCCTTCGCAGTCTCGATGCACACAACTCATCACTTCTGCCAGAGAGGAGAGGCCTGCCCGGCCCAGCTGTGGCTCTCGCCTTTACCATCTAATAACCGTGACCTTCACGCTCTGCCTGTCAGACCTTTATTACCGCCTGCCACAGGGAGAGAGAGACAGGCTCAAAAGAAAGAGAGAGAGAGAGAGAGAGAGAAGCAATAAAAGGCCACAGATGGGTGTGGGACAACACAGCTGACGAATAGAGACAGAGAGCCGTTCTCATAACATCACCGCCGATGATGACTCGGCTGACCTCAGGCTGGTCACAGATGTCTACGCCTTCGGACACGCAAGAATGTCAGTGCCTCAGTTTGCAGCACTGCACAGTTAAAGCTTTCTGATATTGTCAGTGTGTGTGTGTGTGTGTGTGTGTGTGTGTGTGTGTGTGTGTGTGTGTGTGTGTGTGGGCGCGTGCTTGTGTTTGCGTGTGTGAGAGTGTATGCGTGAGTGTGTGTGTGCGTGTGTTTGCATGTGTGTGTATGTATGCGCGTGTCTGTGTATGCGTGAGTGTGTGTATGCGTGAGTGTGTGTGTGTGTATGCGTGTGTGTGTGTTTGCGTGAGTGTGTGTGTGCGTGTGTGTGTATTTGCGTGTGGGTGTGTGTGTATATGCGTGTGTGTGTGTGTGTGTGTGTATATGCGTGAGTGTGTGTATGCGTGAGTGTGTGTGTGTGTGTGTGTGTGTATATGCGTGAGTGTGTGTATGCGTGAGTGTGTGTGTGCGTGTGTGTGCCCACTAAGAGGCTCACATCCTAAATCAACAGACACTGGGCCTTTTGCTGACAGACTAAAAATAATATCTAGGTTACAATGCCCTGCCAAGCCCCAAACACAACAAAGTCTCAGGAAGCAGTCTTTTCAGCGTGTTACCATGGCGACTGACCACATGTGCGAGTCAGATAGGGGTGAGTGGTCAAACCAGCGGTCAGGCTGTGTTGTCTCTTTGACTATATAATAGGCCTAAAATATAACCTTCATTTAAACAGGCGCAGATGTGATGGAGATAGCGGGTTTGCTCTCGGAGGTCACGCCGGGGGCATCTGATGAGTCCGGCGCTGGAATAAATGAGTTTCAACCAACAATGGCGCGGAGCCGCGTCTGTATTTCACGTCCAGCTCTAAATGAGTCGGACCAGTGCCAAAACACTGAGGGTGAAGTTTCTTCTATACAAAGTGTTCTAGGCGAGACGGCCGAGCCGTTATTACATCTCCCCATTCTGTGTGAGGGAGTACCAGTGCCAAAAACATGTCAGAATAAAAGGAGTGAGTCGATGAGGAGGTGGGGAAAGACAGGGAGTCGAAAGGGAGATTTAATAAGCTGCTGGTCTTTAAATCAGCGATGGGTAATGAATCTTTTACGTACAAATATTCGTTAAATGATAAAAAAGTCAAATCAACTGGGTGGAACTAATGTTCAGCAGCCTGATGTTCCTTCCTTGTTTTTACCTGGTGATACCACCAACAGGTGGCGTTAACGCAGCTACAGGTTGTTTGCAACCAATGCTAACAGAAGACTTAAGAACTAAAAAAAGCACTCAGACCTCCGCCAAGATATAACAGTCCTGAAGTTTTAGGAAACATTACCGCAGATTCCTCCATTAATATCTGAGTTACTGCCAGCCTCTAAATCTACTGACAACTCAAACAAACTCCCTGAGTATCTCTCTGATACTCTTCAGCTGCTCTTATCCCGCGCCTTCCACTTCATTGTCTCTGTTCAGCCCACCAAGCCCCCAGCTCCTACCCCAAAGGAACATCAATGGAATCAAACATTGAGACGTCTATACTTCAAAGGGTTTATCATTTTACAGACCCTTTAATCACCTTTCCGATATGCCATAACATACCTCTGGGTAAATTTCATGCAAATCCGTCCGGTACTTTTTCCATAATCCTGCTCACGGTGAAAACATAGCCTCCTTGGCGGCGGTAAAAACATACAACAGTTTTGGTCTAGAACTCATTCAAAGGAAATGAGTGAAGTAAACAACTGCTGAACAATTAAAGCAGAAAAAAAACAATATAATAACACTATATACGTTTTAAGTTTTAAGTCATTAAGTTTTGTTCGGCGAGAATGATCCCGGCCCCAACCGCAAACGTAATCAATGGTTGCTTTTCAATGGAGAGGTTCTGGTTCCGCTCTGGCATCAGTTTTCCTGCATGGCCGAGAGACTCTTCCTTGACAGTGAGAACACAAAGAACTGGATCCAATCGGGCTCTGGCTCTGAACCAGCCTTGGACCCGTCTTGATGGGAAAGTGTGAATTTGGTGATAGCTAGCAGTCATGCCTGTTTGGGGTCTGTCTGTTGTCCCGGTGTGGAGGGTTGCTCCCACAGATGTGGTCATAAATCTGGGTGGTGTTCACAGACGCCGGGGTCAGTCGAGGATCATCCCTCCTTCAGATGTCAACAAACACAGCGCCGCTGGAGGGCTGTTCACCTTCATCATGACGACAAAGCTAATCCTGCTGCGCTGCTCCTCACAGTAGTCAGAACCCGTTTTACAACAAAAGTCCGGTTCATTTCAGACAAATGCAGCCAAACCAGACTCTGACTCGCAGCCCCCTGCCTGCAGCCATGAAAACCCGAGAGGAAGAAGTGAAGCTCAAAGTGACGATGACGACCTCAGTGAGGAAAGTGACATGCCAGTAGGATAAACCCAACCTGGACTGAACCTGGACTGTTTCACTGTATGAACTTGGACTGTTTCACTGTATGAACTTGGACTGTTTCAATGAGTGAACCTGGACTGTTTCACTGTATGTACCTGGACTGTTTCAATGAGTGAACCTGGACTGTTTCACTGTATGTACCTGGACTGTTTCACTGTGTGAACCTGGACTGTTTCACTGTATGTACCTGGACTGTTTCACTGTGTGAACCTGGACCGTTTCACTATGTGAACCTGGACTCTTGTTTTTTGTACGCTTTGTGCGAAAACTGTTTTCTGAACTGGTAGTAAAACAGAGTGCAAAGTGTTTGTGCTGAACTAATAATAATGATAATAATTATAATACCCTTGACAATTTGCTCCAATCATCACTACACCCTTCATTATATGTAATAATATGAATTGAAAATAAACTATATAAAAAGAAACAGGCTAGCATTAAAAATAAGACGTGTCTGAGGCCTTAAAAACCTCCTCCGTTGCGGTCGGACATGAATGCGTCCTCCTCTGAGAGGGAGAGAGGCTGAGTGTGGAGCTGGGAGTTCTTCTCTCCAGGTGGAGAGTTGAGCCAAGGTTGAGCCCGACCGAAACCCAACAGGTTAGAACACATGGTCTCTTTTTAATGGTTTTGTGCAGCTGCAGAGAAAACAGATTCCATTTGTCAAACTGAAAAAAATAAAAAATCCCAATGGCACATTTACATCAACTCAGAGGAGAAAAAAGGTTGTTTTGTTATTCGGAGAGCTGCTTGTCAGGAAATAAAGGAAATAGCAGGAGGAGGAAAGAGAGAATGAAGCTGCAGCTGCATTCTCGTACCTCTGAGGATATAAAATAACATAACAATAATGGATGCATAGTGCCGTTAGACCGCAACTTCTTCAAGCAACTCCTCTCAACGGGAACTGGAAGCAGCCCTGCCCTCAGAGCTGGATCTGGTTTCAGCAGGTACCTGCAGTACAGAGTCCACTAGGTGAGTGAGTCAGCCGGGGTCGGAGGCAGGGGCTCCCCAGCAAGCAGTGCAGCTGTGCTACTGACAGATCGGTGCAGGGCGGCGTGCAGCCGGCCCCTCCAGACACTGGATCATCAAAGCCCCCGGCCCCTCAACGAGCCCCCCTGCAGCCACATCAAAAGACCTTAAGGCGCATCGCAGATTCCCATCAAAGGATCTGGACGTGGCGCTCACCCACGCAAGGGAGCCAGCCAGGGAGATATGATTAAAAACACATTATGGGGGGCAGCAGATATGGCTCACTGTTCCCTACTCTCATCCTGAACCGCTTTTATGATAACCGCTACTGTTTCACTGAGTGAACCTGGACTGTTTCACTGTGTGAACCTGGACTGTTTCACTGAGTGAACCTGGACTGTTTCACTGTGTGAACCTGGACTGTTTCACTGTGTGAACCTGGACTGTTTCACTGTCTGAACCTGGACTTTTTCACTGAGTGAACCTGGACTGTTTCACTGAGTGAACCTGGACTGTTTCACTGTGTGAACCTGGACTTTTTCACTGAGTGAACCTGCACTGTTTCACTGTGTGAACCTGGACTTTTTCGTTGTATGGACCTGCCTGAGTGTGAAGCACTCACTATATTGACTTGGCTACACGTACAGTATATGGAACAAATGGTAATATCGTATTATTGCGATGAATATTGCAAGGTTTCCATGGTTACAAATTGAGCAAAGTCCTGCCGAGTTTTTGTCTTGAAACTTTTGCAAAATCCATGTTGGGGATTATTCTTAAAACTGACGAACTGCGTGAACCTGGACTATTCCAAATGTCGGCTTCTTTCTCTCCCCTCCCCTTCTATGCCCTCTCACCCTTTGAGGTCACGTCTCAGGTCATTTAATATAAGCCACCAATTCACACCTGAAATTGCCGTTCGGTAGCAGCGAGTGGCTGTGAATGGTGGCATTGTTGTCCCAGTGGGGGGGCTCAGACGGCAGCAACACCAGCCAGAGAGCCACAATGGGCGCCTTAAGGCCTGGAATAATTTGACTAAACGCATGGGATTTGCGAGTACGGATTACCAGCGTTCAGCCACGCAACAAACCAATCAACCCCCCACCAGTCGGAGCAGTTAGAGCAGCTGAGACTGTATTATTTCAACAACAATTATAACTGTGATTGTTTTTAAACGCTGTACCGTGGGTGTTTTTGCGTTTCCCTTCATCCATCTGAGTCACGCATCTCCTTTTCCATTCATTTCATGCTCAAGCCCACGTTTTCGCTCAACCCGCATATTCCTATGTTAAAGTGCCCGCTGGCAAAGCTGGTGCTGCTGGGTCCCTTTCGCTGCTCATGATAGCTCAGCGCCCATTATCCCTCCCCATTAGAATGGATGTCTAAAACGTCAGAAGAATGTTTTATGGGCCGTTGAGAAGTCACTCTCCAGCACAAGTCAGCCAGTGTTCTGCCACGCAGGAGAGGGAGGGGGCGGAGAAGATAAGGGGTTTATATTCTTTAGGGGTGGGGTGTGCAGGGTGGCAGCCTGCCTTTAGAAGAGCTTAAGGCCCAGTGTGGCGAATTAAATAGAATACCCAGACAGAATTAGTTCCAAGGCAGACTGGGTCCCATTCTACCAAACTCAACAATTAGACGGATTAAACGCAATAACTCGGACGCAGCTGCATTATGGTTACCACGGCGCCCTGGGGGTCGCTGCTAGTGTGTCTCAGCGTGTGTGTCTTGGGCGTCTGTGTCTGTGTCTGTGTGTGTGTCTGTGTGTGTCTGTGTCATAGGAGGATTTGTGCTCAAATATATGAAAAGTGACAACGTGGGGAGAGATTGTAATAACTTTACACAGGAGTTGACTACAGACCCAAATATTTGGGAACAGCATTTTCTATCCTGCAGGCACAGCTTGTGGACCTGCTGTGGTGATATTGGGTTTGTGTTATGATTGGACGGGTTGACCCTCAGGTGCAGGGATGTGAGGGGGGCCGGGTGGTACCCTCTGCCAAAGTAAGAAAGAGTGTAAAAGATTAAAGTTGGTCTAATTTAGTGCAACTTTGATGCGGATGAATCGCCTCGATGAGATCTGTCTGGTATTCATCCTGATATAATAACTAGAGGGAACTTTTACACAGAAAAAAATCTGTTTTTCAGACATAACTTAACATTTGAGTTCAATCGGGGGAATTGCAGGTACAACACAGGGGATTGGGGTCTTTTCATAGATTTGTCCTTGCTGTTGGGGACGTCATAGAAACGGAATCTCACGTTTTAGTGATCTCACATAAACTACGGGGACTTTTGTCCGAGGGGATGGTTAAACAGTATTACAACCGGCTGTTAAAATATAATAATATATATAATAATATATGTTTATTATTTAAAGACAAAGTCTAACAACAAGACGACGAGAAGAAACAATAAAACCCTCAGAGTGAAATCACTATCCTGGATTTTCCCCACTTTGCATTTGTGCATGCCGACATTCAATCCTGACATCAGAAACTGGGATAAGACCTTCACCTGATTCTGAGAAACCTGAATGTTCTAGCTGGAGACCTCCAGAAGGAACCAGGGTTCTGTTCCAAGAACTTGTCTTATCCTGATTTGTGAGAGCTGCCGTTAACGCTGCAGCCATCCAGAATATTTGCACAAACGTTTTGACTGAGCTTTTGTCAACCTCAGCATCACCGGGTCAATAACAAAGTGATGCCTCCCCAGAACCGTCCCGTTTTCATAAAACACAGCAGCGACTGTAGCACCGCTAACGGAGCTGCTGCTGGTTCTGGTGTTTCCTCAGGTGTCATGAATAGTTCTACTATCCATCATGATGATCCTCTCCCGCCCTGAACAACTTGTGTCTTCATGAAGCTTGATTCTTCTACACGGTGGTGAGGAAAAACGGACAGCTGTCCAAGTGTCAGTCAAAGATTGTGGACCCCCAGAAGGCCGGTTCTGCTTTGAGGCAACGCTAAATGGGATCTAAGAAATAAATGAAGCAAAGCTGAAGAACATTTTCATTTCTCCTCCTGTTATCCCCTTATAAACTATTGTTACAAGACAGAGTCAAGGTTAGTTTATTTAATTCTCCTCTTCGTCAGTTACAGAAACTGCCTCACTGTAAACCTCAAGGGCACCCAGAAAAACAACAGGAAGTAAACAATCACCAGTGGGTGAGGGTTTGAGGGTCTAGGCAAACACAATATCCCCAATATGATCATAACCCGATGATGAAGGTTCATCTTCACCTATCAAATAGAAAAATCACCTTTCCTCCATCCTGCACCCCTGGGTGGTGGATTCCCTCTATGACACCCTCAAACTCAATATTTGTAGGAGGGAAAACAGCAGAATTTCATTCAAGAACTCTGATAGTGTGAAGATCCCAGAGGGTCCCAAAGTGATGCTGATGAAGGTTTAAGGCCCTGCAGACATCTGAGGTACAGGTTGGAGTAGAAGCTGTCAAATCCCCCACCGCCGCCGTCGCGTCTCTCTGAGCGGCAGGTTGACTGATTAACTTACCGACTGCCTGCTTTGCTGACTGACTGCTGCCCCCCCACCCTCCACCCCAACCCCCATCATCCACCTGTGTGTAAAAGGCGCTTTGTCAACGAGGCTTAATTTGATCTGACGCACCCGACACATGTGGAACAGCTCAGCGGCTCCACACACTCCTGGTCATTACAACATGTGTGTGTGTGTGAGACAGTGTTTGTGTATGTCCGTTTGTGTGAGTGGGAGTGTTTGTCTACGTGCATGTGTGTGTGCATTTATGTGTGTTTGTGTGTGTGGGAGTATTTGTGCATACATCTGTGTGTGAGTGTACGTGTGCATGTGTGTGTGTGTGTGCATGCATGCATGTATGTGAGTGTGTTAAGGGCATGTGTGTGTGTGCATGTGTGGGTTCGTGCATGCTTGTGTGTGTTGCGTGCATGTGTGTGTGGGAGTGTGTGTGCGTGCATGTGAGTGTACGTGTGAATGTGTGTGTGTGCATGTGTGTGTGTGAGCGTGTGTGTGTGTGGGAGTGTGTGTGCGTGCATGTGAGTGAATATGTGTGTGTGCATGTGTGCATTTGCATGTGTGTGTGTGCGAGTGTGTGTGCGTGCATGTGTGTGTGTGGGAGTGAATAGAGAAAGAGCAAAGGCTTTGCTTCACCTCACAGAAACTCTGGCCTTCACCACTTCTTCATTCCCGCCAACACTCTGAAGGACTCGGCTGTCCAAAAACAAGATATAGCGATACTAATAAACTCACTCTCCCTCGCTGCCTCGGCCAAACTCTGCTCCTGTGCTCACAACTTCTGCCGTAACACATTCTTCTGATTCTTTGCTTTCAGGTAAAAACTGAAAGTAGTGCTAAGTACGACATACGAGGTATTTGAAGTAACAGGAAGTCAGTTTGTTATTTGCCTTATGGTCTCGACAACGTAACTTTGCTAGTATTAGATTTGTTTAAAGGAGCAGTTCACCCAAGTCTAGAATCTGAACCTGAGGAGGCAGTCACGACTGGAGAAAGTCCGTTTGCTGCTGTGGACGGACCAGGACATCTTCACACGTTCATGTGAGACAGGAACACAGATCAAGTCTGACTTAAAATGAAAGAAGAAGAAAACTGAAGAAAGCAATCACAAAGTAAAGACCTTTAGGTTTCTGCACAAAACATGTGGGACATTTCATTCTGTCCGTCCGTCAGCCTTTAAGGAGATGAGGATGAAGAGTTTCATGGAATTAAGGACATTCCTGACACGGAGATGGTTTCCCTTCTGGTGGGGACATAAAAATGAGAAATTCTGAAAACTCTGTCATAAACTTTCTTAGGACACACTTATTTATTGGGTGTTTACACAAAATAAAGAAAGGCCGTGATTTAGGAAGGCTTGACGTAACCGTCACGCTTCTGTTTGACCATAACTTAATGTTCATAATCATGTTTTTACGAGTTTATAACAATATGAGATTAAGGGTTATTTTTGTAACGTTATCTTTTAATAAATTCTTAATATTTCCAACTTTTCCCCAGTAACACTTAAAGTTATTAACCATCAGCTGGTATTCCCATTCAAAGCAGCTGGCTACTATTACCCATAAAAACCTACAAATGACAGTAAATGAGATTTCTAACTAAATCTGTCTGAAGGAACTTCGTCACAACATCCGGGACAGGAAACAACATTTTGACGTTGGGGGGTCTCCTTCCATTCTCCTACATATTGACATCATGTGCACTAAAGTTACGCGCCGCACCTTTCAGTCATAAAGCCTGAATGACAGATGACACTGAATTTAAAGCATCTAAAAAGGAAAATGCCGCCTCGACAGCAAAGGTGTGTCCCCGAAAAGCCCCCAATCTCCTGCGTTGTACAAGCATTTCTCGCTCTGAAATTAAATTAAATGTGAAGTTATGTCATGAAAACAGTAAGTTTTTGTAACACGTACAGCAGCTAAACTATAAAATAAGGACATGAGTGGGATAATAAGATGTGTGCAGAACATTACAACCACTAACAAAGAAGTGGTTGTGGTATCCAAAGCTCACCACAGATCCTTCCCTTGACATAAGCTACGGCGGAGGCCCGACACCAGCAGCCCCCTGAACCCTTTGCACCCGTGCCCAGTCAGTGTCTGAACACACTCCCTAATTTTAGATGAAAAAGAGCAGAGCCAGCAGAAAGCCGGCAGCGTGCAGGGACAAGGCTCGCAGTGTAGCAGAGCTAGTCCAGATATTCCTGAAACACGATCGACAGACCCACCGGGCCGCGGGAGACTGGGAGGGGTCGGGATGGCAGTCAGTTCCGCCGCTGTCGGACACACGCGCAGGTAAATCAATCTGATGTGTAGCCACGAACGCAGACGGGGTGGATTTTAAAAAGGCGGTTGGTTCCATGAAGGCTATCGGATTACAAATGACAGCTTCTACAGACGCTCAGCAGAACCTGCATGTTCTTCCTCCTTCAGTACCTTCCACCACTGGAGAGTTTTCAAATGTAGCTCTGGACAAAAAACTAAAACTTTGACATAATCTTGAATTACCCGTGGGTGTCCCCCCCTCACGGGTCGGCCCACTCCTGGGTATTTAAAGAACTTGTTCGTGGCAGTGGAGGTGTCATGAGCAATCCGCCGGCATGAGTAGAGGCCTTGTGCCTCAACCCAGTCCAGTCAGAGGAGCCAAACGGACGGAGGGACGGACGGGACGGGACGGGGGGGGTTAAGAAGTTGCTCAACTGGAACATGAAAACACAACTAGGTTGTCTCGGCTCCTTTTAAAGTAAAACCAGGAGGAAGACGTAAAACTGACTTCCCTCCATGTTTGCACACTTTCTTTCTATTTATAGTATTCTCATTCAATTCTCCAAATACTACTGGAAGATTTTATTCTCCTGAACTTCACAAAAGATTCTTGAGACTCGGTCAAGGCGGAACCTGCAGCCCTGCCAACCAATCTTTAGTGAGAAGATAATCAATGATCTCTTTCTTCTTTGCGTTGTTCTCTTCAGAATCTCCTCAGCAGATTATCTGCTTCCATCCTGCCTTAAACTCTGCTTCTTCCTCAGTCACACCAACCAACTGCATGTCTTCTCTCACCACATCCAGAAACCTCCTCATTGGTTTTCTCCTTCTCCTGCCTGCAGCTCCATCTATTAATGAAGTTCATCAATAGTGCATGTTTTTGGACTGTGAGCCAATCACACGGTACTTGCTGATCTCTAATCTCTTCCACACTCTGAAGAAGACTGAAGACATGAGAAGCTTTACTGTTATTGGATAGAATACAACCAAACTAGGAGTGTGGTTTCATGTAGGTGCATTGAAAAAGAGAAGATAGATGGAATGAAAAGAGGGACAAGAATATTGAAAACAGAGGATAGGTCTTAAAGAGAATAAAAAAGGACATAAATAGAAGAAAAACATTGTTGATACAGGGCCAAACATTTTTTGGTGTAATTGAGATTAGTCAACTCGCCCAGGAATTTTGTTTGTGTTCCCCTTCAGCTTTAGATACTCTTATTGAGATTATATGTGACTGGAAGGTGAGTCCACACCAAAGTTCTTACAAGATGTGTTACTAATGCGGCTCCAGAAGTTCAGAAGTCTCTAAAAGCAACTTGTAGCAGTTAGCAGTATTAGCAGCTAACTCATAGGAGAAAAGGAAAATCCACCAAAATGTCTTCTACTTGAGAAGAAGGGAAAAAATGAAGGAGCTCTTATAATTGAGCGAAGATCTGTCGCTGCGTAACAGTGAAGGTAGACGACACTCAGCTGCTTGATGCAGAATGTACGACGTTATACTTCTGTGGCTGACAGAAGTTAGCCGATACGCCGACATCCTGATGTTCTGTCCCCGTCTTGTCCAGCATGAAGACAAACAGCCATCTGAGATGGCGTCTTCATCGGGACCTCTCTGTTAAACTACCTCTTTAATAACATGCCTGTGAAGTTTTCTTCCTAAGGTTCACCACACCACTTCACAGAAAAGAGTCATTTTTCCGTGGCAGATTTACGGAGCACCCAAAAGCAGCGCGTCGCCTTCACCGGTCATCACCATCAGTCTTCTTCTTCTTCTCTGGTGCTCGCGTCCAATCAGCAGACTGTCGTACGGACGGCTTCTTCTGCATACGAGAACAGCTCTGTGTGTTTGCTTTCACACTGCGAGGGCTGTTTGCTGAAGGCCCTCCACACACACAGAAATTCCTCACCCGTCTCACCCCACCGCCACGCCAACTCATGCAGCATGTCCACAGACAGACAGGACAGGAACTGAGAGGGCGGGACCTGAAGTCCACTCTCCCCGGGGCATGGCGACTCTACCCAGACACTGCAATAAGACGTGGAGCCCCGGCCCCTCCGGCCAGACTTGAGAGGAGACGACTTAAGGTCCTAAGTGTTTGGGAAACAGGCCCATCAATGTCGAAGCCTTTTATTGCTTTGGCTTCCTATTGCTTTTCCCTGCTTGGGGGGGGGGGGTTCCTCCGAATCCCAGCAGAGTCCGTGGGATGGGTTGGTCTTTCATCAGTCCGAACCTCGGTAATTAAGGGAGCGCACGGGAGGAACGAGGCCCGAGGCCCGATTCCAAGAGAGGAGCTTGTTTTAATGGGGCTGTGAGTGACATGTTGCTGTTTAGCATCAAAGAAACGGCATCCCTTCTTTTATATTATAGTTATTTATTATACTAAACTCAAAACAACAACTCCTTGCAAGAACTTAATAAATGACGGAAAGCATTTCCACGTGACTAAAAGGGGTTTCTTTCAATATTAAGCAATTATGTTGATCAAACTTAATCTACCAGGTTTAAGTCCATATAATGTATTTAACTTAAACACTTGGATTAACTTAACTTCATTTTATCATCATCAGGTTTGATTCATGTTAGTTACTTTGGATAGTTCCTACTTGATTTATTACATTTTTCGGTTTGTTTGGATTTAGTCTAAGTAACTCGGAATTCTTCCAACTTAATTACCTGGGTTGATTTTACTTAATTACTATAAATAGCTTCAACTTTATTTAATTGGTCAAACTGATTTTTTAAAATGATCCTACTTTAAGGAATTTATCCAACCCAAATAAATGAAGTTGCTGAGTGTAAACAACGTGAACAGAAAGAGAAATGTAAGATCTAATACATTTTGCTTTAGGTGAAAACACCAAACAAACATGGAAACTTCTACGGATCAGTTCATCTTCATCTTCATCTTGGCTGAATCCTGTGAAGTTGTTGACTGCAGGTTCTACTTGATGTATTCATGTTTATCTGGCCAACATCACATTATTTCATGCATATATGTTATTTGACTACATTATTATCTTTTTACAGACTAAAGCGTGAATGAACACTTTCTCCGTTTAAAGTCATATAAAAAGACCAAACCCTATAAATATTCATATATTCAAATATTTTTACAGTAAAATCCCCACCGGGTGCAAAGAAATATTTCTATTTTCAATTCAAAGAAATTTACTGTCTATGCAGACGGTAAATGACTACATACTGTTTTACAGTAATAACCCTTCATTTCCTGCAGTATTCCACAGTAGTATATATATTATTATATTAATTTGAATAATGTGATTCTTGAGAAAATACAGAGTTACTTTAATTAAATCACATGGATTTTGTAGCTTGTTTTTACAGTGCATGAAAATGAGAATGAAAGAGAAATAAAGAAGTAAAAAAGAAAGAGAAACATTTTTATACACCATGTGGCAATCTTACTGTAAAAAAGAGCAGATCTTGAATGTCAATACTCTAACAGTTTGGTTCAGACTAACTAAAATTGAAGTAAAGTTTTTCTTCACTATCAACCATCAAGTAAATACAAGCTCATAAAATTGATTTATTTTCAAGTAGCTTACTTAATTACTGTAATTTTCACAGTATGTTTTTACAGTGTAGTCACTCTGAGTCAGTGTGTTGGAGCGTCCAGCTTTGTGTGAAGCTGCAGAGATGACTCCAGGCTTCTAACCAGCATGCATTGCAGCCTCTCACCATCCTCTCTAACAAACAGCAGCCAGAGTTTTGGAGGTTAAACTACCGTGAAGTTCTCCTGCCTCCAGTGTTACTTTTTTAAAACTTCCGTGGGACGACAGATTGATCCGAATGCATCCACTGCACTGCGGTGGAATTTGCACGGAGGAAATCATCCTCTGTGCAAAGCCCAAAGCCAACTTGTTATTTGCTCCGAGCCAAAGCGGAAAAAAGCAGCGGGAGAAAATGAGTTGAAATTAGGTTTCCATTCGTCAAAGCTATTTTTATTCCGTGTCTCCTCAGGAGACGGTCCAATAATATGGAAAGGGACGCTGCTATTGGCTCACTTATTTGATAGGAGTTCTGATGTGCGTGTGTGTGAGTCTATGCGTGTGTGTGAGTCTATGCGTGTGTGTGAGTCTATGCGTGTGTGTGAGTCTATGTGCGTGAGCGTGTGTCTGAGTGTGTTTGTGTTTGTGTTTCTGTGTTTCTTTGTGTGTGTTTGTGCGTGTGTGTGTTTCTGTGTGTGTGTGTGTGTGTGGTTCTGCCTACATGTTGCTGAGTCCGTCCTGAACCCACAGAGCCAAACTGCCTCAGGAAGAATCTTTGCATCCGTGTACTACAATATCCTGTTTGGGCTCTAGCTGCCTTCCTACACACAGACACACACACATACAAACACACCTTCCTCATGCATCACTTAAAATGCTCCGCTTATTTTCCTAGCGGCACGTCTGCAAAGCTGCTCTTTAAATTCACGTGACTCTGGTTCTATAGACTTTAGCGGTGTGGAGAGGAAAGTGTTGGTGTGTGTGTGTGTGTGTGTGTGTATGTGTGTGTGTGTGTGCGTGTGTGAGGGGGAGCGCAGCCACCGTGAATACTGCTTCTATTGAAACGAGTTTAGCTGCTATTATTTGTTTGCACCAACAGTCAAACTCACAAAAAAACATGTAATTGAATAATTATTGCCAATTTTTAGTCCAAATTTGGCAAATCGACTCCATCTTAAATATATCATGTTTTTCTCTAACAGTTCATATTTTACTCACTAACTATATAACAAAAAAATATTTTTGTAATGTCACATTTACTTTACGGACTTGAATCGGGGCGATTGTTGAACATCACATCAGACCTATTATATATTATAATTCTTGCTTCTCTGCAAAGATAAGCTTATGGAGCATATGTAGACGAACCAGAATTTTAACGCAGAAAATATATACATTCTTTTAAATAAACGGCAAAATGACATAATGTTACAAGAAAGTTATTACCATAAAAGTGTTATATTCTGACTAAATGAAAGTATGGAAATTTAAAGGACCCACTTTGAGCATTTACAGGAACATACCATAATCTTTAGAGGAATAAAATGTTTGTATTTGTGACAGAATGTTAATTTCCAGGTTGAAAAAAATCTGAATTTAATGTCATTTGCTGTCATTTTAAGTTTAAGGATGTAAATGTAAAACGGTTGATGTCTGAGGACTGTTTGAGGAGAGGGGTCCCGATCCATCTGGTGGAAACCAAACACAGCGTTCCATTAGAAGAACATCAGATCCACGGTCCACCATGGAGGAGGCCGTGGAATGTTGAGGAAATGATCTGCTGCTTCTGGACCAAGATGTTCTATGCATCTATGAGGTAAACATGAACTTTGCTCTCTAGCAGGACACTCTGGTAGAAGGATAGTGTCAGGTCATCAGTCTGTAGGTTGAACCTGGACTCTTTAGTCAGAGTCTGGACCTGAACCCCACTGAGATGCCGCTGAAAAAACTCTGCAAAGAAGAGTGGGCCAAAATTCCCCCACAGTGATGTCAGAGACCGATGTCCAGCTATCAGGAGGGTTTTGTCCCAGATGTTGCTGCTGAAGGTGGAACAACTAAATATCATATTCATGGGTCCATTACTTTTTAATGCGAGTAATTCATGTATGGGATGACCCATTAGCCTTTACTAAATTAAATTATGATTTCAAACCTATTCTGAAATTTTTATGTTTATACAGGTTGTTTCACGTTGAAGGTTCGAGAGTTTAGTACAACAAAAAGTGTAAAACGAGTGTGTGTGTGAAAACACCTGGATTACTGTAAGAGACTCACTGTGGTTGATTTGCGTGTGCTGATATGCTTGAGCAGAAACAAATACACACACACACACGCACGCACACAAACACACACACACTGCAGTTAGACAGTGAGAGGGTGAGAGATGGCAGCGCTGCATCCGTCCCACTATCTGTGATTCTAGTCAGTGAACACACATCAGAGCCAGAAGAAAAGAGTGCAGAGTGAGCGCTCCTGCGTGCACAGAGGAGCTCTGCTTCCCGTAAGCAGCTGATAAAAATTACAAAAAAGAGAAAGAAAAAAAAAAAGGGCGGTTTGCCCGGGGGCAGATACCTCACTTCCCAACAGAGAGCGGTGCATTTCCTGAAACTGACAACTGCTAGGACTTGTAGTGAAGCCAGACGCAGAGCGAGGCAAGAGAGAGAGAGAAGGGTGACCTGACCTCCAGTCAGGGAAAAATGTAAATAGTGGAGTGACACAAGAAATGGAGCATACAAATTCATGCAAACGCTCACTGGCAGCTTTTGATCAGGCCTCTGCCCTGACCCAGATGGGCCCGCATTCAGATTAGAAGTTCCTGCAGGAGTTTTATCTCCAACCAAACTGTTATCCAGCCGCGAGCCACTGCGAGCGTTCCACAGCGAAAACGCTGCAGGAAAACTCTGCTAGAGGGTGGCTCCTTCTTTCATCAGCATTTTCACTTTTTTCCCTCTGGTTTCTCCCCGCGTTAACGATGCTGGTGACTCCACAGCCACAACATTTCCACTCCAGCTCCTCTATTTCCTCCTCGCTCCCTCTGCTTACCCTGCACAGGAACCATTATTAAACGTCTGAGGAGTAGAGGGAGTTCAGAGATCACGGCCCAGCTGCTGCAGGAGGAGGGAGCGGAGGAGTGATGTCGCTACGGCGCAGCCTGCTGGTCAGAGAGGGGAGTGCATCCACGCCGCTCCCCTCCTCCAAAAACACCGCTCTCTCACACACACACTCACTGCTGACGCTTGGCTTTTTAACCCCGCTCTGTTATTCCAGTCCGGCGTAACCTCTCTATCGCTAACAAAACCAGCATCTGCACGTGACCCGATGGAACCGTGGATCACCATGTGGGTCTGTTGTACTGTGGAAAGAATTCACAAACCCACTCGGCGAGCATCAGAGGTTAAACCTTTGAGAGAAGCTGCAGCTCCACTGGGAAAGTCTTATTTTCAACTTGTCTTTCATTAAGCAACCAAACACAATTACACATTTTTTTTTCTTTTCTAAACGGCACCAAAACAATGTGTTTACCAGGATTGTAAATTTTTTAGCACTCTCATTTTTTTTACAGTGCATATGCTGCTTGTTTTTATCTTTTAAATGGGTTAGGTAATTATTTACACTTTTTAGCTTTTATAGTAATAAAGTTAGTGATATTATAAATATTTTATTAGATTTATTTAAAAGAAAACCATGAACCCAGACCACCTCCAGACGTTTCACAGGACGGCATGTCGGAGAAAATACATAGAAACTAATCAAATGTTTTATGTGGTCAATATAACACCATGAAAATTAATACCTTTCGTTTTATTTTTGTCATTTTAACGCAGTATTTCACATGAAATCTGACCTTTTTTAAATAATATTGTGTACGTAGTGTTTCCATAAAAGTTTTTGTGTTATTTTTTCTATTTCATATACATAACTACATAAAGTTATTTCATCGTGTTTGTTTGTATCTTACATTTTTGTATTTCTTTGTATAAATGTAAGAATCCTTGTATACATTCTTTATATTCAATATTTAGTAATTCATTTAAAAAATGTAGATATTCGTTGTATCATATTTTTGTATTTTCTGTGTAGTATGTGATATAAAACTGAAATATTCTTTACGTAGGTATTAGGAGTTAAGACATTTTAAAAGTTTCAGAAGAAACAGTTAAAGTTGGACAGATTTTGGTTTATAGTTTGAGAAATATTATTTACACCAAACTATTATTTGCACACAACTAACATGAAAATCTGAAAATAGGAAGAAAAGAAATTCAGAAATATAGAAACATTTTCCGTATTTATTAAATTCTATACCTGAACTATTTGTGTGAGTTACATTGGATAAAATAAGCTTCAATTCTCTTCAAAATAATGTTTCCTGATTGAAACTAAAAATAATTCATGTAGAAATAAATGTGTAAAATTTGCTGAAGCAAAAACAGAAAGTTTCTTCTGGACAAAGAGAGGATCCCTCACACTCTTTTTCTAATTTAATAAATGTCACACAAAAGGAAGTATAAGAAAAAACATCCCGACACGATTCTCCTTGAAGATGATATTTCCATTTAATAAAAAAAGAAAAGAAAAGATTATATTAGAGCAGAAAAAATTAAGGAACAGATACTGATAATAATAATAATGAAGACATTTAAATTATAATAATGAATTATTGTTAATTTATTATTATTAGTAATAATAATTGGTAATTAAATAAATGATATGTATTGAAATTGTTCAAATATTATTATATACAACCCTGAACAGGATAAAGTGGTTATAGTTACTTAATTACTGCTTTATTACTGTTGTAGTCACATACTTGGTCTATTTATTTCTACAGTTGTATTTCGGTCTTGTTGGTGTGTTCTGGGGGACTCGGGCCCCTTTTGCTCCACCTCTGACCTCGGGCTGCAGAAGCACCACCCTGCAAACACCCACATGTGGGATGTTTTTTTAAGAGCCCACTGTGGAAGTGAAATATCTCTGCATGGATCCCACTACGACTCCACAACACCTGGTTGTGGATTGAGATTCAAGTCAAACCTGAGGGAGATAAACTCAAACACTTCAGGCTGAAACTTTTATGCTGCTGCATCCAGCCAGAACGCTCCTGTGGTTTTTATTCTTCATGTCTCATTTACAGTAGCAGCGTGTCTGAGAGGTCATCATTTACTTTGAACGTAAAAACTCAGGAAAGGAGTATAAGTTTTCTATGTCGTACTGAATGGCAGCCATCTTTATTTAAAATATCAAACCCATCAGATTTTAAAGTATATTTAGTTTATTCATTCCCTTCTTTATCTGTCTTTTCTAAATTTATTATGTATTTATTTTCAGATTTGTTATTCAACTATTGTTCTGTATATTGTTGGTACCTGTTAATTTCTATAAATTGTACTTGCTTTTTTTTTAACAACTAGAACAACTGATCTTTTCCACTCTATTTTGTTATCTACATTTAACTTTTATTACAAATAAAAGGAGGGAGTGGTTAAGGGTTGGAATGTAGTTTGCAAAATCAAATTAACGTAAATCAAATAAATGAATAAATAGGACTGTAAGTATTAATAAGTACATTAAAATTAATACTAAGAATATAAAAATAGTACCCAAAATATGAATTCAACTTAAATATTTTATTATAAAACATTTAAATATATCACATAAACATTCTATAAATATTTCACACATAATGTATAAAAATAAAAAGTCAAATAAATAAACAAAAAAGGTGAAACTGTTAAAAAGTATGTGGACATTTGTGATGTGAATAATATGAACTTCAGAGTCGCCTTAAAAACAGCTTTCCATGTGAAACATATTAAAGGCCGCAGCTAATCTTTTATACTCAAGATAAAAAAAGGGAAAACAAATACTTTGAGATTTGAGCTTCTTTTTGGAGAATTTACATCTCATGTGTAGGATCTTAAACGGTTTTATTTGTCTCTTATTTACTCGACATAAATAGAACTCTGGTTTGTTGACAATGCAGTGAAAGTAAATGGAGGATTTTAGAAGGGATGTCGTTGCATTCTAGAGTCCGTAAATATAATGCTGCACAACCTGGAGAGGGTTCCACAGGAAGTGAGGTTCTGTCACTACCGGCTGGTCATTATTGGAAGTTAAAGTTTTCCAGTGGTTTATGGATTCATCTCTGTTCTAGTTCTGCTCTAAAGCTTCTCTCCTGCAGGTTTTGAGAAAGAAGGATGGATCAGAGCGGTGAAATGACAGCCGTCATGCGAGACAGAGAGAAGAAGAGAGAGAGAGAGAGACTTTACAGCTTGTTCGCCCCAGGTCATATAAAACAGGCAGCTTTCAGCACTAGCTGAACCTTATTAAGAGGTTATGAGATCCAGTCCCGGCCCCAAGCCCCAGCGGGGGAGGGGGCGTCCCTTGGTTTTGACCTGGCTTCTGTACGTCTCCATTTAACAGCAGTGGGGGGGGGTTATAAGAGGTGGGTGTCTTGAGATGGGAGGTGACAGACGTCCAGGAGTCGAAGCGTTTCTCTCTCAAACATCTGGATCCAGAACCGTTCAGGGTCCCGACTGATAACCGTCTGCTGATTCTTAATCTGACACTGACGACACAGCAGGAAGAGAGACGTCTGCCACTTAAATCCTCGTCTTCCTCTCGGTGCTGCGGGGATCTCATCCAGGCAGAGGGTTGGGGTTAGCAGAGTGGAGGGTTTCCTCCGAGAAGCAGAGAGAAGATTCCAGAGACACTCTGTGGCGAAGCTGCAAACATGTGGCTGAGCAGCGCCGCTAGAACTGGTGCATAGAGGCGGGACTCGGACCCATGCCTTTAACCTCCTGATGTCTGTCAGAGCAGACCGATTCTGAAGATTTCTTTTGGTGCAGCATTTCACCTAATTATTCTAGTGGTGGTTTACTTTAGTGTTTATTGATTTATTTGTACCTTATTTCACCATCATTATTATTCCTTTGTTTATTGACTGTATTTAGGCCTACTATTAATTTATTTATGCTTCATTTCATCTTTTTATTCTACTGTTTATTTATAGTATTTGGTATTTATTCATTTAAATATTAATGCCCAATTTCACAATATATAGTGGTAATTATTTATTTCTACCTCATTTCATAATTTTATTCTACAGTTTACTCACAGCCCCCCCGGCATCAGAAATCCACCAAAGGACTTCACAGTGGGTATAAGTGATTTTTCTCTGACTTTCTTTCTTACTAGGCCACACCCATCTTAGATGTTTGTAGCCAAAAAGCTCTACTTTCGTCTCATCTGACCTCTGACCTTGTTCCATTGAAAGTCCCAGTGGCGCTTGTCAAACTGTAGCAGCGTTAGCTTGTGGCAGAATTAGCTTGTAGCAGCGTTAGCTTGCTACCGCTAGCAAGACACGCCAACCGCCAACACGATATAAACTCTCTGGTTCTAAAAATGAAGGAAGGGTTCAGAACAATCGTACCTCCAGCAAAAATAAACCCAGTCCACCTCATAATGAGGCTGGAGACCCTTTTCTTGGTGCATAGCCCATCATAGCCAGTTCGACCTGCGCCGACCCCACCTTAGTTCAGACTCACTGGGGGGTTCATTCAGGGAGGTGGGGCGGGCAAAGGGTGGAAACAGACAGACGGACACAAACGCGCCATATTATACGGTTCCTCGCAGTGAATGCGGGGGCTCGCCCGGTTACTCCTCCTTTAATCAACCCTTCTCGCCCTGGTCAGCAGAATTCCCCGGCGAGTAAGAGGGGAGAAACCACAGGGCCCCACAGACGAGCTCCACCAACAGGCCCTCTATTCATCTCCACGGCCGGAACACTGGCTCCTCTGACGAAGCTGCAGCACCTGGCTGCCGATGGGCGCAACATCAGAAGGCCGCGGTTGCAACGCTGGTCGCCACACCTGAATAAACCCCCCCCCACGCCAGCCCACATCAAATGGCATGTTTGGCCTATTTGAAAACCTGAGAGCTGAGAAAAAGCGTCGGGGCGAGAGCTGTGCACCGCCGGAGGATTGGTTGTACAAACAGGGCAGTCAGGTGCTGCTGCAGACCGGCGTTTTAATTGAGATCCGCGAAGAAGAATCTGAGGAGGAGGAGGAGGACACAGAAGACGGAGGCGTGTATTTGTACAGGTGCTTCTAATACATGAGCAGGGAGGGAGTCACGCCTCTCAGAGACAGGGAAGCATCTATACCAAGTGTGGACCTCCTTCATGGAGACGAAGGCCGGTTTGTGATTCGTCTACAGGCAGAGGAGGCGGCAGGTTCAGAGTGAGGACAAGAGTCTGTGGGTTAACCAGCTTTAAAGTTAGAAGTGTAAACATATTTATCCAACAACCCACTAGAAGTCTGAGATTCACGCCGCTGTGGGACGTATAAAGGATTCTTTTAACTTAAATAAATCACTAAATCTGGGCCCATAGGAATCAACTGTAACAATATTAGTTTTATGTCTATATTTCTATAATGTAACTTCTACAAACATTATTGTTTGTAGAATTTCTGTGAAATACAAACGTAAAATGACCCTGTTCCCTGTCGCCGCCTGTTTCTTATAATAATACAAAACCATATGCTGCAGTTAGAGGGTCAGTGGACAGATGCAGACAAATGAATGAATGACACAAAGTTTGTCTTCAGAGACAAAGAATTTCATCTTTGGTAGGAAATTCTCATTCAAATTATATGCGCGAAAAATTTCCAACTCATCATAAGCTCCGCCCCATTGTCTACATCGAGGTCATGCTGACATCCAGACATGCGACTTCTGGAAAATTATAAGAAAAATACAACCAAATTTCTCTGTGTTCAGGGAAACTTCATGTCCTGAATCAGATGAAAACCAGGATACTGACGTTCATTTAAACACATCCAATCATTTAACAACAAATACTAGACATCCATTGCGTTTGAAACGGGTCTTTGTTTTGGCACTGATGATTTGAGGAAACGTTGGAATGAAGACATCCTTTCCTGTTTGGTGTATCTGCTATTCATTCTATTTTATTTTATTCATGACAAGGTATTTGGAGTGATGACCTCACAATTTGGCCAAAATTTCTTTGGGGATGGGGCTCTGTGGGCTGAACAGAGATGCCGAAGTGGAAGGCGAAGGAGGCGGCAGGCTACAGAGTATCTGAGAGGTTCTCAGAGAGTTTGTTGAAGTCGTCGGTAGATTTAGAGGCTGGCAGTAAGTCAGACATTAATGGAGGAATCTGCAGGAAGTTTTCCTAAACCTGGGGTTCTGTTGGGTCTTGACGGAGGTTTGGGTTCTCCGAGTGCTTTTTTAGTTAATATTTAAATGTACTGAATATTTTTATCTTAATTAATGGTCCAATGCTTTTATAACTCTGGTGTGATCCCTCTCAGTCACGAAAGCCACCCATTAATGACGTATCTTAACTCTGACTTTTATAGTCAGTTTAATACGTTAGCTGAAGTCTTTTCTGACTTCATTCTCAAAAACTTGCGGCTCTTAGTTTAAGATGTGAATCATGAACGAAAATACATTTCTCCCACGAGGCTTTGATCCGCTGCTGGAATTTCTGCAACCATTAAAGAAGAAAAAAAAAAGGTTTCTGAGGCTGTGTCAGTGGAAAGAAATATCTTCAACCAGCCTTATTTTGACAGCTAAATGAGGGGCTGTAATGATTTAATGCTTAAATAATTACTTTGTTTCATTAGTTTATTTTGTATATTTAACCTCTACGTTACAACGGGATCCATTAGAACCTTCATTAAGGAAATAAAAACAGTTCAAATACACCAACAAAATGCCGCAAGGAAAGATTCAATTTAAAGGCAGCGAACAAAAACACTAATTGTGATTACTGTGGAGCCATGAGGCTGTAATCGTTAGTAGAACCAGGTCCAATCAGAACAAACCAACAGAGGAGCGAGCAGCGATGACATCACCGCGCTAATCAACCAGATGATGTGAAAACAGTGAGTTCATGTTCCTCTTTCATCGTCTGCAGGGATAAACTGTTTGTTTGGTCAATCGTTGCCTGAAGCTGATGGATGATACTGATAAGTAATCTGAGCATTGATGTGTTTTTAAATACATTTATAGATACTTGAGAGTGAGGAAGGTGGAAATGGATGATTTCATCTGCCATTTGCTTGTTGATTAATTTTTGTACTTTTTCCTTTTACTCTCCATTGACAAACACAAACATCAACATCAAGCACTAAGAACAAACGACGAGAACACAACTTCAACCAGCTCCACCAAAAAGCATTAACCAGAACCGGGCTACTGCAGACCAACAACCATCAACAATTATCAACAACAACAACAACAACCATCAACAACCATCCACAATGGTTGTTGACAGACCATCAAAACGATCGACCACCATTAACCACCATCAAAACCATTAACAACCATCACAAATATAAACAACCATCTTGACCATCAACAACCGTCACAACCATCAACAACAACCAGTCAATGAAAGCATGTGTGGTCTTGAGTCATCGTCTCTGCTTGTCAGCTGACCTTTCATTCTCAATATACAGACAATATAATAAATAAACACCACTAATTATCTGAATTTTTTATTTGTGCTACATGTGTCATGATAAAAACAGCTAAACCAAAGACAGGCTGAAATATAAATAATTTTAGTGTTCAAATGGCGGTTGACGGGGTGTTATGATGTCATGGTGTTTTCATATTCACAGGGATGTTTTATATACTATATTTATAAAAAGCACTGACTGTCTTGGTTCAGCAGTGAAGTTATAAATGATCTGTTAACCTGCCAGCCTTCCAGGAAACTGTCTGGTTTGAACTTTGGACAGAACCCTCTTCTCTACAGGTAGCAGAAAAGCTAACATGAATGAACCCACTTTTGTTTACTTGTCCAGTTTTGGCTTTGCCTCCTTCTGACCCGGTTCATGAGGTTTTTAAGTCGGTCAGTGGCTCAGTCAGGTTCTACTGCCTCATAGGCGGGTGTAAATACATTTCCTGCAAGAGTGACATGGAAACTGGATATAAATATCAGATCTGTCTCATTCTGGCACAAGAAACATTATTTGTGCTGAACTTTACACTATTTTGTACCGGGCAGAAAAGACCAACATTTTGACGAGAGATCCGTCTCATTTGAATCCAATAACTCCACCAACATACTGCCTGTAATAACGAGACGATAGCAGCTTTGTGTTGTTGGGCGTTTCCAGTCTGCAGTGGTTAGTGCAGAGCAGATCAATACAGCTCGTCTCTGTCTTGTTAGCAAGTTAGCAGCAAACGTCTGTCTGCCTCTGAGCTTTCAAACAAAACTTCATTGACAACTGTCAATAACCTCGGGTCAGAGGAGCCGGACGGGCCGTACAGTGTGAGCACGCCAATTGTGAGCTTCCGCAAACGATTGATTTGTAAAGGCTCGACTCTAAAATCTTATAGTTAAGCTAAGTTTAATACCTCATCTAAAGTTTGGGTTGAACATTGGGTCTCCCTGGTAAGACTGTCATGGTATTCAATGCCAGGAAAACCTCCTAAGGGAAGGGTCCTGGTGGCATTCTAATCAAGTTACCCGAACAACCTCATCTTGCTTTCAATGCGAAAGAGCAGCGGCTCCACGCCGAGCCCCCCCCCCCGCTGAGTGTCTGAGCGGAGTCCAGCCACCCAAAGAAGGAAACTCATTGCAGCCGCTTCTATCCTTGAGCTCATTCTTTCTGTCAAATAGTCAACGCCGCAAATGATAGAAAATTCTCAGAAAACACAGAACATCTCAATAGTTGGCAAAAGTGGATCTAGTTTTATTTTTATGGCCTATTGGTGTATGTTGACTATATCTCTAAAACTCAAGTCTGTAATTAGTTTAACCTCTGAATTAATCTCTGCTATCCAGAGAACATTTTTGTGCTGTTTTGCTGCACTGAGACTTTTCTCCGTTTTTATGCTCTAGAAACTGGCTGACAGTCAAGTAACTGAGGCACAGCTTGTTCTTTTCCTTTATTTCTTTTTTTGCTCTTTTCATAAAGCAGCAGTTCCCGGGCAGCTTCTCTGGCTGCGGGGCAGGAGGCCACGGATCAAATCCCTTACATGTGTCGGTGAGTGTTTTTGTCTCACACATGAGCCTCATATCGTACAGTTTGTCTTTCTTACAGTGGGCAGTAAAGCCATAAATATCACAAGGATCTATTGGATATCTTCATGTTAGAATCACTGCTGAATCAGCACATAGTGAGCAGAGCAGAGTGGAGATGAAGGGACTGCCCCCTGCTGGGGTGGGATTTTAAAGAGGATTGAATGCGTTTGACATTTTTCCTCTTGACGATGCACCATATGTTTGAAACACCCCTCTGTGCTATCAATATCCGCGTACGGTGTAGAAGACAGGCATTCAGAGGCCACGCAGACAAAAAGTCAATTTGTTCGGAGCTCCGCACAAAAGACGGCAGTTGCTTGGCAGACTCGAAGAGGAGCGGCCATGATGCATGTGTCTCCGCCTGCAGCCCCTCCTGCGGCGCTGCACTGGATATTCTTTGTATTTCTTGGGCTAGCTTTTAAGAGGGAAGCTAATTAAGAGCTGCCTGCAGGTGGCCCATGCAGGCTTTTTACAGGTCTGAGATGGGACGAGGAGGAGGAGATGGGCGGATCCCCCCCAGCGGGAGGAAGGGCCAACAGCCCCTGGTCACAAGATGACAGCCCCTGTTCATCTGCTGCTGCAGGAATCACCAGGAGAGGATTCTACCACCTACAGAAGTATGAACCTGGGATTAACACACCTGGAATTAAGATGCATGTGATTGATGGTTCCTGCTGCCTCTCCCATCAGGAAATTCAAAATTGTGATTCAGCACTCCCTGGGCTTTCTGGTAACCCCTTGAAATCTTGACCATATCACCCCAACTTTTCTGAGAATTTGTCAAACTATAATATTTGTCAAACAGAGTCTTGGACGTCTTTGAAAGATCTCTCATATGCTAATAAAAATGAACATACAGATGGATTCATGACCTCAGGAAGTTAACTATCATGTCAATCCAATCACATGCTAGTTGCTCCATACAAACTCGTCCTACACAGTCTTCCCCGAGGGCGAGACTATATCCTCCAAAAGCCCCCAATCCCCTGTGTTGTACCAGCAAACCCCTGGTAGAAATGAAATGTAAAGTTATGTCCCAAAAACCGTAAACAGCAAAACTAGTAAAACCAACACAAAGGATCTACGGTGGACACAGCGGTGGCGATCCCATAATATCTGGACTTTGCGGGTATATAACTATATACGATGTAAAAACACATCGATACCACCGTAGATTCTTGGGTAAGGAAGGTTGGGTTGATTTCTAATATAGTTTGTAATGTGAAAGTTCACCACTAGATCTCAGCAGATTCTACAAACTGCACCTTTAATTAACTGAGTTTAGTTACATTAGAATGTTTAGTTGAGGAAGACGACACCACTTCTTTATAGTAGACGATAAATATGTTACACTCAGGATAGATGTTGAACCGAGGTCTAAACAGGGACAGAGTGGCTCAGTTCTCGTAAAGACCAGAGGAAAAAGGGTTATTAGAGCAGAGAGAGAGAGAGAGGAGATAGGACACAATCACTGCAATCAGCTAAACAAGGTCTTCCTCTCTTTGGGACCTCAGAAGTGTACTTAGAAACATTTACTCCATCTTCAAGAGGTTCATGTTAATCTGCTGTGGGAGGATCACCAGCCCCTCTGGGGTTTGTTATGGTTCCATTCAGCGGTCAATCAGTGGATGTGCGCACACACACACACACACACACACACACACACACACACACACACACACACACACACACACACACACACACACACACACACACACACACACACACACACACACACACACACACACAGAATCTTAACACAAATCAAGCCTCATTTGCTCAGAGGTCAAACAAACAAATAGTGCAGCTCTGGTGTTTACAGTCACCGTGGAACAAGTGCATGAAAAATTCACATTAAATCCAATAAATCACCGTAAGATGGTTTTACACAAACAAACACGCCAATCTAGAGAGGGGAAATGTGTGTTTGTGTGTGTTTGTGCATGGCTTCAGAGGAGCTGAAGATACGATCGCGTGCGGACGCTGCCCAGTGCCACTTCCTCTGTAGAGGACCGGGGACATGGCGACCCGCTTTAAGCGTAGGAGCGCTATAAACGGGACTGTTGCGCAGGAATAAAAGTGGATTCTGTTGATGATAAATGTTTACACTTGAGTCAAAGCTGGGCAGAAAGCTGATACGGTGTGTGTGTGCGTGAGACAGATAAGGATAGCAGATGACAGAGCTCTCCTCTGTGGCGTGACACCCGAGGCCAAACAAACCAGCTGTTACTGGAACCTGACCAGCATGGTAGAAATTAGAGGCGCACCGGTTGCAACTTTCTTGTCTGACTGGCTGATAACCGATTTTTTACTCATTAAGGTTTTAAAACCATAATGAGTAGTGTATTTTAAGTGCTCTTATTTTAAAGGATTACAGTGGAAGTAAGGCTGGTGGGCATACTGGTCCGTTCCCAGGCCCTACGAAGCAAATAGAAAAACTCCTCGTCTTCACGTGTCCAAACCATCTCTGACTTTGTCCCCATCCAGTTTCTAATCCAGTCTGTCCTCCTAGCTCCCAAAGAAAATATATGAACATCTTCAACCGTTCCAGAAAGAGCCTGAGCGTCACCTGCTGCAGCTCGCCGTCCTGGATTCACACGACCAATCTATTATGGCTGAAGGGCAACAAACACACCTCAGCAAACACGACCCTGTGCAGCAGCTAAGTGCTTTTTAAAACCCATAATCGTCCACATCCAGACTCTAATCTGGATGCAACGGGAATCGTCCCAGTGGGAAAAACACTCCGGCAGTCTCCCACTGCTGGGATTAAGACAAACAGCAGTGTTGACATGTTGTCAGTGCAAAACCCATGAGAACACTTGTAACAACTGTTGATGGTGTAAACTTTTTGTGAATGTGGAAACAATGCCGTATTTAACCATCTTTAACACAAGCTTCAGCGAAGAAATGTAATTACATGAGATTTGCATTGTGGGAATGAATGAGCGGGTCAGCCGGATGATGGAACGCCATCAAAACACAAATCCCACAGAAAAACCATTGAGAAAATCTAGTACCTCAACATGCCCTCCAACGCATGGAGAGGGATTTCTCTGACATTTCCCTCATGACTAAAGGGATAATCCCCCTTTATGACTCGCTCTACCTGATACGGCCTCGGCCCTCCAGAGTCTATTTAACCCTCCAGAGAGTTCAACAACACAGCTCCACTCCAGAGCGGCTGGAGGGGCTCTCCGCTCCCACAAAAGGCTGACGAGGAGGAGGGAAATGAGTATTCTGTGTATGAATGAGGAGGTCAGAGCAGGCAGAAGAAGGCGTGTCCGCGGACTTACTGGGCTTTTTCAGTCACCAGCGGCAGCGGGATGTCCTCGCTCATGAAGTCCAGATCATCGGTGAAGCTGTTGGCGCGGGAGATGTCGATGGAGGTGCAGTTATCGTGATGCCTCTTTACTGCAAATATGATGGATGAAACGACCATATAAGGACGGGTGCATGTGCTTTTAAGTTGAAAGTGAAAATGAACGACTTAACTCTGAGGCTAACAGGAGTTCACGAGTTTAAGTTTAAAGGGACGGTTCTGACATAAAACTGATGATTAACCATGAACTCCCCTCAATATCTGATGCAAAGTTAAATCTGACAACAATTTAAGACAATTAGAAAATCTGATTCCTACAACAGTATTAGGGTTATAGGGACACAGATAAATAAATAATTGAGATTAAGAGATAAAAGTCAGAATTTTGCGAGAATAAATTATATTACATTAAAATAAGGGAAGGAATCTTTATCCTTTGCTGAGATATAACTTGAAAACATTGCTGTTCCTTATTTCCTGTTCAAACTAGTTTAAAATTAGCTGAAACATCTCCCTGAGAAAAAGTAGGACACATTTTCTTAAATTAAGATTATTTTTCTAATATGAAACATGCTTCATTGGATTATTTTGTTTGTGAGACAAAAAACAACAACATACATATTCTCAAAACAAGACATTTTTAACTTCCTGGAAATCTTTTGTTTTTGCAGTGCATCATATTCAGTTATTCGGGAGGATCTTATTTTAATGTGAAGTTCCAGAAGTGTTGAATGGACTAGAACCTTAATCTTAATGGTCCATCAGCGTGGATGTGAGTTGATGGAGGCTCATTTTTATTTTTTGTGTGAACTCTACCTTTAATTCTTAGTCTAACACAAAGTGACAGCAGCATCTTTACGACACTAACATACAGCACATGAAACAGACTTCAAATATTCATTTCCTGCATCAAGGAGAATAAAAGCTTGAAATGTAAACACAAGGGTCAGAACTGTCTGGAATGTCTTGAATCATGAAATCAAAGCAGACAGATAGGTGGAGAAATACCTGGAGAGCCAGGGCTGCTCAGAGTGAAAGACGACCAAGAATGCTGATGAGGGCCTGATGCCATGCAAGAAAAAGAAAAGAAGAGAAAATAAAGGAAGGCAGAAGAGAGAGAGAGGTTGGAGTTAATCATCAGTGGGATTCTTTATTGCATTGAAGCAGTGAGCTTCTGAACTTGCAGCTTCTCCAACATCACGACGAGGACGGCTGAGAAACATCACGCCTGACATGAATCATCATGTCAGGTTTGAGATTCTGACGATGTCACACGTCTGTATGATGATGAGGAGGTATCTGCGACCTCCACATCATAAACAGGGCAGCAGACGTGTTTACGTAGATGCCTCCATTCTGTCCATCATGATGACAGAAGGAGATGGTGGAAGTAAACACTGCATTATTTGCAAAAGTTGCATTATTTGCGACACTGCGCTGTAAAAGAATATTCTTAATGAAGATGGAGATTGTTTAGTATTTTGGAAATCTAACTTATTAATTTAGGTTGTAAATACGTATTTAAGTAACCATTTAACCATTTGAGGTAATCCTTTTTGAGTTCATAAAGAATTCTCTTTTTACAGTGTACCTGAGAAGCGGCTCATTCGAAAGCCTAATGAAGAATTCAGGGGCGGATTCTCAATTCTACTCGTCAGTCTTGACTGAAGTAACTTTCTAAGGTCTTTCACTTTTCACAGGGAATAGATCTGAAACTCAGTTAATCTCAGCCATACCAGCACATACACCGACCAGCCACAACATTAAAACCACTGTTGATCCTTTTGTACTCTACACTGCCTGAATGTCTGCGCGGATCGATTTAGCCGGAGCCCATTATAAAATAACAAATGTGGGACCCAGGTCCAAACAGTTTGAATGTTGAGCTGGGATAATTACAGCAAAAAGAAAGTGGAAAGAAGTCTGAAATGACGGAGATATAGAAGTGCAGGAGGAAGGGGGCGGGGCCAGACAGATAAGTGGAGTGACAAACTAGATTCGATAATGACCAGTTTTGTTTGTGACCAGCTCCCTCCCCTCCTCCCCCTCACCACTGTGGTGTCCCGGTCTGGGTCTCCCATCCGGTCCTGCCCTGTTCCTCACCCGTGGCACTGGCAGAGCACCAGGGAACGAAACAGGCCAGGTCAGTCCAGGACCGGCATACAAGTCTCCCTGTTTGGCTCTGGTTTGGTCTGTGTGGGGACAAAGGCCCAGCTAGCCGGCCAGTCTCATTAAAAAACTGTCTTGGCCGCATCAAAAAGGCAGCGAGCTAAAGATTAACACGGAGGAGAATTCAATAGGAGCTTCTTCCCAAGTGGAGGAGGTTCCTGCTGTAGTGACCACAGATACCTTCAACCATTGTTCCTAAACTTCTGGCTCTGGTTCTATCAATAACTTTCCTAATGTCATACTATTATATCGTTTTTAAAAACTTTGACTTATGTATTCACTGATTTGGCTCATTAATGCGTGCTTATTTGCCTGATTTGATGCTTTTAATTTTGTGCTATTTTTCAGGGAATCATTATTATTGTATCCACGTCCGTCACCGAAGATCTCTCATGTTAACGCAAGAACTCAAAAACTATCCCATGGATCATTTGCACATTATATACTCCCATTGTGTGAGGAAGAACTGAATCTCGGGAGAGGGAGGTTGTATATTTCCGACACTAGCGAACCCTTCCTCTCTTTAGATTTATCTTTAGCTGGTCCGATTTAGTCCACATTTGGTGCATAGGAGAGATTTCTCATATTTTCACTCTAATTGTTCATATGTATACACTAGGGGGAGCTGCTTTACGAGTAACGCTGTTTTGCAAACACAACTTTCTAACATCTTGTCATAACTCAGTCATATGTAGGAACGGAGTGGAGTTAGAGGGACTCACCTGGTTGTCTGAACATCCGGACCATTCCTGCAAAGAGACAGAAACATTATTAAAATATCCGTTCCTGTCACACAGTGTCTCCCTCCCTCATCAACATGGTTCAGCTACACTTACATCCACACAGGGATTCATGTAGGAACGCTTGGGGCCACTTTTGTCTCGTTGCTACATTTGGGAAGGGGGTGGAGATTTGTCAGTAAAGGTCAATACTGCTACGAAGGTCACCGTGAAGAATGACCACCAGTCCCTTCAGTCACTCTATGAGCAGTGGGCTGATGAGGAACACTGAGGAGACCGGCTGAAACGACCCATCTCGTATCTTGGACTCTGATTAGAAATGTTTAAAATGTGGAAAACTCCTCAAAGCTACAAATGATGGCCCAATCAGCTTCTTGGATCCATTCAAGGATGAATGTCCCCGGATCCCAAGATCTCCCATCATCCCTCCACGGTACTGCCTGAAGGCAGGGAAACAAGCCAAAGGCTCCGCCCACTCACTCAGCGACCTTGGCTAAAGACAGCAAATGATTAATAGAACGAATGTTAGATAGGACAACCAATCCAAACCATAGACCGAACACAGAACGCCTGCCAGATAGACAGACGGATAAATAGATGGATCGAAAATAATGTCAGAATGCGATTTTATCCCTCGTGCAGCTTTGTTCTGATTCGGCACCGTATAGCGTGATGTCATCAGTGGTTTTCCTAATGCTGGTTGACAGTAAATAAATGGGGTCTGGCCGACGGTTCGCTCTGCAGACGCTGGTTTTAAACTTGGATCATGCTGTTTCAAGACACCACACTGATTAGTGACAGCAGGCTGCAGGTCCTCACAGGCTTTTAAGTCCTGCACAACTAAGCCAATTAATTTTTCCACTCGTAGTCGTAGCATCAGTATCTACTAGTCCATTGATGTACGTACGGTACGTCGCCAGCTTGTAAGCTCGTCTGATTTGATTACTTTTTCCACACATGTTCTCCTTCATCATCTAAGATCCACCCAATTAGGCAGGAAGCTGAACGTCTCCCCTCTGAAGTGGGCGCCGTTCCAGAGACGCTCTTCCTTCATGTCACTTGCAGCAGCTTTTACGAGCGCTCGCTTTGACAAGAAAACCTCGTAAAGTCAGATTCTTAAGCCGGAGTCTGGGTCAATTAATTTGCCCTGGGATGTCTGTTAAGACAAGAAGTTTACCCCTTAAATAAAGAGCCATGATAGATCTGCGATTAAAAATGTCTATATCGACAGATACGACGGGCTAGAAATAAACACCAATCTGAGATTGGCATCATTTCTTTTTTGTTGATTCAGCAAGAACAAACCCAACCGGGCCTCCTGATGTCTGCAGCCTTATTGGTAAACTTCAAGAAGAATAACGAGGAATTCCCACTTGTAACCTTGACTAGCCAGTGTTTTAAAGTTTTTCCAGTGTGACTGTTTGTGGCCAGCGAGGAGGACAACTGAGACAGTAAAGAACTTGTAACCGTGACCTCTAATCACCACCAAAACTCTAATAGCTTCCATCTGGACCCATGAAGACACCTGGCAGCCATCGTGGCTCTGAGGAGGATTAGGACAGAGTCGCTGTTTACAGTGTGAGAATGAAAAAGCATCCCATAATATGGGATGGTCTCTAGAGCAATTGAATTATTATTATTATTATAATTATATCACAGAGGCACTAGATCAACAATATGTTTTCCTAGAGCAGTCTGAATAAAGAATAACTGACCGTGGCTGAATGTTCACACACAGATGTTTCCAGGTCGGCTCTCTCCTCCAATATTTTTATTTTTAACATATTTTATGGGTCTTTAAGAAATTGTCACATAAAAGGACACTGACATGAGAAACTTACCACCCAAACATTCGGCTCCTAATCTTGAATCAGACTGGATTTAACAACTTCCTGTCTCAGTGTGGAGGTTTTTCAATCCATCATTCAGGTCCACCTTCTTTAGCCGTTACTTTCCCTCCAATACATGTTACAGTAATTAGTTTTCTAGTTCCTATTATTCGACCTGTGGAGATGGCAGCAGTATTATATTATCTGCAGCATTTATTTTCACCCACATGTGAACCTGCCGACACAAAAGAACAAACTTACTGCTAATATTTCTACATTAAGAGCCATAAAAATGTCAATTATTGTCATGTTTTTTGTGTCTTAAATGCCCTGAACGGAAAAACACATCAAAGCTGTACTCTAATAATGGATTTTCAAGTCCCTTAAAGCAGCATGACATCATTCCACAGACCCCGACACACATTATTTCATCAGACCAAAGAGTATGAAGGGAAATAGAAGAAAGCTGGTTTCATTACTGCCGTAACTCCCTCCATCAAATGTCCTCCACAAGACCCAGGCTTCATCGCCAGCTGGCCTTCAACTCTACTAAAAGATAACTTTACAGCAATATTTAAAGAGCGTGGCTTTCAGAGGTGTTTAGTTGTGAATAAAAATTCTTTTATTAAGGGGTCCAGAATGAAGTCACTTTATTCGAGCAGCAATAAAACCGAGCTCAGCACTTTCATGTGTGACCTTACGAGCTGGACTGAGCTTTTTTGGGGGGAAAAGGCAATTTATAAAGTTTGGCTGATTTTCTCTGAAACACTGACTGGAGCTGGAGCTCAGTACGAAAGAATGACACGTGATAATAACTCTTAAAGGAACAGGTCCCTCAGACACACAAATTCAGGAATTGCCGAAGCCTAAGCGATAATGGTTTCCTCAAAATCAGATCAAGTTAAGTGAGGGGGGGGGGTTCGCTAACAGTGTTAAAGTGTTGGCGGTTTGGGACGTTTGGGATACTTTCAGGAAGTCACAGCAGAATAAAATAAAATAAAAGAAGGGAAATAATCGTAAGAAGGAATAAGCTCAAAAGCTTGAATGTGGACCTTAAAGGAACAGGTCACTCAAAAATGAAAAATTCAGTGACAGCCAAAGTCTGCTGAGGTCACTGTTAGGGTGCTTTCACACCGACCTTATTGGATCCAGATCTTTGGACCGTCTTCTGACCGGTCTGAATCAAACAGTCTGTAAAACAGATCAAACTGATCCATGGTTCGGTTTGTTTGGCATCTGTGTCTTATTTGTTTTTTCAGACTTTTGGACAAATTAAAGAATGTTGGATCTGATTTCCACTGCCAATAAAGAGAAGAAGAAACCGAAACAAATAAAGAAGAAAGACGCTGAAAATGAGTCATGCTAGCACAGGGGGAGGGAGAGGGAGGAGCTCTGTAATAGTGATATGTTCTGATAGCAATCCAGGAAAAAACAACGCACAAAACTGGAGACGATGTCACTCGAAGGTTGGCAGCAGTTTATAAAAGTCATGATGTCATCAAAGAAGTGGTCTGTCTACAAATCAGAAGGACAATATTATTTTCACGATGACATGAGCAGCACCCCGGGCTCTCGCCCTGCAAGCCCCGCCCATTAGTCTTCCCCTTCAACTGTGCTCACCAAGCACCACAGAAAACATGCCAGAGGGCATCCTGGCCTGAAGTCGGTGCTGCTGGTAGTAATGACACAATGAAAATGGATCATGTTTATGCATCGACATCAGGTGTCAGTCTACGAGCCAATCAATCATCAAGTACAGGGAGATGATACCCGCCGAGAAGATGACCACAGGATGGAGGACTGTAAGGAGAAGTTCTTTCCAAATGGAATCAGATCAAAAGTATAACATGCAAAAAAAAGGGAGAAAAAAAACAACCTGTTGGTCTTGTTCCTGGACGTTTGTCTAGTTTTGCTTAAATGGATCCACATCGACCGACCACCTCCAGCGGTGCTGCTCCAGCTCATCCCTAACTGTGAACTATCCATAAAATTCTACAAAATGAAGGTGGATTTGGACCAAATGCATTCAGTGTTGAGAATAACTGGACCTTAAGACATGGGGGGCTGTATTTTCATTTTTGGATGAACTGCTCCTTTAATCTGTGTTGGTAATCAGTGTGGGGAGTTAACTGTAAGACATGTTTACCTTCTGCTGTCCCTCTTTGCTCCTCCTGGAAGAAGGAGTTCTCTCTCTTGTCCTCAGAGTCGTCGATGTGATCGTAGGTGATCTGGGGGATGGACACAGCCCTCTCTGAGGTCACCACCATGGAGCCGTTGCCTCTGGGCTTCAACCTCCTCTTGGGTCCCCTCCTCTGACGAAGGAAATATGGACACAGTTACAACAGAGAAGGATTCTGACCCTCATGATGACCGACTCTCCCCTGATCTCGCCCCAGCAGCTTCTCGGGGGGGATTCCCCCGTCAACAGCACGGATGATGTCACAGGTTAAAGATGGGGTTAGGGTCAGGATCCCTCATCAACCATCTCTGCTTCATCCACCACCAGTGGCGTAAAATGGGACGTTTTAATCGGCAAGACCTGTCCAGTTATTTTGGAGAGGTTTGGTTAATGTTGATTATTGTTATCTTATTATTGATCACATATTTATGTCGTATCCACCATACATAATATTTTAAGGCAAACAGAAACAACATTTTAATTTATGTTTTATTGTTCAATGCCAATAAATGGCTTTTGTCCATAAAAAGTGTTTTTGAAATGTGAATGGAGTAAAGTGATTTTCAGCTTAAAAATCCTAAAAGGAAGAGATGACTTAGATTCAAACAACTTTCCGAGTTACTACGTTGAAGCAACCCTAATGAATTAAGTTGGAACTTAATTTAAACTTTAAAAAAATAACTCTTCACTGGTAACACATAATTACATTTAAAGTCGTCCAGTCTAAAATGTACGATGAAAATTCTTCTTTTGTGGAAGTCATTTTGTAAAATCACCAGCAATTATCTGTTTACAGTTTGTCATATATGTCTTAAAGTGTTGCCCGAATAAAAATAATGTCAAAATCAAGCACCAGAAATAAACAAATATTTATTTACTGTTTCATATTGTGGGTTTTTGAAGGTAAAACAATGAAAAAAAGTTTTTTGAAAAAGATTTGAAGAATTTCCAAAGCTACAATTTGACTCAATTTATGAACTATAAAATAAAAGTGTTGATGAACCTAATTAAACTCAGTAGTTTTCAGTTTTTTCATTATATTACAGGAACAACCTGCTGCTCCTCTTCACCACAAATCAAGTTTATGAATGTTATTAAAACTCTGTGTGTTCTTTTACAGCCCAATCCTACCAGGTCCTGTTCTTTAATGAGCCTAACATAATCTGGCCTTCTTGAGTGAGATCATAGCTACGTGATCTGAGGGTAGTTTAGGGTCTGCTGACCTAAACGGCGCCCCCGGTCCGATCCTTAGACCCGTTGACCCACGCCGCGGTTTTCATACAAATGCAATTATTTGGCCTCAGTGGATCAGACTTTGGCATCAACGACTAGAGAGCGGTTCCGAGGTCTGAATGAGTCATTAGCTGAGCAGTGAGGGGGCGTCACAAAAGAGAGAGAGAGAAAGAGAGAGAGAGAGACAGAAAAAAAAGAGAGAGAGAGAGAGAGAGAGAGGTGTAAAAGATAGGGAGTTCAGGAGACAATGAGGAGTTAGATATAAGGAGGAGAGAGAGAGGAACCACAGAGAGAGAGTCTCTTTAAAGAGAGGGAAGAGCGAGGAGAGTCGGCGGAGAAAGTCACATGCAGGAAGAGAAAAGAGCGGAAGCAGCCTTCATTCTCTCCACTACACAAAGATTTTTTTGTTGTTGTTCTACTCCACAAAGGTTTATTCCCATGAGAAAGGCGGCAGTGACATCATCTCATCTGACTGAGTCTTTGTCCGGCTGAGACAAAGCCCTCGAGTCATCCTGGCGGAGTCAGCGCTACGGGAGGGGGGGAGGTGGGGGGTTGCTGTGTGTTGTGTGTTCTTCCACGTGTGTGTATGTTTGTGGGAACTTAACTTGGCCTTTCATGCTGTAAGGCCGCGGCACGACATAGCTAATATTGTTGTGAAAGGTGAACTGCACAAGGGGACAATGCAGCGTGGGCCAGACTTATGCAAGCCCCCCCCCCCCCCTCGCCACTGCATCACAGTCTGACGGCCCCGAGTTCACAAATACATGCTGATGAAGAAAAACGTTTCTTTTCATGTAAATGAAAACGTTTGAAAAAGACTAAATTCAGATATCACTTCAACTTCTTTTGTAGAAAAAGAAAAGCGGTCCAGTAAAAGTGAAGCCCACTTTCTAATTAAAGGTGCAGTGTGTTACGTTAGGTCTTATTACGTTAAGTCCTATCTCTAGGATTAAACGGAACATTCATACCTTTGTATAAGGTGGGGATGCATGTGAAGTCTCACTGAAATATCTGAGCCCGTCAAGTCTCATCCTCTCATCTACAGTTTAATGTAAATTTCAAATATGAACCAGTAATAAAAAAATATTTATTCACTGTTTCATATTTTAGGGTTGTTGAAAGTAAAACCATGAAAAAAAAGTTTTTGAGGGTTAATGGAAGCATTTCCTAAGTTGGAATTTAACTCCTTTAATGCACTTTAAAAAAAAGTGTTGATAAAACTACTTCAACTATTAACTAAACTAACCATATCTTATGTAAGTAAAATTTTTGTTTTGAGTTTTTTTCTTTATTTCATTTGAGTTGCAAAGACTTATTTTTATTGAGTGTTAGGCGTTAAAGTAATTTTTACTGCTAACAGTTAAAGATTAACAGTTCATTTTTAACTGTATAAATAAGGGAACTTGCTCATTTACTGAATAATTTTCCTGTCACAGACTAAATGAATAACAAAATCTTTTTATTTGTGTAAAACCAACAGAAAAACGCAACTGACTTCGTAAAGTTCTTTATATCTAAAGAGGCCAATCAACTTTATTTATTTATAGAGCAAATTTCAGCAACGGGGCATTCAAAGTGCTTCACACAAACAACCAAGGGCTATGCGACAATAAGACGTAGTTAAAATAGTTATAAAACATTAAGAAAGACTAAAAATGAAAAACAGGCTAAAGAAATAAATAAGAAATAAAAAAGCAAGAACAGAAAAAAATCAACCTCAGACACAGTTTAGAGTTTCCCTGAAGAGTCCTGTGTAGGAAAGAGAGATAAGAATCATTTTAAAATTTACAAATGCAACAAATATTAAAGTTTTAGACTTGGAGGTAGGGGGCTCCCCTCCATGAAGGCGGTCGTGTTTGATGGAACGCACAAACTGAACTCTGGCTCTGAAGGAGTACAGAAGGGAAACGCTCCACCTCTAAAGGCCAACAAAGACGGAGATGATTAATAAGCTGTTGCTGGAAAACTGTTTTGTGTTGTGACACCTTCATGAAGTTTGAGAACCCAAATGTGGCCCCCCCCACCGGGCGTAGTTTATCATATGTTCGGTCCTATCGCATAAGCATCTGATGTCCACCTCCCTGAGGGAGTGGGCCTGATGGGTTGATAGTTCACCCGACCCTGAGCATCACACCACGGCCCGTAGAGCCCAGTACAACATATTTGGTTCTGGTTATGTTTAGCTGATTGAGAAGGCAGCAGGTAGTTGATACATGTGTTTGTAGACAGTAAGTCGGTTCACCTTCATCGGGTAGATCAAACTAAAGAGAGACATTACATAACATAACAGTCGGGGTAAAGAGACCATAAATACCCCTAGTTTCATTCAAACCACAGAAACCACAGATGTGCTTCATCTTTCAAGGACACAGAGAGGAGAGTATGAGGAGATACTTACGGAGATGTTCAGCTTCCTGATGTTGGGGCTGGAGTTGTCAGAATCCACCATGGTGACGGCCTCCGGAGTAAGAACGTACATTTTCCACGTGGCAGCACAGCCGACTGGTTTCTCTGCTGCATAGCACCTCCACAGAGTCTGAGGGGTTCAGAGAAGAATTAGTGCTGGTCCAAAAGATGTAAAAGCCAGACTTAGACTACATCAGCGGTAGGGAGGGATTACTGTTTGTGTCTGCAGGTTTTCAAGGGTGTCTCCTTGTGTTCAGGATCATTTTAATCCCTGTAATGGTCTGCTTTTGGAACAAGATAACTCTTCCACCCCTTCCTCTTGGCAAGTCAGATGCAGCTCAACTTTTCCTGTATTTAACGGTTTGCTTTCTTGTGTTTGTTAAAGTGAGTAATATCTGAAGGAGCAACATTTGAGAAAAATAAGGATCAGATTTCCTATCCATGATCCCGGTCCAGTTCAAACTTTGGCCTTGAGGTCATGTGGCTGCTGGTTGAGACACTAATGAAGGACCTTGTCTGACCCCGCTTTAATCTTTATGAGGGGGGGCATATTTATGTAAGGGAAGAAAAAGATCAGAAATGTTCTTAAATGAAAATGTAATCCCGATCTACTCATCCCAATGCTGATGGAAAGTCTACCAGTCTGGAACCACAAAGCAAAACAGGCTTGAAAACCATCTTCTTGTTCTCCCTACAGCTCATAATAGTCTCCTGACGCCCCCCAAACTGTGAACTGACTGGAACAGACCATATTTATATTATGCCATTTTTAAGGTGAAGTCTTTAGTTTCATTCTATGTTAATTGTCATTAACATATTCTGTATGTGTTTTATCTTCAGTCTTGGCCAGGACGCGCTTGAAAGAGATTTTGAATCTCAATAAATAGAATTTTACTGGTGAGGTGCAGGTTAAAAAAAAAACATTTGGAAAAACTCCCTGGTATAATCAGGATATCCTTGGATGACTTTTCCATTCAAGCCGACGCTCCGCGTTACCTGGATGAGGCAGGCTGCCGCTGGGATCTGTCTGTTGAAATGCTTCTGTCTCTGCTTCTGTTGAACTTTGAGGGCGAATCCCGATCCCAGGATACCCTGAACAGAAACAATTATCAATTAAACAAACTGCAGGTGAAGCCTTGTAACTCATGGATGCATAAACACCACATCATAAACATTGGACTAGCTGAGTTGATGCTTGTGAATGTGTTATGATCCAATTATATTTACAGCAGGCAGCGCAAAGAAGGATATGGCGAAGACGCTGAAGCAGGAGGCGATGGCCTTGCCTATCCACGTTTGAGGAATTTTGTCTCCGTAGCCGATGGTGGTGACGGTCACCTGGAGGCACAAAGTGATTAAAGTTTAAAGTTCTTATTATCATTAGCAGCAAGATCCTGTAGAGTTCTTGGGCCTAAAGGTACGTCTAATAGTTTTACAATCCCTGATATCTAATATTCCCTCTTGTTCCATCTGGTTTTATGCTGAAGTGAATTTTTTTTTTTTCTAACAGTCTTTTGATACACTTGACCATTATCTACTTTTGGGTTTTGACCAGAGTAGCTGCTCATATCCAGGTCTGTTCCCCTGGTAGGTCACATTCTGACAAAGCTTTGCTCCCCATTACAAAGGGAATGCCCCAAGGCTCTGTCCTTGATCCATTTCTGTTGACTATTTGTATAAACTGTACCACCTCTACACTGTACAGTTGTTACTACCAATCTTTATGCAGATGACACTGCCCTTTGTTTTAGTGCAGATTCACAGTCTTATCTTTCTCTTTCTCTAAAACAATGGCATCATTTGAAACATTGCAGAAATAAAATAGATGAATATTGACCAAAAACCTCAAACACCATAATTGAGAAAGTTCAACATGACAAATATCTGCAGCATGTGAATGAATGAAGACCCTCTAAACTGAGTTTTTCTTTGAATAAATAATTCAAGTTTTATTCTATTCACAAGAAAACAAATTGAAGAAGCCGTCTTCCTTTCTGTACTCAACTTTATTTATGTACAGTCGCGTGGCCCGTTCCACTCTAAATCAGTTAGATGCAGTTTGTCACTCTGCATTAGGATCCAACAGTGGGGAGTCTCATGGGACACGCCGGTGTTTCGTGTTTTTAACAAAATCTGGAACAAGCGTTTCTTAAACTTTTTTATGCCATTTTTTTAAAAGCCTGTCAGTTTCCTACATTGTTCTGATCCAGAACTTTTAGGCTGGTTTTAGGCTGGTGCGTTCACCCTAAAAGTTCAGAATACCCTCCATGATGTCCGTTCAACAATATTTCATGTTTTTTAATGATGGAAGGGGCAGAAATTTGAGCTTCAAGAAAAAAGATCGTAAAGAAAGCAGGAGTTCAACGAGGTAAACTTTTCTGGACCAACTCGGTTTAGTTATATACTCTTTGACAAACAGACGCCGGAAGTGTTTACTTTGAAGTGTCGCTGCTAAACTGAAAAGGTTCCAGACAATTTTCGGGGCCCATTTCCAACACATTGACCAGCCATAAGATTATAACAAGGGAAGTTAAATAACATTGATTATGTCATTATCATGGTACCTGCACCAACCAAATACTAAGAAGAACAATCGTTCAACTGATCACAAAGTCACGGACGACAAAGGCTTATTGATACATGAACACCGCCTCAAAAGTTCATACCGGTTTCAGAACACATCGCAAATCTGTTCTGGCTGTGGTTTTAATGTTACGGCTGATCGACAAATGTCTTGCACCGTTGAAAACGAGGCATTTCCCTTTTCTAGGTGTTTTATCCGAGGTTTTGAATGAGTGAATGTTTAATGAATTGCTGATGAAATTGCCAGAGGATGCTGGCTCTCACAGATTAAACGCGGCAGTCTATAACGACAATAAAGAGAAGGTTCATCAGCCGCTCTGGCTTTCCTCCGCAGCCGATGAAGCATTTGAGGCTCTCGCTCCTCAAAGGGAATAAGACTCCCAACCACTAATCCTCAGCAGGAATTTGCCGGGCGAGCGGGGGGGGGATAAATACCTCTCGCATTTGCATGTTCACCCCTTCTGAAAGCCGAGCCGGTCCTGACGCTTTCAGAGCCCTGTTGGCTTACTATGGACGACTATGGGGTATCTCGGCGTGGGCCGCCGCTGAGTGCTCGCACAAAGCGGCCGGTGTAAGGTGAGATACTTAAAAGGCCTTTTGAAAAAAAAAAAGAAGGAGCAAGGGCGGGAAGGCTTGGCGGGTTTACATGGGGGCGGGTGGAGTGGTGGTTAATTTAATCCCTCATCCACAATTCCAATGACTAAACAATGTCCTCCTCAGCGTCGGAGTGGTACCGCTCGACTCGAACACTTTCAGATCCTAGTGTGTGAGGAAAAAAGCTCCTCTTGGCGGCACAAAGGCCTTTAACCTGCCGTTACATATGCATGTGTGTGAGAGTGAGTGCATGTTCATATCCACCGTTTGTGTGATTACATGAAACTCAGTCCCCATAAGAATCACATATGGATTTAATTTCCGGGGAATACTCAACAGCAGCTCAACACCAGATCTGGATCCCCACCAAATCTGCTATTGCTAGAATTGGTGTTAAAAAGGACTAGTGTCATCGGATGTTTTTTAACTTTTTCCCTAATTCCACATCAATTCCACGAATCAGGTAAATTAAACAAACTTGTGCAGGAAAGTTTGACCTTGTCAGAGAATCGACTGACTGTCATCACGTTTGTTTTGGCAGGAAATAAGCTGAACTTGAAACTAAAGCTGGAGAGGGTTGTTAAAAATCAAAGAACCATCACTTATCCATCAGCAACCGGCGGAAGACAAAAAGAAAGTGTTCAGGAGGGGAAAACAGAGAGAGAATCGTGGCATGTACCCGTCCTCCAGCTGTGCCCACAGCTGCACATCCGAACGCCGAAACCACGCCATCTGCCTTAATCTCGTTTCAATGAGCACAAAAACACTCACAAACCTGATGTCATGAGTTTACGGCCTCAGAAAAACACAGAGGTGCAAATCCCTCACGTTGATTCCTCCGTCTGCATTGTGAGCTTTTTATTCAACTCTCAATAGAGCAGCGAGGAGCGGCGTGACGTGCCCCGACCCTCGTTACATCGAGCTTGTAATCCCACAATTAAAGTTTTAATCAAGGCAACTGACACTTTATATCGCTGCTCTAAAACTTCTTTGAGCCCAAGAGTCCAGAGGTGCGTGCTTTATTGCAGTCTCTTTGTGGCGCTCTGATCCCCCGCACCAGGCTGCCATAGGTTTCTCATTAATCTCAATTCAAATGTTTAATTAACCAGTGTGGAAACCTGAGCCTCCGCTCACAGAGGGAAGCAGCAGAACCAGCTCAGCGCACCGACAACATCAACACCCCGGCCTCTGTGTCAAGTGTTGCAGCAACACAGGCGTTGTTCTCCTACGAGGAGACTCGGAACACGAGGAGGTTAATAATTGGTTGGAGCAGGGTGGCCGGCCATCGCCTTTCTCCATCTAAGACGCCACTCGTGGGCGTATTGTGCACGTTATTCGAATTCATGCCGGTGTGATGTGACCTTTCAGATATGTGGAGAAACTCAAGCACCATTCAGAGATCCAGCTATATATGCAAAACTACAATATGAAAGACAAACCCCCCAGTGAAGGATTACAACCGGTGTTCTGTGTTCTAGGTGCCTTACCACGCCCCACCAGAGGGCGTCGGCGTAGCTGGAGAAGCCCGTCTTGCCTTCCTCGTCCACCGCATCCTTCTCCGCCAAGTAGACGAAGTAGGAGGAGAAGATCAGACCGAGGAAGCCGATGTACAGGGTGGTGATCAGCTCCTGAAAAACACGGTGGATACTGTGAAAATACGTGATATTATAAACAGAATGAACCATTTTAGCTATGATCTGAATATTTTAATATAATACTCTGCAAACCGACGACAGGCGCAAAACTGTTTGTCCAAAATGATGATTCAGAATCATCAGCAAAATACGCTTTAAAAGATCAAAGTAAAAGTACTAATCCTGCATTAAAATTGTCCCTCACTCATTCACATTTGTAATTTCATTATTAGTACAAGTAGTTCCATGTTCCATGGCTATCAGCCATAACAATATAACCGCTGCGAGGTGAAAGGAAAATAGGTTACTTGTAATAATAATAATAATAACACATTTAATTGATAACGCACTTTACATTTGGATCGAATCTCAAAGTGCTAAAATTATTTGCATTTATTCAACTTGATTTCTTGGATTAGGGCCAACATAATTAAATAGGGTTTATTCAACTTATTTATCTGGAAAGTTCAACTTCATTTATTAGAGTTGGGTCAATGTCATTTATTTGGGTTGATTAAACTTTGTTTACCTGGATTAAATTCATTGGGGTCGATTCAAAGAAGTAACCTGGATTTCTTCAACTTAATTAATTCAGCTTTGTTATTTGGAATAAGTCCAACATTATTTAACAGTGTTGGTCCTACTAATTTTGCGGTCGTAAAATTACCTCCCAAAATGGAATTGATCTAAATCCCGCTCTGTCTGTTTATCCGTCTGTCTTTTTAGATATCTATCTATTTATCCATCCGTCTGCCTGCTCATATATTGTCTATCTGTCTGTCTGTCCGTCCGATGTGGCGAGTCTTCTGCTCTCCACCACCTTATTGATTCAGATAAAAGCTGATGTCCTTCTGCTACACTGAGCGCGTCATTCGATTAAATGGTCATCTGACAGCCGGACCTGCAGCAGGTCCAATCGAGATGCTCAGGGATTCATCTCACACTTCTACTCTTTGACCTGTGCACGCAATCCTCAATGATCACTTCTCTGCTTCTGGTGCATCAAAGAGACGTAAATGTCAGGACTGACTAGAACCGGGGAACGGTCTTCTCCGGGGATTAGGAAAAGAACGTTAAGTCCTCTGACTTCATTGTGTACCGGCCCGAGAAAATAATAATAGGTGTAGCAGGATATCTCTCTTCTTCTCCTTATAAAGCCACGTCTGCTGTGACTCAATGGGGCACATGCACAGCGCTGTGAAAAAGTACTGGACCCCCTTCTGGTTTCTTCATGTGTGTTTTTCAGACTAAACTGTGTCACATCTTCAAACCAGAATCTCATCGTGAACAAAGGAAACCCGAGGAAATAAACCACAAAAGTTTAAGCTTGTATTTTTTAAGGTTGGCAACAAAGTAATCCAATTAACCCCCTGCACCTAACATCTACTTGTTCCACCTTTAGCATCAACCACTCTTTTTGCACATCACCCTGTTTTTAAATAGACAGAAATACTGAAAAAATTGTTATTGTCTGTGATTTCTTTTTTTTTTTTGTCATTTTCACCAACCCCATAAAATGTCCTCATCATCAAAATGCCCCAAAAATATTATGTATTGATTTTATTTTGGACTTTTATGGACTTACTCACTTACATCAGAACTGATTATAACTATCAAATAGTAACTTATTCTACAGGATTTTATTCTTTACACACCTTGTTTACCTGTCCCTCTGTTTTCTCTCCAGAAAAAAAATATTTGAGAAAAAAAAAATATATATATATATATATATATTTATATTTATATTTATATTTTCCTTTATATATATTATGTTTCCTTTACTTTAGTGACAGTGAAACAAAATAACTTCATGATTTCCTTTTACTAGATGTTAAGTGATCTTTTCTGATTTAAGAAATAAAATAAAGAGAGCTTTCTTACCACCTTAGAGGATATACAATGTCGCCTCCCTGAAACTGCTATTTAATATGATATATTAATATTTTTTAACACTTTTACTGACGGAATCTTCTGACCTAACTTCCGTCCTGATATTAACGATCACACATAAATTTATTTTCAGTAGTTTAATCCTTTTAAATAGTACTTTGTTAAACGTAACACCCCATCTTTTGTCATTGACCAAAAATAATGAAATAATGCATTTTCCATATACTGATGAGTGAGTAGAGTAATATTTTGTAATAAACACAGAAAAGGTCCAACAACCTCGACACCTGAATACTTTCCACCTACCTGTCGATGGATAAAGACTACAGATCCCAGAAGCCTCCATGTTCCTCCCTGTCGGTCGACGTGGAGCATGCGCAGGATTTGAAGGAAACGAATTCCCCTGCAAAACACAACATCCACCTCAGCTGACTCATTCTCTGCAGGATCTATAGGAAACGATTCAACGCAGGACAGAAGAGAGCGGCTCTACCTGATTGCAGACGTGGCAAACACTTGGCCATTTGACCCGACACCGAGAACAATGATGGAGGCGATGACCACGATCAAATCTTTCAGAGGGAGAGATGGCGGTAGTCGATATGGGCGATATAACTGTGACACATTGTGCTAAAGTAAAGCCTTTAATTGTCTAAATGATCTAAGTTGCTGATACACAGAGCAGGAAAAATGCAGGACATGCTTTGTGTTCTTAAAAGAAAACACCAGGTGCACCTATGATGGATATGGGCTTCCTGATAAAGCGAAGGCGCCCTTTGATGCCTGCGTATTTGCTGCGACAGCCTGCCGACCAGAGCCGGACCACATACTCCGTGCCAAAGAACAGCACCAGCACAATCTCCTGTGGGGAACAATGCACACAGAGAGGCAGCGGGTTACATTTATACATCAGCAGAGAGACAGTAAATGTGCAACGCATGCCGGGCGGGATGATGTGGAGGCCGATAACGCCGTGATAACGCACGCATTAAGAGCGATGAGAAAGCATTTAGGCCATTATGATCAATCAACGAGATGTATAGTGTGATATGAGTGGGTAGTGACAGGTGAGTGAGACGGCGAGAGAACCACCCAGGTGGGACGATGGATACTGATAACAGGGCTGATGACAGCTCGTATGGGTCTGAGTCAGCGGCTAAGTGATTCAGGCCACAGGGGGAAAATCCCCCCACCCTCCTGCCGCACAGATCCAACCACTGAATGACCAACCTGAAGCTCGTATCATTTTACATTGTTAATTTCTGGAGCTTCAGAGCAAGATGGTGTTTCAGCATTATCCTGAACAACTGGAGGAGATAGGAATTTGTTTTAGAAGACAACCAAAAACATAAGTGGGCAGACGGCCCCCCTCTCCCGACAGCTAGGGTCCATCTCCCAAAAGCCACCAAATTTCGCGTTGTCAAAGTAATTGATTGAACTCCGCAAAGGAAATGTGATGTTATGTCTAAAGTCCAACCATGAACTATAAGACTAAAATATGATGTGTACCAGGTAGACGTCCTGGAGCCGGTTCTGATGCAGCAAATATGGAATAAATTGGAGCAATTGTTGGGAATTTATGTGCTAAAAACTGTTTGTTTTTATAAAGGCCCGTTCCCTGGATTAAATTTGACCAACGGTTGAGTAATAATGGGGCGAAAACTTTTGGAGCCGTCTGAAATATACACCCAACAGTTCTCAACATCAAACCAGTTCTTCCTCATTTTTGAATGATCCATAAAATGGTTTGAGTGTTCGCAGTCTGTCGTGGTTGTTGTTTTTTTTCGGAGATATGATAAACGTGCTAACCTCCACCAATGCCATAGTAACTGGATTTCTACAGGATGTATAATTTTTACGGAATTGGTGGAACCACATTTTGAGATTTTCGTGACAAGGCCGTTACAGAATCCATATCCGTTCCAAGTCTTAATTGAATCAACTCTTCCTTTTTATTGAGGGTCCAAACGCGAGGCTATGTTGCTATATTGTGGATTTCCACCTGTAGGCATTCACAGTAATCCCTAGTGGTGAGAGACGGAGAGTTGAGTCATAAGGCAAAGCTATTTACAATCCAGAATCAAACCCTCACCTATAGTGGTGAGGTCTGGGTAGTAACCAAGAACGAGGGCAAGGACACATGCCAATGAAACGAGCTTCCTGTGTAGGGTATTTAATTTATCATTAAGTTACTCAAATTTGAATTTATTCTTAAATACAGAGTCACAACTTGTCAAAATAATGTTTGCTACCCACAGAATTGATTCTAATCCATAGAATAACATTTTTATCTTGCAAATATGGATGTGATTAAGGAAATATTTTATTCCTTTTTATATTTTTCACACTAAATGTGCTCTACTTTGGCAAAAATAAAAGGAAACCAGGGTAACACGAATGTGTTTTGTGGATGAAGAAGATAACCCAAATCACCACCAGTGTCGGGTGAGTGGATGTTTTCGGCTGAACTGCTCCTTTTATGACCTGAGCTGACCTGTAAATATAGGGATTATCCTGCGCCATGGCTAAATACTACTTAAATATACAATTGACTAATGTTGCTCTTAGCTGTGACCATTCCACGGTTTCTCGCGACAATCTAGATGTTGAGTCATGTGCGTAATGAATTTTTATATTTGGGGTGGAACTGCTCCTTTAATTAAGCAGGAGCTTATATTCCCGGCCATTGTGTATGCATAATATTTAACCACCATAGTATCTGTTCAGACCTGAGGCTATGTGGGTGGTCATCCCTCTGATTGCTTGAACTGGCTGCTCCCTGGTATGAAACTCAACACCGTCAGTCCTGCTGCAATAACACGGCACCACAGAGCGCCAAAACAATGACCTGTCAATCAAAGCAGGCACCATTCAGGCTGGCAGAAGCATCTGAACGTAAAGGAAATGCACTGATGTGTGCATTTGTGGGTTACATTAGTGGAAAACAAGCGGAGGCTTTAATCAGACCGACAGGGAAGTTCCTTCATTAACTAGCTTTAGTTTTTGCGCTTGAGTCGTCGGGCCTGGGATTCCTATAGGCCTCATTCAGATCCCTGAATTGCTCATTTTCTACCACTGAGTTAAAGACAAAGGGGGAGGTAAAGAGGCGGGACTGAGGACCGACACAGGCAGAAACGGTTGAGTTCATCTTTACAGCGCGGCTTGATGGTCAGACTGAATTACCGTTTGGAGTCGCTTCGTTCATTCACATTTGAATCACTGAGCAAATCGAAGATCTGGGCGAACATTCAGAGGTCTGGGACCGAGCTAACTATAACGTCCATTTCAGTCCAACTCCAGCAGCCAGCCATGACCTTATGAGGCATTGTGGAACCCAACGGTTCTGGGAGGCCGGTTCCACAAACTTTTGTCCATTTTGTTCTATTTCCCTTTTGAAGGCTTTGGTTTACCAAACTAATGTGTCAGACAGTTTTATCTAAATACCAGTGGACAGACCTTGATTGGTTCGACTGGTGCACACTCACACTAATCAACCATAACATTATAATCACTGACAGGTGATGTGAATAACATAGATTTTCTGAGCTTTATTGGCATAATTTTTTCCTGAAGTTGATGCTTCTAAGGGAGATGGTAAAGAGTATTTTTCTGAGCGACTGACACATTCTGATGGCTAGAGTGGGTCAGAGACTCTCTGAGACTTGCGGTCAGCAGTGGGTAGTAAGTGGTCTAAGGAAAGACACCCTGTGAGCCGGTTACAGGGTCATTGGCGGCCCCAGGGTCTCTGATGTGCATTGTTAGCGAAGACTAGCCCATGCTGTACAGTCCCATGGAAGAGTTACTGTAGCAGAAACTGCTGAAAAAGTTTATGCTGGTTCTGATATAAAGGTGTCAGAACACACAGAGCTGCAAAAAAAAAAACCCAAAAAACAGACCTCACAAAATTTGGCAACTGGTTTGAAAGTTACGGCAGACTGAATTAATTATGGAATGAAAAAGTTGCTCAAAACTGAGCTCCAGGTTTTTAAGATGCATATGTAAGAAGAAGGTGGTTTCTTATAACTAAGAAAAGGTTTGTGCAAATAAGAGACTCTGGGTGTCTCTGGCTGGGAGGATCTTTTCATAGAACCAGAAATAGCACGGGAAAGCATCTGTCAGACCCCCTGATGAATGCAGACCCTCAATTTCTAGATGCTTAAGCGCCTCATGAAGGTCAGTAAACCCTCATCCACTCCCACCCATCAAATAACATCCACCTCCAAAGATCTGTGTGAAATGTTATCTGTGTAAAGAATGAAAGAATGGAACAAATCATGACAAACGACAACAACATGTCAAGTTGTTTGCTAATTGCAGCATTCAGAGTTATACCTTAAGTGTCAACGTCCTGTGGCGTTGTTTATACAGTATAGTACAGCATAATAATGTTATAAAGTATTATACAGTATAATAGTGTTAAACAGTATAATACAGTAGAATAGTGTTAAACAGTATTATACAGTTTAATCCCTGGACAGTTGAGACGGAAAGGTGTAAAAAGAATCATTCATTATACCCTGTCCGATGTTATAGTAGTGACAAATGAGGTGGTGAGTTTTAGTTTTATGGTCTTTTCTTAAAAAAACAACTAATAATCACACACTCAAATGTTCACCCAGTCGGACCAAACCTCCGCTCCAGCACCAAATCCTATTGAGTTCAGTAATCATGACATCTGGGTAACATTTGAAAGTCAAAGGCACACATGATTTTGGGGAATTTGAAGGGATTAGTCATGATAATTCCATAAAATGGGTCACCCAGATGTTGGGGTGTTTTGGAATGTGTATCAGAAACCAGCAGCTAAATGTTTACTGAAAACAGCCGCCACGTCGAGCGATAATCTCATCAAGCCAGAAGAGGATGAAGCTTGCCGAAAGGAAGGCTGCCTGGAAATTACGGTATCAGATGAAAATGTGATTAGATTGCTTCATCTGTGTCACAGAGCAGGAGAGGTGCACACCAACACACACAGAAAGGGACACACAAAAAAAAAGCTTTGACATTCCATGGACGGCGCACAATCCAGAGGATTTGGATACTGGATTCCAGATAATGATGACAATCCCATTCAACTAAAAAATGCTCTCCAAGAGGCCGGTTCTTAAATAAGACTTGTATAAAGAGCTTAAAAACACTATAATTAGTAGGATCAATGCAGAGTCAGGTCCAATGGCCCGGTTAATTGGTTGGCTGGGTTGACTAGGGTAGGACTGGGTTGGGTACAGTAAGGTAGTGATATGGTTATGGATGAGTTGGGTAGAGTAGGGTGGTGTAGGACTCTATTTGGCCGAGTATCTAGTCTTGGGTTGGGTTCCGTCTGGTTGTTTGTATTGGATATTGTATTATTGAGTTGGGTTAGGTGGGGAAGGCAGGGTCCGGTATGGTACTGTAAGGTAGCCTGGAACTGGGTTGGGTAGAGTAGTGTAGAATGGTGTAGGAATGGGTTGGGTTGGATAGCTAGTCTTGAATTGGGTTTGGTTCTGGTTATTTGTTTCACAGTTATCTTACTAGACCATCTGAGAACCTTCATCTTCTATGAAACTTTAACTTCATGCATTCATCTGTGTCTCTATTCATCTATAAAAAGACCAACCCTAAAGAGATCAAGGTGACACAAGTGTGACAAAACCAACATATGCAATATTGATACATTAAAATATACAAAATATAAATACTTAGTATAAGATTGACTATTAAAGAATCTAATTTAAACTGCTTTATGCTGTTACATATCAATTGAATCATTCTGATGCTTGAATATTATGTCCTGTTACATTAATCCAGTTCTGACAACACATCTTAAACAAACTTATATTAAACGAGTCAGGAAAACATTTTTGTATTTTTGTGAAGTAAAACCTCTACCAATTTTTTTTTTTGTCGTAATAGTATTTTATATCCCAATAAGGGGGGGGACTTATTTTACTACCAACTTACTATTTAGAGTTTTTCTTAAAATAGTAAGGTTTAGGTATAGTATAGTAGGTAGTAGGTTTGAAATCTCATAAAATGTTTTGTAATGAGTATCAGAACTTTAAAATATGTCATGATATTTAAAGGCCTAGTCAAAAGAAACGATGAAGACGGGATCCATGCGACACGTGTCCGTGAGTGTGTGTGTGTGTGTGTGTGTGTGGTCTGTGTGTGAGATCGTGTCTGTCTGTAGGTGTGTGTGTGTGTCTGTGAATGTGTGTGTCTGCGAGTGCGTGGGTGGCGTGTGTGTGTGAGATTGTGTGTGTCTGTAAGTATGTGTGTCGGTGAGTGTGTGTGTGTGAGGGTGTGTGTGTGAGCGTGTGTGTTTTTGTATGTGTGTGTCCGTTTCTGTGTGTTTCTGTGTGTGTGTGTGAGCGTGAGTGGTGTGTGTGTGAGCGGTGTGTGTGTGTCTGTACCCTCGGTGTGTGTGTATCCGTGTGTGTGTGTGTGTGTATGCGTGTGTGTGTGTGTGTGTATCCGTGTGTGTGTGTTTGTATCAGTGTGTGTATCCGTGTGTGTGTATCGGTGTGTGTGTGTGTGTGTGTGCGTGTGTGCGTGTGTGTGTGTCTTTCAGTGTGTGTGTGTCTTTCTGTGTGTGTGTGTATGTGCTCTTCTGTCCGGCCTGACTAGCTTTACTTTGGCAGCTGCCCTCAAGGCCAAAAATCCTCAAGGACTAATGTCCCGTCTGCCTTCCAAAACAAGCAGCCTGTGATTCACGGATGTCAGCTAACCCTGAACTTTCTAAGTTTAGCTACTACCACCGCTGTACGCCACCATGACACCACTACTGAGCTCCGCCCCCTGGAGCACTCACATGGGCTGGCACACATACGCACAGCAGATATGGTGGTATCTTATCTCACAATTAATATTGGACAAAAACCACGCATTACAAACACACACAGGTGTACAAACAAGCAGCCTTCAACAATCCCGCACTCATTAGAACAAAGACCTCGTTTATTTCTCTTTATGGGGTTGCGTGTCTTTTCAGAAATGAAGCAAAAGACATTGAGGGTTGAACGCAGACAGAGTTATAAAAAGAGGCTGAGTTATGGTACAGAGTATTTCCTGGCTAAAATAAACCCAGAGCCCTGAAAGAAGGTCCTCAAAGGACACTGGCCAGAAGTTTACGGAACATAGCGTCCACTCTGTCCTCAGATTGCCCCGGGGAGTTACGAGGTGGTACATGTGTGTATTTTGTGATTGCCTGTGCCGTTCTATGTGTGCGAGTCTGTGTGTGTGCAGCCGTTGTGTAAATGTGGTGTGGGAGTGTGCGGTAGCCGAGCGTGTCTTTATATTCACAGTGTGCGGCCCAAAGACGAATGATGCACGCTCTTTGTAGTGTTTCCAAACACCAACCATAATTTTCTTTGCTCAGTGTAAGCCCTGGATTTATGGCATCAATTAGCAACTTTAAAAGCCCACTAAGTCACAAAAAAAGAGTCAATCCACCAGCGAGGGAGCCAAATGACTGGTGTCATCACAAAAGGTTAAAAAACAGGGACCCCTGAGCATTCCCATGCTGATGATGTGCTGTATGCTCGTACTGTGGAGGGCTGGCTGCAGAGTGGGGGCTAGCAGGTGCTGTGTGTGTGTGCGAGTGTGTGTGTGTGTGTGTGTGTGTGTGTGTGTGTGTGTGTGTGTGTGTGTGTGTGTGTGTGTGTGTGTGTGTGTGTGTGTGTGTGTGTGTGTGTGTGTGTGTGTGTAGGGGAGAGACTGGAACACTAACTGCCTTTTTCAGCTCTGTAATATCTTAAGGCTGTGGGGTGACGATGGTGGGGGGATCTCTCCAAGCTAAGATCTGCTGTCTCCACCATGTGGACACCGAAGGGTACTGCAGCTCTAATAGTTCAGACTTCACTTCATCTTTACATCGGTAAGAAAAGTATTAATCTATTACTCAGAAAGAACATGGTCAAAGGGTGAATCATAGATGGTGACCACAGGTATTTTTCAGAAGTTCTGTAGATGCAATTAAACACCAAAACTAACCCGATCTAACGTTGTACAAAATAACAAAAATCATGAACCTTGGTTCACACTTACAGACAAAAACTCAAAATCTTAGTTGAAATTTAGTATTTCCGGCGAACTCGAAGATAAATTACAGGGTAAAATTCTTAAATATTAGGGTCTAATCTTTTTCAAAGTCTTATCACTGATAAATGGATAGATAGAAAGAAGGTGTATATCCTCCACATGGGACATTTATCAGGTGGTTAAGGAGAAACTAAAATAAAACTAAAAAAAAATGCAAAAAAGGATATATTACAAGAAAAACAAAACTCAGAAAAGTGAGAGAATTAGTAATAATTCTAAGTATTACTGGCTGATTCTGAGAAATCGTACCAAGCAGACGTTCATTTGTTGTAATGTCAGATTCTCTCTCTTCTAACAAGCTAAAAACACCTTGTAGTCATTTTTTTTTAAACTTATTTCTGAAGGGGATTTTTACCAGCGTGCTAAAGCACCATTAGTGTTCTTCTGTTATCGGCCATCAGCGTGTGATCATGTGACGCAGAGGCGTACAGTAGAGTGCTCTCATCTCATCTGTTAACAATAAACATAGAATCCACATGTGGGAATGTTGCAGACCCTGCAGGAGTTTCTATATAAGGAGTTCTGTGGAAGTACTCACCATCCAGAAGAGGGTTCCTGTGGCAAATTCTGCATACTGCTCTATGGTGGACAGAACACTGAAGATCAGACACACCAGGACCATGAGGAAGCTGGAATGAGAGAGAAGACCATAACTCATCACGTCATAAGTCTCTGGGTTCTGGTGATAAGACAAGCGCGGCACATGATGGAGAACATGTGTCCTCCTTCGCCTGTCTGTTTAGCTGGTCTGACCCGTGACCCACCTCTCTACAACATGTGTTCAGTACCGCTCGAGTCATCACGGAGAGATAGCGGATTCATCCGCATCCTTGCTAACATTAAATGGACTGAATGTCAGGTCATCACTCTGTCAGGGGGGTCCTGCAGAAGAGGAAGTCCAACTCTTTATTCTTAAGTTCTGTAACGGCCCAGTCAAAATCTGGACCTGAACCCCGCTGAGACGCTGTGGTGGGACCTGAAGAGATCTGGGGGCTTTTATAAATTCTTAAAATGCCAAAAACAGTCCAGAAGGTATTTTATATATATAAACATATACAATCAATTTAAATTAAAATCATTATTAACGTTATGAGGCCATCTTCATCATCACAGTTATCAAATTAAAATCACAAATGTATACATATTTAATTTTATGTCTTCATCTCCATTTTTTATTGTGTGATTTATTTCATTTATTATTGAGTTTTCTGGTTTATATAAACTAACGTTCCCTCCCTTTGATGACAGCTTGTGGATAATAAAGAACCTAAACTAATTTGAACTTTGATTTATGGAACTGAGTCAAGTGAAAATAAGTCAGACTAACTGGAGAAAAGCCCGGCTTACAGGACAGGCTAGCTTCAAAGAACATTACCTGCTCTTCCTCTCTCGTTGTCTTCATCGCCTTCTCTTTTTCTCCTCATGTCACTTTTTCTCCCAAAGCTCTTGTTGTGTCAATTTTTTTATTTCTGTCTGCGTCACAGCAGGAAGTGGAGTTAACTTGTTAGCTAATAAGCTACAGCTAATGCTAATTCTTCCCGGTCATCCTGCTGCGTCACGACGGATGAGTTCCGTTAACGCAGCCGGAAGCGCAGCGGGAGATATTTATCTGATGATAGTTGATATTTATCTGATGATAGTTGATATTTATCTGATGATAATTGATATTTATCTGATGATAGCTCCAGAAGACTAGCGTTTAACTAACAGCAGGTAAACTTCTGTAACTACCTGTCTCACCATCTCCGGTTAATGAAGTCGACGGTCCGGTTCATCTCTGTCATCAGAGAACCACCGTGACGAAGATGGTTCAGTCCACCTCATCACGCACACACTCACGCGCTCACACGCGCGCGCGCACAGCAACAAGAATTGATGACGGTGCTGAAATAAGGATGGATCTTCTTGAAGTTAGACAATATCGTTTTCTACATTGAAGGGAAGAAACTCATTTTATGAAAAAAGTCTTAATTTTACTAGAAAAAAGTCTTAATATAACCTAAAAAGTTTAAATTTTACCAAAAAAGTCTTAATTTAACCAAAAAAGTCTCAATATAACCAAAAAAGTCTTAATATAACCAAAAATGTATTAATTCTACTAAAAAAAAGTCTTGATATAACCCAAAAAGTTTTAATTTGACAAAAAAAAGTCTAAAATAACCAAAAAAGTTTTAATTTTACTAAAAAAAAGTCTTAATATAACCCAAAAAGATTTAATTTTACTAAAAATGTCTTAATATAACCCAAAAAGTTTAAATTTGACCAAAAAAGTCTTAATTTAACCAAAAAAGTCTCAATATAACCAAAAAAGTCTTAATATAACCAAAAATGTATTAATTCTACTAAAAAAAAGTCTTAATATAACCCAAAAAGTTTTAATTTTACAAGAAAAAGTCTAAAATAACCAAAAAAGTTTTAATTTTACTAGAAAAAGTCTTAATATAACCCAAAAAGTTTAAATTTTACCAAAAAAGGCTTAATTTAACCAAAAAAGTCTCAATATAACCAAAAAAGTCTTAATATAACAAAAAAGGTATTATTCCACTAAAAAAAAGTCTTAATATAACCCAAAAAGTTTTAATTTTACAAAACAAATCTTAATATAACCCAAAAAGTTTTAATTTTACTAAAAAAGTCTTAATATAATCAAAAAAGTTTTAATTTTACCAAAAAAGTCTCAATATAACCAAAAAAGTCTTAATTTTACTCAAAAAAAGTCTTAATTTAACCAAAAAAGTCTTAATTTGACTAAAAATGTCTTAATTTTACGAGAAAAAAAGTTTGTAATTTATGAGAAAATTAGGTTATTTTACAAGAATAAAATCATAATTTTGTGAGAATAACGTTGGAATAAATTGTAATTTGTCAAGAGCAAAGTCTTTATGAGACCTAACAGAGCGCTTGTAATTTTAGGAGAACAAAGTCGTAATTTTATGGGCAAGAGAGTTGGAATTTTACAATATAGTCGTAATTTTAGGAAAGAAATTACAATTGGTAATTATATGAGTGGGTGAGTTAAATTAGATTGAGAGTGAACATTTTCTCCTGGTGAAGAGTTGGAAGTAGGGGAAATGGCCAAGCATAAGGATCCGAGTGGCTTTGACATGGTCTGCATTGTGATGGCAAGATGATTGGGTCGGAACCGCCGACAGGTTGAAAGACGCCAAAGACTCAATGATGCATATGGGGATCAAAGGTAAGCCCAAGTTACTGAACTGCTGGGGAGGCCCACACAATCCTGCAGGTGGTTTTAATGTTGTGGCTGTGTCTGTGCATCGTTAATGTTTTTATACTATTTGAACTAAATTCAATGAAATGTATATGTTGTAGATGGTGATGATAATTCATTACGGTTTGCAACCCTGATATGCAAAAAGAACTAATGTATTACCCGTAAACCACACAAATACAAACGGTTGAACAGAAAAGTAGCTACTTCAATCAAAATTAAGCCCCGAAACACCCTTTTGTGCAGATTTTCTTTTTCATTTGACATGAAGGGACATTTATTGATTATATTTGCAGCAACACAACGAGACAGGTTGTTTCTGAACTGGTTGCCCGGTAAAGATTTCAGGGTACCGAGTTCTTCTCTTTGTCGTCAGGCTGCTTGTATTAGCAGCTGTTAAAAGGAAGTTTCCACGTCTCCTAGCAACAGTGAGAGGAGATGCTCCGTCTGTCAGAGTGTAGACGGAGTCTCACACGGCCCTGTGGGTCCGACACCCTCCACCAGCCACCGCGAGATGAAGCCAGAGGAAGAGGAGAATGAGTTTTCACTGGTGTCGGTTTGTCCCTCAAAAAAATAATTTAATAACCAGCCCAACAAGTTTTCATGAAACTCATTATAAGGAGGGTTGGACGCATAAAAACCCATTAAATTCTGGATTAAAGGGTTTATCCAGGATATTTTGTCACTGTCCGTTAGATTAAAGGTTTAAATGAGGGAAAAAAGCCATAACATTAAAAAAACATATTTCATATGGTGTACGTCCTCCGGTCCTGTGATGATACTCGGTGTTTCTTGACATTGTTCTGTCAGAACCTTCTGTGAGATAAGACAACAGGGTGAGCCTTTTCTTCCAATATGCATCACAGAGGCTTTGGACCAGTGGACCTTCCTTAGACCACTTTGGGAGGTTTTATCCTCTGCTGACCAGGAACAACTGGCAAGACATGCAGTTCTGGACAAAATGAGAACATGAAAAGAACACAATCAAATGTTTTATTCGTCCTTTGAGTTTAATACGGAACAAAGGGTTACGTTTCATTTGTATGGCAGCGATGGTTAATATGTCCCACCCACCAACAGGCGCCACTGTCAGGAGATAATCTATGTGATCTTCTTGACTTGTCGCTGGTTATAATGTTATGGCTGATGAGTGTACATTAACCTTGACTTTAACCGTGACCTGAAACCTTTCTATTTACCACATATAAATATCCATTCAAAGTGTTCATGGAGGTCCAGGAGGGGCTTTGGCCGGTCCGTCCCGCCGCCGCAGGATTAAGAGCAGAAACGGTTTGTGTGCATTTATTCACCATACAAACATAATCCTGGCCGCACATCTTTAAAGTGCTTCTACGTGACTTACTATGTCTACATGTACCGTCTCCCCAGCGGTGGGATCTTCATGATGCTATATGATGGATTACACGCCATATGCTGCAGGGTTTATATAAATATCTGTTCTTTATTGCTATTCACGTGAAAATACAGAAACCATCATAAACAATAAAAAGATCTCATGTTTGATCCGAACCTCTCTGGTGGTGGACCCAGTATAAGCTGGTTCATTTCACTGAAAGACCCGAAACACCTGATTAGGATCAATGAAGATGTGGAGCATCAACGGAGGGTCTTATATTTCTATAGACCTAGACCTCGGTGCGAGGAATGACTGGATTGATCTTGGGAAAGGCTGGTTGTATATTTCCAAAGGTTTTCAGGCAATAATTTCTGAACCGTTGGTCTGATTTTCTGACAATGTCAGAGCTGCTGGACGGAGAGGTTTCCTCATGCCTCGTCCTAAAGCTTCCAGTACTGACAGCACTGACAGCACTGACAGCGCTGACAGCACTGACAGCGATGAAAGCACTGACAGCACTGACAGCACTGACAGCACTGACAGGGAGGTGTGTGCTGCACATGGGACAGGGTCATTCACAAACACCAGCCCGGCCAAAACCTCTGGGATCTGATTAAAACAAAACAGCTGGGGTTTTAGCGAGTATTAGTGACAGCCGCCCAGATTCCCAAAAAATAAGTAAAGCCTCAGAGAACGCCGACAGCAGAGACGAGGAAGTACAAGCAGCACAAACATACTGTGAAATAAAACGCTGCGATACTAGAGAACAAAACAAGCAAAGGTTTGTCAACATCAGACTGAAAATAACAGGAAATCCTTCAATTTTATTTACATTTGATCTAATCCTTAGCATCAAACCACAACTGCATCTTATTTAAGGGCAAAATACATATAAAACAACAATAATTACTGTAGTTATCGTTTGGGTTATTATTGTTATTATTCATATTATTCTTGTTATTTATATTATCATTAATATTCATGTTTATGTTGTTATTTATATATTTGTTATTATTCATATTATTATTCATATTATTTTTGTTCCTGCGCATTAGGGAAATCATGACCATGTCTTTTTTTATTTTTAAATAGTAGCCATATATATATATATATATATATATATTTGAATCTTTCTTCAAATGCCACCTTGGGGGCTCCGTACATTCCGATCATTTCACACAGTCATCTTAATTCCTCCTCCCCAACACTGATCCTCCTCTAAGCTGACATGACAGGAAAATAACGGCTTGTGACTTTAAGAAGCACAAACTTCCAGCCGAGTGAGCCAAAATAACCCGGACCACGGCGGTAAACGAGAGAGTGGTCAGAGACAGACCCGCCCTCCACTGACGCCCTCCTCACTGACCCTCCCTCCTTCCCCGTCCCCTCCACGGAGGAGCTTAGGGTGGATTACACAACATCCGCCCTCGGCCACAGACATGGATATTCCATCACGTCCAACAAATACTTGGATATAGATGTAAATCTGAGCTCCGGTTGGAGGACAGGATGAATGAGGCGGTGTCATTCATAACTACGGATGTATCGTACTCAGCATCAGCACCACAGAGTGCGGATGAAGATCCACGGCTGTGAGGACACATTCTGCTGTACTTAAACACGCATATTTAAGTGTGCAGGATACTAGAACACGAGTCCAAACAGTAACAGTACCTGCAGCAGAGCGGCGCCCCACAGATTGTGTAACCCAATGGGTCGAGTGGATCCGGTTTAATGGTGAGGTGGCGATGGGTTATTGGGTTAACAGGGTGTGCATTACAGAAAAATACAGGATTTAGGGGGAAGTTCTGGATTAAATACAACACAATATTCATAATTATGTTTTTATTAGAGTATAATGACCGGAAACTAAGAACTTAGCTGAGAATTAATCCTTTAAATCCACAGAGGGCGCGGGTTCTCTACAGGTTCTGGATCCAGACCTAAGCTGTCGTCCCTGAAAGCACCGGTAGGTACATGCCCCAAAGTTATGTGACTCCCCCTCGTGAGTAAACTATGAACTACTGGAGAAAACTACAATACAAGACAGATCTCCTCCAGTCCATTCATATGCTCCAGATTTGGACTAAATTGGACTGCAGTTCAGAAATGATGACGATGTAAAGCGAGATAAAGCGAGATAAAGCGAGATAAAGCGAGATAAAGCTCCCCCTAGTGTCAGAGATATTCAACCCACCTTTACCAAAGTCAATCCGGTTCTTTTCTGACTTTTTCTGGGATACACCCAGACAAATAGAACACCACTGACCATCACTGGACCTGCTGTCACCACAGAGTCACTAGAACCACATCATTACATCACTCAGTCATGAGAGTCAATGAAATGAAAGTGAAAATAATGTCATTGGGCCAGATGTCACTTTTCAAATGGTTGCAACACATGTTGTTCTTCAATTCACAAACTAGCATCACCAAATATTTTCCCAGCTCACTTAATTTTCTGCAGAGACATGACCTGTCTCTGATTATTCACTCTGTAATCTCTTGTTTCTGTCGGTTCCACAGAGGGGGGTGGGGGGTGGGGGAGTCATTATAGCCATTTGAATAATCTGTCTAAATATGAACACACAGGCCGGAACCATCGATTCCAGACAACATCTGTCCCTCTGCAGTTTCCGGAGGATAAACAGGTGCTGCTTCCTCTCAACACAGAATAATGGCAATAAAAGGACTTTTCCAGATTGTAGATGACTTTAGGAGACAGTGAGTTGATCTTCTGCAGCTTTAGCTCATAATGAATTTGTACCTCAGCATCCTGATACGCTGGAAGAAGCTGCTCCGCCCCAGAGGTATGGCTCTAATCCCCTGCAGTATGAGAAGGGCATTTGGGATATGACATCATACATGCTCATTCCCTCTGGTTACATAAAAGACTCGTGAAGGGGATCATGCCCCCGGTTCCCCGCCTGCTGGAGGTTCTGCATGCCGTTGCATAAGACACTTTTTGGACACAATTTGCGTTCAGTGTAGCAGTCCAGGGTATTCTACCCACCCGGACCAACAACGTTGTCACTAATGGACCATGTGCATGAATAATGTTACAAATGTACTACCGAGTGCTCCACAAAGAGAAAATAAGATTCCATAAAAACATACAACCAACTAGTGAAAGCACTCAGAGAACACAAACCTCCGCCAAAACACAACAGAAACTTAGCTTTAGGAAAACTTCCTGCAGATTGCTCCAATCATTTCTGAGTTGCTGCCAACTTCTAAATCTACCGACGACTCCAACAAACTCTCTGAGTGTCTGTCAGATACTGTGTAGCATTTTCATTCATTTCATGCATCTTCCACTTCAGTGTCTCTGTTCAGCTATTACTAAAGCAGCTTCTCCTTTTGTTTTTACTGCAGAGAAGAGACCTTTAATGGATGTAGGGATCACAAGGTCACAGATGGACTCAGATGCCCGACCATGAAGGGTTCTAAACGTAAGAACGAGGACCTCGGAGATAATTCTAAAACCTGATAGTAAGCCAATGCAAAGAGTGTAAGATGGTTGAGATATGTCCTGGATCAACAGCAACCTCAAAGCTGCATTTTGAGCTAACTGAGCTATAGATATTGTTATTACTGTAATGTGGAGTAATCTTTGACACAAGAAGTTCCTTCATGATCAATAAAGTTCTTTCTTATCTTATCCTATCTCACATCTTCTCATCTTCTCATCTCACCTTATCTTATCTTATTGTATCTTATCTTAACTGATCTTATCTCATATCATCTCAGCTTACATATATTCTCTTACCTCATGTACCGTACAGAGTGAAGAAAGGACGAGGGTACCCCCACATGCCCCCTTGTGTTTGGGGCACAGCTATAGCTTTATAAGTAAGCTAGAATAAAGAATAATTAAACTAGAATAACTGATCTGAAATGCTTCAGACAAAGATTTGTGAGAACGGACATCCGCTGGGATGACTTACTAACGCTTTGAAACCAATGAAGTTTATATTAGAAACAAATCGAATCCTCCAGATGCAACGGAAGAGGCCAAGTAAATGGACAAACATTGAATGTGTCACACATCTGTGTGTTATCTGAATACACCAGCCGTTTATTGGACAGATGTTCTGACAGACGGAGGCTTGATTAAAGCGATTCCTGATACATAAACCACCATATCTGTGCGTCTGCACAGCATGAATACCACGGCATGATTTAACCACATTCTGGCAGAGCCTGCATGAAAACAATCTGTCTGTCCTCATTTGCTGCCGGTCACGGAGACGTAACTGATCCAGGCTTCAGCAGGGGAAAGGCAGGAAGCGACCACCTGTGTGTGTCCTCCTTATGTAGAGAGGACCAATTAGGGCTGTCATGAGTCCAGCTCGGTGCCCTTTATGCCTTTTATGCCTTTTTTGCCCTTTATGCCTTTCCCTTCTCCCCCGCTGAGCTCTGAAGAGAACGGGAGGACAGATGGCCCAGGAGATAGCGGGGGGTCAATCAGAGAAGTTGAATATTAGATGAGGGACAGGTTCAGGTTCTTCCACTAGAGCCTCAGTTACCTCTGGGAGGCATTTACAACAATGGAGGACACACAAACACAAACATCCAGAGAAAAACCAGTGCCGTGTTTCCAGGCTTCATTGACTGACGGACAAAGCCCCCACCAACGCACTGCCTCGGGATGTTTACGCCTGACATGGATGGCAGTCAAGGGTCAAAACCTTCAATGGAAAATACGTCTTCATCCTCTCAGGTCTTGACTGGAGGACCTGAACATGGTCCATTCACGTTCCAAGCCCCTGACCTCCCCGGGGATATGTTTGAACTGGGAGCATCTGGCTCCTCTGCCAGATACTCCCAGTTCACCTTTAACTTGTCATTCTGGTTTACCAGGTCTGTCCGGCAACCTCCGCCCGAATCTGACCCAACTCTCACCAGGCACTTATCTGGTGTGATCGACCATCATTCACCCATTCACACAAACGTTCACACAGTGATAGAAGACATGAAGACATACACCACTGGAACAGCCACTGCGAGCAACTTGGGGTTGAGCTTATTGCTGAAGGAAACTTCGACATATGGAGCACAGTGGCCGGGGATCAAACCGCTGACCTTCAGATAAGTGGACAACCGCTCTACCAACTGAGCCACCACTGAACCACCACCACTGCCAACCACCATTGCCCGCAAGGTGGAGCTAAGTGGACAGCTTTGCTCCTTTCTTCAACTGAGTTTCCAAGCGATACGGTCGTAGATTGGATGACGACCATAAAGAGTATAATTGATCTTAAGCCTAAGGTAGCCTGGTACCAAGAACACTTATGAGCCATCTAATGCTCGAACATGATGTTGGTTGTGGACCTGATCCAAGGTTCGTTTATGGTACATGGTAAACATTTGGTGGAGTTAGTTTTGGTTGAAGCGCTGAGGAATATTTCCCCTTATAATGACATCCTGTTGTCCTAATCTAAACGGACTACATCTCCCTACAGTCCATCCCTCGTCTGATATCCTCTCGCTCATGCTCGCCAAACTTTTTATAAGAATTCATCAGTTCTATGTATTTTTCCAGTGGACTGTTAATCTGTAACTGGTCCAAAAGAAGGAGCAATGAACTAAAATAAGTTTAGTTCGAATGAGCCGAACAAAGTTTTCAGTTTGATCCAGATTATGACTACCTGGTTTTGTCAGACCAAAGTCCGACTATTGGACCTGGTCCTTTAAGTGGGTAAGCTTTCACATAGAATCCAAGAGACTTCCGAACTTTAACTTTAGCTGTCAGAGATTGTGTTACGCTGTAGCCCATACAAGCGTGACAGAGGTGGAGATAGAATTAGACGAGATCATACATCATGTTCTCTCAAAGTTGACGTTGAACTTATTCTCGACCAATCACAGCGTGGCGATGGAACCGAACATTTCAATATGACAGAGAGAATAAAACAAGTAGAAACTCGCCAAAAGTCATAAAAACTAGTCAGGAAAGTCGCTACCGGAGAAGAACTGAGTCATGGAAGCCCAATTTCCTGTGGAACACTCGGATCTGGCGGGTCAGGTCGAGACGGCAGCTCCATGATTCATGCATGAGCTGATTCTGTTGACTGTCAGGAAGTAGAGGATAGAACAGGCTCATCGGTGTGAGAGGTGTGGTTGACCAGATGACGCTGACCTGCTGCCGTCGGCCGTCTTTGAACGGCTACAGACAGTCAGCAGGCCACAAACACCCCTTCTTCTGTTACTGGAAACAGAACCTAATACTGGAAGGAGCAGCGTTAGATGTTATTAACCATAGAGGGACTGGATCTGACGGGGACCCGGCCGGAGCTGTGAGGCTGAAGTCACTAAATGTGCTGTTTGTTTGATTTTCAACAGCTTCTAGCACGGATTGTCTTTGTGGACTTTGAGTAATAAAGCTTTACCATCAATATAAGAAGAACCAGAATCGTACTCACACAAGGAAGTGGTAGAGGAAGCATCTCAGTCCAGCGGGTCTCTCCAGGAAGTTGTAAACATCCCCCTGCATGCTTGTCTTGATGTAAGGGCTCTGGAAATCTTTGTGATGATGATGCAGCCAGCTGGAACGAGGCAGAGGCAGCGGGACGGAGACGATAGAGGGCCGGCTCTGTGTGGTCCTCAGCGCGGGGTCCTTTGTGTCTGCTGGCAGACAGGAGGGAATGCCTGATCCATTATTCACAGCCACGGGGTCCAGTTCCAGTGAAACAGGAGAGTAGAGGCTCCTGTTGGGGGCAGGAAGCCGGCGAGCAGAGACGGTCGCTGTGGTGGCGATGGAGGTTGGAGGGTCGGGACCCATCTCCTGGTCCAAGCTGAGGGTGGTGCTGACACATCCATTGGGCCTGCAGCTTATGAAGGAGCTCGCCATCCTGCTGCCGTAGTCGCGCTGCACGTGGCATGTCATGCGGAACGATTGGGTCCGCCTCTCTCCCATGTTGACCAGATCAGGGAGTCCCGGGACGGGCTGGAGGTTACCACCAAGGTCCAGGTGGAAGGGAAGAACCCAGTTGCAGGAGATCCTAGCCAGGCATGGCGAGCTAGCTTCCCTCTGCTGATAGGAGCGACCTCTGCTGCGTCACATGTGTGTCCATACCTGCAACGGAAGAAGTGAGATGAGTCATGGAGACAGAATGACTGACAGGAGGTCCTGTCAGTCATTCAGACACGACACGGGTCGCTTTACTGAACCCATCAAATATAAAAATGATGCACGGCTTTTGGAATTGTCATAGAATTATTAGTGTTTTTGAAATGTGTACATGACAATATGCAAAAGATTGTAAGATATGATGGAACAAACGTTCTGTGTCCTTTTATAGAGAGGGTAGCAGAGATCTACGTAACAGGAGAATTGATGCATTATATATATATATATATATATATATATATATATATATATATATATATATATATATATATGTATATATATATATATATGTATATATATATATATATATATATACATATATATATATATATATATATATATACATATATATATATATATATATATATATATATACATATATATATATATATATATATATATATATATACATATATATATATATATATATATATATATATACATATATATATACATATATGACACATGCGTACATATAAATAAATAGATACATTTATAAATCTCTGATGGTGTGGGGCTGTTTTTCTTCCAAAGGTTCTGGACATCTTGTTAAGGACATGGTTCCATGGTCTCCATCAAACACCAGCAGATACTGGATGAAGACCTAAAAGCCTGTCAGGAACCTTAAAGTGGGTCGTAGTTGGACCTTCCAGCCGGACAATGATCTGAAGATCACCTCAACATCAACCCAAGAATGGTTCAGAGGTCACAGAATAAAGGTTCTGTCATGTCCATCCCAGTCACCTGACCCAAACCCACCAGAACATCTGTGGGTTGTGCTGCAGAGGAGAGTCCACCAGTGTGGACCTCAGAACCTGAAGGTGGTGGAGAGGTTCTTTATGGAGGAATGGTCTGAGATCTTCTCCATGTGTCCTCAGACCTCCTCACAGACTACAGGAGGAGACTCAGCTGTTACTGTGGCAGAAGGGGGCGGAGCTAAATATTAAATGCAGGGTGTCAATAATTGTGGTCTTTTTAATCATTTTTACTTCATTTAGATGTTTTCTTTTTGTGAATCGTTTGTAGTAAATGGGTAAAGATAGAACATAAATTATTTTGCAACTCATTTTCCTCCATTTTTAAAGGCTACCAATAAGTCTGGAGGTATTTTCATAACGCCGTGGTTTTCCCAGATTTCAACAAAAACAGATTTAAATAGAGGGATTGCCTTTTAGTAGCAACAATTCATAAAAAGCTTCTGTAAATAGTTGTACTGGTAGGCGATTACACTGTGACCTCTGACCCGCAGCATCATAATATCCACAGGAAAGAACGGTTGATGTCGGGTCAGTCCGTATCCGCCTTGGGGAATTAAAAACCTGTTGATGGATGTCGACGCAGGTACGTCAGAAGCCCAGCAGGCGCTCTGCTAACATTTAGAGATAATAATCCCGTACATGTAACAGTCTGCTACACATTTAAGCCACTGGAGCAACAAAGTGACCTTCAGGAACAAAATAAAGCAAAGAAATTAGGCTAAATAAAGACGAGGAAGGCTGTTCTTCCCCGTCATTGTTTTTCCCTCGCAGCCACAGCCGCTGCAGATTTAAATGAACCCTTTAATGTCATCACCAAGAAAAAGGGGAAGGAGAATTACTTATTCGTATATTTTATTTCTTTGGGCTGTTTATTAAGACACTAAGACAATCTAAATTCAAATTAATTTTGGTAAAGCATGTTTCTAAACACTATAAAAAAATATCAGACATAAAAAAATATTTCATGACTTTATTTTTTGTTTTTCATGGAAAACTTTTTCTTGTTGTTGTTTCGAGTTAAAGTAAGTCCTCACATGCTTTAATCTGCCAAAAAAATGTACTTATTGATTAGGACTTTCTCAGTAGTCTCCAACTCTCGTGGCCAATGATGTCCCCCAGGGCTCCATCCTTGGCCCCTTTCCCTTTAGCGTAAACACGGAGCCTCCGGGTCAATTTAGAAACAGCTTCAGTCACATTTTTCAGTAAGAACTAGAGACTCAAAATGTGCTCAACCAAACAGCTGAGCAGGACATAAAAGGTTAAAGAATAGTAGTTAAAGGAGCATTTCACCCAAAAATGAAAACCTTTCACCACCATATGGATGAAAAGATTGAACTTGAACCATCTATAAATAACTCCCAAATGCTTTAAGTGGACTTAAACCCAGAGCTTTCCTGCTGTGAGAGGACATACATCCTCGTAACGGGGTCCAAGTCACCTCAGAGACAGCAGCGGAGGTAGTAACAGATATGCAATGGACGTTTGTATAAGGGGGAGGACATGGGTGGAGATTTAGTCACCATATTTGGTGAGCATCTCACAACCATGTGCTATAAAAGCTATTCATGGCAGTTAGTCTAAGATTAAAGGTGTGAAAACCTTACAGGCTGATATTTGTATAACCTATTACACATTAGGATTACTGGCTATGTTAGAAAGTATTGGGGTTGGTCGGTGACCCCTATCAAATTCTGCTTAGGGTCACATAAACGCTGGGGCCGTCTCTGAGATTGAGAGAGTGATAGCTGTATCCGCTGAGTTATCCGCTGACGGGATTAAAGTGCAATGAAGTAAACTAATTCTGTGTCTGGACGGCATGTCAAGTGGATAAAAATGTTTTCCATCTGCCACCCCGAAGAGAATGGTTCGCCTCGCTGACGTATGCTCAATGTATTGGTGTCTTCTCTGGAAAGAAGCAGGTATGGTGTGATGGATGACTGGATGTCACCTAAAAGGATCGGAAAAAGTCTGATGGGACAAGAGAGGTGGACTAATTGGAGGTGGCCATATCTGTCCTCAGCTATGGATAAACTGTTGACAGGAGCCACATGCTACTGTAGATAGAGTTTCTACCATTTAAACCACACTGACACAATGGACTGTCAGACAAACACGGGCAGCAGGGGGACTCTACAGTTACGCTATTATGTGACTTTCCGTTAACGTGAACCAGCCCTGGGATAGGGCGTGAATTAACTGAAACATGGGGCTCGTGAGGAAAGAGTGTTTTGTCTTTAAATGTGTAGTAATCAGTCAGAAACAGCAGGTCTGGTCAGTGCAGCTGCACAATCAAGCAGATGTTGAGAAAATATTTGCATTAATCAACTTAAGAAATATGAGCAAAGATATCCAAATGAAGGTAAATCTTACCTTTAAGTGCAGAGAGGCATCTCAATTAAAGAAAATAATATCTCAGGTACAAGATCACCAGTAGAAAGAAGATCCAGACTTTAAATAATTAAATAAAAACATGGTATAAATGATCAACCATCACTAAAAATAAAGAGAAATGCAGTGAAAGCTCGAGCCTGCAGTCGATGCAGCCTGCAGAGCATCTCACTTTGAAGTGCATCGCAGCTTGAGCCTGGACGCGTGCTGCGTTCAGGGGTTAACGGAAATTCTGCAAAACAAGATGAGCCAAGAGAAAGTGCTGGCCTAGCATGGAAAATCTCAAAAAGTAGATAGTAATGCAATATATATGCAGAACTCAAATTTGTTACAGCAAAAATGCAGCCTACATTACCCATATATATGGAATCTATATTTTGGTTGTAGAAAATATGCACATATATTCATATTTAAAAAGATCTATAATATCATTCGTATTAATATTATGTGGTTCTTTTATGTAGTAGGGCTGCAACTGATGATAATAATAATACATTTGATCTGTAACGCACTTTACGTTTGGATCATTTGGATATTTAATAACTGCTTTAGTCACAAATTAATTAAAATTTGTTTCTTTGGGAAATCCCTCAGTATTTGTTTTCTAGAGTTTTGTTGATTTGTATGAAATAGCAGTTGGATGGAATCTAAAATTCTAAAATGAAAACTAATTTTAATCTTTTGTTTTTTCTTTTCTTATATTTTCTTTTCTTTTATAATTTATATTGTTTTTTATTGTCATTTCCTATCTCATCTTCTCATTCCTTATTTCATTGTAATAAATATTCCAAAATTATTTTATTTTATCATTATTTGTTTTTATTTATATTTTCTTATCTTGTCTAATTTTTCTTTTTATTATCAATTTTTTTTCACTTACATTTTCCTTTTGGTGTGCACTAGTTTCTAAATCCATTTCAACTTTTTTGTGTCATCAATCCTTTGTAAGAATCAACATGCACATTTTTTTGCAGGTATACAATATAATTTATATTTGACTGCTTAACTAAATAGTCTGTTTAGCAAATAAAATACCACCACAGTTTGGCAGATTATTAAAATTCATAGCAGTAAATTAAGCACAAACATAAGCTGATAAAAATGATACATCTATTATTACATGCCATTATTTTTTCCACATGGTGCATAATCCAATATTAAGTTGTAAATAATCAAACTACCATACACTCATTCACTCATTTACTATATGATGCGCCACATGAATCTTCCAATCTGTGCAAAATACATAATAAAATCATAGTAAATTAAATAAATATTTAAGTATGTACAATTAATTCTGGTGAAAACCTGCCTTAAAGTACTTTCAAACAAAATAAGCTTCTTTGCGAACCTCATGTCACTTTAGTTGTCAAATACCCCACTTGTAAATGAACTATGCACGCCACTGCACACGGTATACATTTAAAAAAACAGACTCACCTGTGTGACGTAGTGCACAAACAGTTCTAACTGAAGAGCGACAGTAACTTCGCTCTTAGTTCTCTCTCTGAGGTTCGTTTGGTCTTGTTTACATCAAGTCAGAAGAAGATGTTGATTTTACGGAGGTACGTAAACGCATCACTTGTCTGTATAGGGCAGCAGCTGGTGGAGCTTGTGGCGGACATGTGGACGGGCGCGCGCGCACGTTGCGCACTGGTGAACACAACAGAACAGTAGTTTTATGCCATTGTTATTAATGTAAATGAATTATTATCTAATCACCAATATCAAATTTAAATGTATTTAAGTAACCTAGTACGCTGAGCTGTGATCCAACGATTAACCTGCAGGGGGCAGTATATTTATAATTTCGCCATTCGCTTCGTTTGTCCTTAGATTGTTCCTGTAGTCACAGGAAAAAAAAACATGGCGTCCTACACAAGAAAGACACTCCTGTCCTTAGGACGAATGGATGTAGCCGGGTTTTGGCTAAATAAGTTAGTTAACAGGGTCACGTACTCCACTGGGTTAACTATAAACACATCTAACGTGAATAAAGGTCAGTTTCCATCATTTTGTAGAAATAATAAACGCTCATTTCAAACATTAGAGGCTAACGGCTCATATCAACTGCTTGAAATGTAATTACAAACGCCAATTAAGTCTCCTTAAGAATGTAATGTAGCAGCGACAGTGTCTAAATGTAAAAAACTATCTACTACAGAAACGTATTAAATTATTACACCGATTCTAATTAACCTTATTTTTCTCCACACAGTAGTTTGGCTGCTCTCAATGTTCCTCACTGGTTAATAATTTATATATCTACCCACAGTAGAATCAGAAGAAACAATGATACAAAGAATGTAATGAAGATTCAAAGTCTGCTTATTATTGTCTCGTTCACCGATAGTGAATCTGGATTTGTTATTATGTTATTGGACCTTTCATACACACTGGTGCTGCTTCTGAACTAGGGATGTCAAAATATCAGATTCTGTTGTCAAAATGATTGTTTAGAGGAAATAATCAGGATGTAAAGCTCTTCATTTATTCAAAACCCAACGAAAAGCATTAAAAGTAAAGCAGATACAAAAGCTGTAATATTCTGTTTACTTTAAAATACACCTGTCTAATATGGCAAACAAACGTTGGCTTCCATGAGTCAGTGGGTTTTTGAAGAAACAATATAAATTTTCACAAATACAGAAATTACACTTGAGAAATAAGACATTGTGTTGTTTGGTATATCTGTGTTAAAAGTGAAATATTATCATTTTTAGGTTTTCAGGACAGAGGCAGGCGAGGATCCTTTGTCAGAAAACCCAGGAGAGATGTAAGTGTGCCGCGTGAAACTGAATACAATAAGATGTTCTCTAAGAAGTTTGATACGGTTTTGTCAAGCAGCAAGCACTCAGTTTTTCCTCCATCTTCTGTTTCCTGAATGAAGGCAGGGGAGCCCAGGACAGTAAAGATGCCGGAGGATCAGGACTGGACGGCAGTTTATCCTGCAGCGGCGTCCTTCAATCCGAACGCGGTCCCCATTCCTGTGAGGATGGGCTACCCTGTGAAGGGAGGTGTTCCTCCAGAGAAGAAGGGCAACCTGGAGCTCATCAAGGTCTCCTTTTTAGCAGAACCTATAACTTTGAACTAACATCGCTGCTTTTTGGTCATGTTTTTATATATTCATTATTATAATTTTTATTGATGCTTTTATCTGCTTTTAGCTTGTAGGACTTTGAGATTTGATCCAAATGTAAAGTGCGTTATAAATTGAATGTATTATTATTATCATTATTTATGTCAGACCTCATTACAGACAATGAATGTTTTATTAATGGACGGCCCCTTAAGATGAAACATCTTGTGTTTGAGGGGGTCCGAAATGTTACTGTAGTAAAATGTTACTAACATTTTTATCAGTTTTCAGTATCAAATATAATAAGCACACACACACACACACATAATAATAATTTGTGTGTAATTAAACTCAGTCAGACACTTAAGGAATAAGGATCATCTGGAAAATACTGAGTTTCAAGAAGCTAATGTTAGCCGCGGGGCTGAAGCTAGCTAGAGCACAAAACCAGCCACGAACATTTTGTGAGCAAAGAAAAGGCTAAAAAAGCACGAGAACAGTTCTGGAATTCCATTTTCTGGTTTGTCCTGTAACCGTTTTGTCCCGGTTACAGCTTTATTTTGAGGTTTTTAATCCTATAGATCTGTTGCTGCAGTTTTCTATGAGGACAGTAAAACACGTAAGATGAAGATTGTATTTGTAGATAAAAGTCTTTGCAGTAAACTGTAACAGCGGGTTTTCTCTTTGCTCTGCTGGTTCTGTGTTTGTGCTGGGATTACTGAGCTGCTGCCTGCAGACACCAGTTGGTCCATCTGGACTGGAGCCACATCCGGAGCGCTGCAGCGGCCTAATGATATGGACCCTACCGGGCCCTGAACTGCTGCGTCCCTTACTTCTGCCCGATGCTTTGACTGATTCTGTTTTCTAAGAATAGCTGATGGATGATATGTTTTGGTCCAAACATGATCCAATAATGTCTCTCAGGAGATTTTTCTTCGTTCCAATAGAGAATATAAAACACAACTCTAGGGAGTTCTAACCAAATGAGGAGGTGGACCACCTTTAAATTCAATATTATTTGATCTTCAGTCAATATCTACTAACTCGGACAGTGTGACGCGTCAAGATCTGTTTTTGTTGTGTTTTTCACATCTGGACAAAATATTGATTTGAGATCTTTAAGTCATTTAAGGAAAAGTTCACCAAAAAAGTGATAAATCTCTCTTTCTCAGATCACGCTGATGGAAAAGCTTGTCTACAAAATATATCCTGAGCTACTTTTTTCTAACTGAAGCAGATGACACCTTGTTTAGGAGAAAAAGAACATAGTCCAAACATAATCCAAGCCTTCAGCAGCAGTGACATACCACTAACATTTGAAGATATGCTATTTAGACATTTTTAAGATGAATACTCACTTTAGCCTGGAGGCCTCCTTTATTAGGATGTGTTTCCATCTTGACCTGGAGGTCTTCTTTGGACCGCCTTCATCTTATCTCTCTTTCTCTCAATCTCTTTCAGATTCCCAATTTTCTGCATTTGACACCGGCCGCCATCAAGAAACATTGTGAAGCTCTGAAACGTACTTTCTTTCTTTAATCCTAAACAGAAATAGAGTTTTTATTTCATTATTCAGCAGAAAAGCATTCCTTAAAGCTGTGTGTCTGTGTGGTGTCCCGTCAGCGTTCTGCACAGAGTGGCCGTCTGCGTTGGACACCGATGCCAAATGTGACGAGCACTTCCCCATCAAACACGAGAGCACCGACTACGTCTCCGCCGGCCCCTCCGTCAGAAACCCCTCGGCTCGGGTCGTTTGTCTCAAGGTCGGTTTCCCATTTATACTTACAGATGCCAAGAAAAGCTTCTTGCTCTACCGGATGATCTTTGTTTTAACCGGTTCTGCTCAGTGGTTGTTTTCAGTTACGCCTCTCCTGAACTATTTACCCAAATAAAGATTTTTAAAAAAAATCATTAATCATTAAATCATTAATCATAATAATCACAATTCATATATTGCAGAAAACTCTGCATCAGTTTTGACAGAAAACCCACAAAGTTCAAACCTACAGAGGTTCTGTGGGACAGAACCAGGAGTCCAGTTGGATAAACAATGTGCCAAAAATGGAGCAGTTATGGCCACTAGGAGGAGCTACATGCACACAGTCCAACCTTTGACTGTTACATAAATCACTGTTTATAATAAAATCTATCCCTGTGACCAGTAAATACTATTTCACAGAATAAGACCCGTTCTCTTTAGAATGTAGAGAAACCAGATTGGAGAAATGACATCTGTGTAATTGCGTGCACACTCATTTGAGAATTTAGAGGTCCGTCAAGGTCACGCCATAGATTTTGTTGAAATATGTGAGATTTTCACAAGACATTCTATAGATCCACTCCAAAGTCTTTTTAAGTTGGGCTGTCAGAGTTCAACGTCTGGAGGTTTTTATCACCGACTGAGAACTCTTGGGTCGAGGCCCATAATTCATCCTGCAGAGGAAATGCAGCAGGAATTTCCGTTAATAAATTAAGTACAATGTATTTTATAGAATTATTTATTATTTATTAGATTGAAGGCTAGCGTGGCTTTTGAAATAATGTTTTATTTCCTGTATTTATTGGGTAGTCTGCTACTGTTAATACGTTACTACTGTTTAGAGGACTTTTAGTTTTTATTATTACTATTATGTTCCAGCGCACAGAGCCGGAAAATAATACAAAATTGTATAATTCGCCCTTTGATCTGGACTTAAACCAAAATAAAGAGAAGTCTGGATTGTGCCTGATCCCTGACCCGGGAGGTCAGACAGAACTTCTCCAGGTGGACTGGTGTCTTGTTCAGCCTCACCCACCAGCAGCCATCTGCTCCACTGACACTTTGCCTTAGATTATATCAGCATGGAATTATTCAGACATTAATCCAGCTGGATTAGGCAGAAACGTTTGACAGCAAATCTCACAGATTCTCAGAAGCTGGAACCAGAACCAAGGCCCCCGTTTGCAGTTTGAATGATGCAGATGTATTTTTGGATTCAGAAGGGCTTGAAGTGCACAGACGACGTTCTCCTGTGTAGATTCATCTGCCGCATAGAAGATGTAAAGCTAAGCCATGTATGTAATCAAGTAATAATCTCTCCTCTCCATCCATTGTGCGAGGGGCTTAGCACAAAGGTCATGATTTCATCTTTATAGTAGTTTAATCAGGGCGGTCGGAGCTCTGCATAGGTTCAACACAAACCTTCTTCTGAGAAGATCAGGGAGGCAGGAAGGAGATGTAACATAATGACATCACATCTGCACTAAGCCGTTTCTCTCTACATCACAAAGCTCCATGTTTACGTCCTGCGTTCATGGAATTGTTTTCATCGCTTTCCTCGCAGGTTAAGCTGTCCAGTTTGAATCTGGACGATCACGCCCGCAAGAAAATGGTCAAACTCGTCGGGGAGCGATACTGTAAAGCCACAGATACCCTCACCATCACCACTGACAGGTAAACCCCCGCTTCTCAGTCGGCTTAGTTTAAATTTAAAAAACGTCTTCTGTCCACAGACATGGTCTTAAAAATGTCTTTAAAGGACTTTGTGGAGACCTGTAGGAACCCGGTTTAATGCTGATGCCTGTTCCGACGGGTTCGGTACCTGACCGCCTGTTTGGGAGAAGAAGACAAACAAATGTTTGTTCATTTTTCTAAAATCAGAAGAAATAATTAAACTTGGTGAAAGTGAAGAAAAGGCTGAGATGAAGAAAAGTTCCCAGAATGCTCTTCTCACTTTTCCAAACCATATCTGGAAAAAGCTCCTGAAGACCAAATGAAAAGCTTCAGCCTGATAATCCTGCTTTATCATCCCAGTTTTTCTGATATGTCTGCAGACGGAGTTCCTCTGTCTCCCGTTCTGAATGCAGACTACTGCCCCCTGCTGGCATGGAGAGTCATTGCCTCTCTAAGCAATGCAGGCAAAGAACTGCAGATTTTGTCTTTGTGCTGTTTTCAAATGACACGTTTTGGTCCGATAGCATGAGGCCACACCAACTTTTTTTTATCAAATTTGACCAAAAGTGTTGGTTCTGTTTGGTTCTGTGGGGCCCTTCTGTTTAATATACCTCATGATTACGTGAGAAAATTAAACCAGATGTTTCGTCTTCTCCCCCAGCTGCCCTCTGAGACAGCAGAATCTGGACTACGCCATGTACCTGCTAACTGTCCTCTACCACGAGTCATGGGTGAGTTTGTTCTTCCTGGGCTTTAGTTTCCTTTCCACAGCCAGATGCCACCAAATCCACCGACCTGGACCTTTAAAGTCTGTTTGTTTTCATAGGGGTACCGGGAGTCTGATTTTGGAGAAGGCTTGAATGAATCAAAGGGGGGTGTTGCTGAGGTTTCTTCTCTTTTTAAATCTGTTTTTATTTATAAAACGTTTTAGAACGATGTTACATCCAGGTGTTTGGTGACATTTACCGGAGACGTGACCCAGGAGGTTATCGGCCCATCCTGCCCGGAGATCTATTAGGGGAGGCATCAGATGGACCTGAACGGGCAGCAGGAGGCAACAGCAGCTTTGTCCGGCTGACATTTGTCCACAGATGGAGGGAAAACCGGCTCCCCTATCAGGTGTTGACCCTGTTACTTGGTTTACATTAAGTCGGCCACGCCACAACGGAGAAACCTGCCAACCACAGAGAAGACTCCCCCCGTCACGACTTAGCCACGTTAAAAAGGCGTCCGAGCCAGGAAGCAGAACACTGTCCGCTGCCCTTTTAGCCACACAAAGCGAGGCACAGTGTTCGTTCAGCAGAGATGTGGAGGCCGTGAGAGTGGCGTAGCGTTCAGCTCGCAATGCCGGTCCACAAAGACGCCTATTGTCAGCGGCCACTGTGGTGATTTTATCTCCCCCACTCAGGGAGCTAAATCCACTGTGTGCTGATCCAGGCCGGCGTCACGGCTGCCTGCTCAGAACCGCCTCCAACATGGCAGCACCATTAGAAGCTCTGCACCTGTGCCTCCGTGCCCAACGCCAGTGCCTACCTGGAAAGGAAAATGTTATTTAACAGGAAGTGAAACAGGCAGGCGTTTGTATCCAGGAGATGATGCAAGACAAACACACTCTGATACTTCTGTCCACATGTAGCAGCTGTGATGGGATACATCGATTACATCATTCTGACAAGAGGCAGACTGTAGGTAAATTAAAGGAGTAGTTCAACCAACAACTGTCTCCCAAAGGCCAGGTGAAGTTTCTTTTCCCACAAAACGTTTCTGGAGCAGGACAGAAAAATGGTTTGCAGCTTTCTGCTGAACAACTGAAGTGAATATGGACTCAAAGCGGTCCCAGATAACGTGTAGAGTTCCTCCAGGGAGTTCTGCAGCTACCCAGGATTAACTCTGTGTGTGTATTTCATTTTCAGTGGATGTAGTGCCCATAGATGAAAATAAAGGTGTTCCGGTTCATTTTTATTCAGGTTCATTTAAAACCCAGACACTCAACAATGTTTTTAGCTAAAGTCTGACGTTTTTACAAAGTTCTGCGATCAGACGACTACATCGATATCAACACCACAGAAGAAGACTGACCAGGATCTGAGTTTATCACCTAAGGATGTAGCAACTCTACACAACGTGAAGAAACTCCTCGTCTGCATACAAACAAAAGGAGATGGTCCAACCTGGTTTTTATTCGTGTTCTGTCTGCATACGACCATCATCCTGAAATCAGCGCTGGTTTTCTGAAGTTGGCAGTTTGAAGCTAAATGTAGATTCTCCCTGAATAACAGCGTACGTTTACACAGTGACATTTATGTTTCTGTTATATCATTTATGGTTTTAAAAGTGATGAAAAGCTCTGCTGTCGTTAAAAGTCAGCTTGAATGTGTGCAGAGAGCCAGAGGTGAGCAGAGGGTGAGGGAAGTTTCCTTTTTGAGTGAACTGTTCCTTTAAGCTGTCACTGCAGATGACTTTGATGTCAGACTCGACCCTCCGATTCAAACAGCACAGACCATAATCCTTCTTTGTGACAACCAGGAACGCTCCGGAGAATATTCTGAGCCCAGATGCTCCTCGGGACCCTGGAGCCGTTGCGTGGATCAGATACGTGGCGCGGTAATGGCGGTCATTGACCTCAAACACCTGGAGCGCAGCAGAGCCGAGGCTCCGCCGCCGCCCCACTTTAAAGCGCTTCACAAAGAAGGCATTGTTGAGGCGGGAGCGTGACGACGGCTGAGAAGGGCCGCCGACGGAGATGAACGTATGGAGAAATCAAATCTCTGTGAGAGGAGCATCAAAGAAGGAGATGACAGAGGAAGGCCTTATCCTACGTCTGGGACCGTAACGTATGGAACCAGAACCATCTGTGAGAATAAATAGAATATACGCTGTTAAAAAATAAAGTAGGGGAACGTTTAATCATCACAGTCGGTTAAACTTCTGGGATCTGGATCCATCCAGTCAGGGAGCAGAAACGACTGTGAGTCAGGTTCTGCTTCTTTGGGTCAGATGAACGTGACAACAGGTGAACAGGAGAGACAACAGCAGGACCACCCCCAACACTGAATCCCCTTTTTTATAGGTGGAGGCCAACTGTAAGAAAAAGACTTCATGGAGGCCCGACATCCTCTGATGGGACCTGTGGAGGAGGAGGCCCTTTGAGGGCCTGTCCTCAGAACCGTCCCCCTCAGGTCCATATTTGTGCTGTGATGCACACTAACCTATCAAACTCATCGCTCTATAGGCTCCATCGATGACATCATCGATGACATCATTCTGACATGGCCACTATAGATTCTTGGACCGGGGCCATGGGCTGGGGGGTAATATGGTTGTAGTTTTGACCTTCACCAACAGATGGCAGTAAATTTGACACACTGCCCCTTTAACAGATGAATCTCCTCTTATTTCTGTGTTCTTGAATCGGTGTGACATTAAAATCCACACGGTGGACTCGTGAGGTGTGATGAATCTGAAGGATGAAGGTACATAATCCATCTGTCTGTCTCTCTCTTCAGAAAACGGAGGCGTGGGAGGCGGAGAAGACGGTGGCAGACATGGAGGAGTACAGCTGGGAGGGCAGCCCGTCCCAAAGGAACATGCTGGACGTGTTGGTGCGCAGGAAGGCGGCCGGAGAAGAGGAGGAGGAGGAGGAGGTACGGGAGCAGCTGCTGGGGAGCAGAGAGGTGCAGGAGTACAAGGAGTCTGTGACGAGGCTGAAGAATGAAGGGGAGAGCGAGGACGCCCTGAGGCAGTACAAAGACGCCGTCAAGAGGGTCTTCACCCTGTGACAGATTAACGGACAGCAGCAGCACGACTCTTTCTCCAGGGTCTCACCTCCTGTGTTCACTTTTCAAAACAATCATTTCAACCGCATGTTGTCATCTTTACTGCAACAATAAAAGTCTCTGTTTAAGTCGTCTGTTCAACTGCATGAGTGCTAATGAAAGACTCCCTCCAGGAGTCACTCCCCCTACTTAAGGAGTTTGTCTCTGCTCCGTTTACTCTTAGGTCAGAAGAAACCCGATGCACTGAGGAGATGTTGAGGGTGGAAGGAAGGTTAAACAGAAAAACCAAAATGGTTCTTCACTGAACAATGTCCTGGTCTCCTTTTCTAGAAAGCAGCCTCTTAAACCGGTTTGGACTCCTGGTGAATGTGTTTGAGGCGTCAGTGTCGCGTCCTCGTTGAGATGGACAACAGGTGGATACACTGCACCTTTAAATAAAACCACGTCTCTGGACGTTAATTCAACACCAGCTCTTTCTTGCGGCTCTGTCTTTAAAGGAACAATTCACCCAAAAGTACAAATGATCCCTTACCTACTCGCCTCCTTACCAAAGGAAAGTCCGTTCACAGTCAACAACAGAACATCTCTGGAGTCTCCAGAAGATCACAAGTTGACGTCCGTTGTCAACCTTTGTTAGCTGACATCTTCACTGTGGGTTTAAAGCTGAAAGCGTTGGCCTGTAGGCCGTGTGAAGAAGACACACGAGCTTCAGCCTGCATCCACCCACCGGTCCGTGAACGCTTTGTCTTCTAGGCCCTGCTGTAGACGGGCTGAAAGGCTTTGGAGCTTTCAAAACAACATTTTCAAATCACCGTAGGATTTGAACTGTGGCCTCTGTTTTCATCGTCTCACGTCTTTAATGTCTCTGGTGGCTGATGATAAACCAGGAGATCTTATTTTCTGTTTACGTCTTATTTCTACTTTACTTTAATGGAATCAGGCAGCAGTACAAAACAAAAAAATTAAAAACTAAAGAAGCCTGTTTTGAAAATAAAGAAGGATAAATATAGAAGTTTTCTCACAAATCTCAAGATATCAAAAGCTCAACTTAAGGACAGTAATAAAGAATTTACAGTAAAGGTTAAGTCTTTAAAAATAGTATAAATAACATTTTTAACTCAGTATGGGACATGGATTACATCGTTTAAACTGTGTTAGTATTATTTATAGATTACTGCTTTAAACTCTGTTGATGCAGCAGAAATGTTTTTGGATTCCTTTACAAACGTAAGTAATGATCAGGATTTCATCTTTTAAACTCAGTTCTTATTGTAAATGAAGCCTCACCTGGATTTACATATCCAAAATAAACTTCAAATATCTCCACAGCTATCAGGTGTAACTGCATCACCTTGGTGTCTGTGGACAGGTGAGACCTAAAATATATTTATTCTCAGTGTCACTAACATTTGATATGTGAGTAATCTGTTACTATCTGTGAGTAATCTGTTACTATCTGTGAGTAATCTGTTACTATATGTGAGTAATCTGTTACTATCTGTGAGTTATCTGTTACTATCTGTGAGTAATCTGTTACTATCTGTGAGTAATCTGTTACTATCTGTGAGTAATCTGTTACCACGTGTGAGTAATCTGTTACCACGTGTGAGTAATCTGTTGACATCTGTAAGTAATCTGTTACTATCTGTGAGTAATCTGTTACTATCTGTGAGGAATCTGTTACTATCCGTGAGTAATCTGTTACCACGTGTGAGTAATCTGTTACCACGTGTGAGTAATCTGTTGACATCTGTAAGTAATCTGTTACCATCTGTGAGTAATCTGTTACTATCTGTGAGTAATCTGTTACTATCTGTGAGTAATCTGTTACCATCTTTGAGTAATCTATGAATAAACACAAAAAATACCAATGTTTCCATCCTCACCTGATTGTATTTTTTACATTTAATAAAAAAGGTAAATAAAATACTTCATTATATGACGGTAACAATCAGTGAGTAACTACTGCAGAAGATTTAATAGAAATGCCACAAAGTTCATGTTCTTCTACAAACTTCTTGTTGGACAGAACCAGGAGGACCTTCTATTTGGACCAGCTGGACTGACATGGACCCAAAAGGACCCCAGGTGGATTTTGGCTTCAAAATACCACCTACATCCACAAGGGGGAGGTATATGCACATATCTGACACAACTCCATGTTTACGTTAAACAAAAATCCGATCATTGTCCAGTTTGTAGAACAGAGTGAACTGTTCCTTTAAACGCGCCTGTGAAACAAAACTAGTGGCCACTTTATGTAAAACTCTTTAAATGTACAGAATTGTGACAGCAGCTATGTTTCTTTTAATCTCAATAAAAAAAAGCGACTTTCTAAACTGATGCAATCTGAAAAATATCTTACAAAAATAACGGCATCAATTCTCATTTTAGTCTCTTCCTCCAGGATTCCTTCATACAAACGACAGACGTCACCTTCCTCCCGCTCCTCAGGTGTGTTCTCTGACCAGCACGTACTTTACCAGACGCATGGAGCCTCTCCTCCCTCGCCACGAGGTCCGGTACCGCCCCATCCTCCTCCTCCGACCCCTCCGGCTCACCGCCAGCAGAACCGAGCAGCAGCAGCTCAGCAGCACTGAGACGCCCACGCCTAGCGCCACCAGAACGGTGTTTGCGGCTACGTGCCACCCGGGCCCCAAACTGCCGACGCCCGGACCCCCATCACTGCCTGCAGTGTGGTTCCTACCCAGGGGGCCTTTGGTGGCTTTAGGCCCGCTGCTCTCCATCATTCTGGCGGGGGTAGTGGGAGGGCTCTTGGGTGAGTGGGAGGGGGTGGTGATGTGATGGTGGGTGGCGGAAGCGGAGGGCTGCGCAGCTGTGGGAGCGATGGATGGTTCATCAGGGGTGAGGGTGGTCAATGCTCTGGATGGAGGAGGCGTAGGTGGAGGAGTTATGGTGGAGGTTTGAGGTGAAGCTGACGGAGGTTGAAAAGGAGAGGGTGTTGAACCTTGGCTGGTGTTCTGCTGCAACATCATGTCAGAGGTGGTGGTGGTGATGGTGGGGGAGGTGGAGCTGAGTACTCTGTTTCTGGTGGAAGTTAGCACTCTGCTTCCTTGGGTGATGGTGGAGGTGGAGCTGAGTACTCTGCGTCTGGTGGAGGTGGTGGAGGTGGAGGTGAGTGCTCTGCTTCTGGTGGAGGTGGGGGTGAGTACTCTGCTTCTGGTGGAGGTGGGGGTGAGTACTCTGCTTCCTGTGGTGATGGTGGAGGTGGAGGTGAGTACTCTGCTTCTGGTGGAGGTGGGGGTTAGTACTCTGCTTCTGGTGGAGGAGGAGGTGAGTACTCTGCTTCTGGTGGAGGTGGTGGAGGTGGAGGTGAGTACTCTGCTTCTGGTGGAGGTGGGGGTTAGTACTCTGCTTCTGGTGGAGGAGGAGGTGAGTACTCTGCTACCTGTGGTGGAGGATGTGGAGGTGATCACCCTGTTTCCAGTGGAGGTGGAGGTGATGACTCTGCGTCCTGGGGTGGGTGCTGACGTGAGGGGCAGTGCAGCGGGTGGAGGTGGGTGGTAGAAGTGGCGTTTGTCTGAGGGCAGGGGCTCGGAGGCGTTGGGGCGGTTGTAGTGGTGGGGTAAGACCCGTAAGTTGGAGGTGAAGTATTTTCCAAACACCAGCAGGTCCGGATCAACGCCTGCAGACAGAATGAGTGTCGGGTCACGACTCCACTCTTGGACAGTGTTTGTCTTTTTATGAATCACAACATTATGAACATAATCACAATCATTTCTTTCTGCCACTTAAATCTCAGATTGTAGTTTCTATTCTCTCAGCAGTTAAAAGAACATTCATTCATTCACTATCCGTAACCCCTTATCCGGTTCAGGGTCCCGGGGGCTGGAGCCTATACCAGCTGACAGTTCTCTTTGAACTGAAAATACAGTCGTTACTCTTTCACGCGGGTGGAGAATCGTCTCATTTATGCTCCACCTTAAATACAGACGCGGTTTAGTTGTTCATCGCTAAACGTGCAGAAATACAGTAAATGTTGCAGTACCACCACAAACCATTGGGGGCAGTGTCGCAGTTAAATACAATGGAAAAAAAGATTCACTAAATACAATAAATTCATCCTTAAACATATTATAAAACATCACATAATACATATATAATAAACTGTTTAAACTTGTTTAAAAATTGTAATTTAAAATATGTTCATTTGTACATTTAAAATTTACAGTAAAACATTGTTTTTAAACCATTTTGTAAGAAGATAACTTTATTTCTACTAAAAAAAATGGTATATGTTGAGGCAATACTGTTATTTCTTTTTTTTATAATTTACTTTCATTTAATATCCTTGTGAAGAGGTTTACAGTAACGTCTTCTGAATAGGCAGCGGTGGAAGAAGTTCTAGGAAAAACAGCAGTCGGAATTTTACCGTAAATCATATGGAATTTATGGGAAAAGTTTAGAAGCATTTAATTGTACCGACATAATAATATTATTAATAATATAATAATAATAATTATTATTATAATTTCAATATGAATACTATCATTATGGATAATAAATATATGAATAATAATAATGATGATAAAAATCATCATTATTATTATTAATAATAATAATAATTAATATTATTATTAAGATTAATAATTATTAGGATTAATAATAACAAACCAATGATCTTATATTTCCCCTCAGGGTTTATCTTCTGAAGGCGGTGTTGATGCAGCAGTGGTGTAAACACAAACATGTTGTTGTTGTTGTTGTTGTTGTTGTTGTTGTTGTTGTTGTCAGAGCTCACCGTCGGTGATGTTGTAGAGGACCACGTTGCCTCTGTGTGTGATGACGCAGCTCTCCAGAGTGGGACAGTGGAGGTGGATGCAGTTCTCCTGGGTGGTGTCATAGTGGAATATGGCCAGATTACAGGAGACTGAGGCGGGAGGAGACGGGAGGACACGGGAGGACACGGGAGGACACGGGAGGAGACGGGAGGAGACCGGAGGACACGGGAGGACACGGGAGGACACGGGAGGACACGGGAGGACACGGGAGGACACGGGAGGACACGGGAGGACACGGGAGGAGAAGATTAGTGGACGAGGGGCGCAGAGGAGCCCCTCTCGGAAACTACCTGTGCGCCTTTTACGCACAGAACTCACAGTTTCTGGTGAGGCAGCAGGTCCGGCTGCAGCTCAGCGCCGTCTCCTCCTGGTAGAACCGGAGGAGCTGCGCTCCTCTCCTCTGAGACTCCTCGACGTCGATGAAGATCCCCGGAAAGCGTCGGATCCAGCAGTTCTTGTAGTAGGAGGTCGGGGAGCAGCGGGGCTCTCCGCGGCACACCAGACCCAGCACCGTCAGCAGACCCCATGTGACGTTCATGGCGCGCGCTAGGAGTCAGACCCTGTCGCGCTGCGTTCAGGCTCCGTCATGTCTGAGACACTGGGGATGAACGGGAGCCGGTGGTCCGGTTTTACTCCTGCAGGTGAGTCACAGGCACGCGCCTGGAGGAGGTGGAGACGAGGCCGCGCATCAAAGTGTCCAAACTAAAGAACCGGAGCCGCGTGGGCAACTCCTGATAGGATGGGTCAAAATACTACTACTAGTAATAATACTAATACTAATACTACTAATACTAATACTACTACTACTATTACTACTAATACTACTACTACTACTACTACTGATACTACTAATACTACTACTACTACTACTACTATTACTACTAATACTAATACTACTACTAATAATAATAATACTACTACTGCTACTAATAATAATACTACTACTAATAATACTAATACTACTACGACTAAGAATACTACTAGTACTAATACTACTACTACTAATACTACTACTACTAATACTACTAATACTACTACTACTACTACTACTACTACTACTAATACTACTACTACTATTACTACTACTAATACTACTACTACTACTACTACTACTACTAATACTACTAATAATAATAATACTACTACGACTAAGAATACTACTAGTACTAATACTACTACTACTAATACTACTACTACTAATACTACTAATAATACTACTACTACTACTACTACTACTAATACTACTACTAATAACAATAATAATACTTCAAATAATTATTTCTAATTTATTAAATTTTAAAGTGTTACTAATAATAACAACAATAATAATAATGATAATAATATTATTCAATCTCTGCCCAAAGTTCTCCCTACTATCATACTAGTTATAAGAACCTGGACTGTTTCACTGTGTGAACCTGGACTGTTTCACTGTGTGAACCTGGACTGTTTCACTGTATGAACCTGGACTGTTTCACTGTATGAACCTGGACTGTTTCTCTGTGTGAACCTGGACTGTTTCACTGTGTGAACCTGGACAGATTCACCGTGTGAACCTGGACAGTTTCACTGTGTGAACCTGGACTGTTTGTCTGTGTGAACCTGGACTGTTTCTCTGTGTGAACCTGGACTGTTTATTGTGTGAACCTGGACTGTTTCACTGTGTGAACCTGGACTGTTTCACTGTGTGAACCTGGACTGTTTCACTGTGTGAACCTGGACTGTTTCTCTGTGTGAACCTGGACTGTTTCTCTGTGTGAACCTGGACTGTTTCACCGTGTGAACCTGGACTGTTTTTTGTATGAACCTGGACTGCTTCACCCTGTGAACCTGGACTGTTTCACCGTGTGAACCTGGACTGTTTCACCGTGTGAACCTGGACTGTTTCACTGTGTGAACCTGGACTGTTTCACTGAATGAACCTGGACTGTTTCACTGCATGAACCTGGACTGTTTCACCGTGTGAACCTGGACTGTTTTTTGTATGAACCTGGACTGTTTCACTGTATGAACCTGGACTGTTTATTGTGTGAAGCTGGACTGTTTCACTGTGTGAACCTGGACTGTTTCACCGGTTGGACTGTTTCACCGTGTGAACCTGGACTGTTTCATTGTGTGAACCTGGACTGTTTCACCGTGTGAACCTGGACTGTTTCATTGTGTGAACCTGGACTGTTTCAGGTCATCGGAGAGACTCGGGTCTTAACGTGACACTGATGGTTTTGTCTTCAGTTTCATGATGAATGAAGATGCTGTCAATCAAAGGATTCAAATACAGATCTCTTTACTCACCAGGTGAATCCATTCCGCTTCCTTACAAATCAAACCTTCAACCCAGATTTTACGTTTCACCGATAAACAATGATGTCCCGCCACCACTAGATGGCAGAGTCCACTTGTGTTAAATATCATAAATGCCTCCTTTCAGTCCAGAACTGGATGCTTTTATTTGTCACTGCACGTCCAGCACAATGGAATCTGTTGTTTACAACATCTTTTATACACATCTGAATGTTTCGTCCTCCAGGTAACAAAAACCTAGTTTTGTAGTAATTAATTAAATCAATATGCACAGAACCTTAGAATTCAACTTCAAACAGACTTAAGTTGTACTTCAGATAAAATGAGCAGCAGCGTCACAATCACTTTTAAAGGAACAGTTCACCCAAAAATGAGAATCAAGTTATTACTGACTGGTGGAGAGTCATGTTGGAGGTTCTTCGTCCACCAACCATGTTTGGACCTTCAGAGTGAAACAGTGACGCAGCATTAACCCAAACCACTTTAGAAGAGGGGGGCTAGTTTAAACATAAAACAATAGCATTCAATGCTAACAGCGTCGTGCAAGAATCCATTTATTTGAAAAGAAGTCGTTTAACCCTTTTTAAAGATGAAACCTCGCTGTAGCCTGGAGGTCTTAGCATTAAATACTTTTAACTTAGATTTTAGACTTGATCAAAGTGAATTTAATTCTGTGCTACCAGTACAATCTCTCTTTTCTTTTTTTTTTACAGTGTACGTATCGTTGGAGAGAGAGTTTCTTCACTCAGAGAAGGAGGGTTACAAAGTAACCCTCTGTTTTGTTATGAAGCTCCACAAATGGTTGGCGGACTAAGAAACTTGATTCTCCATCCAACACGGTTCCTAATCGACCTTCAGCCGCCTGGATTTGACCTTGAGATGATCCTGACGGCGCCGTCCTGCACAGAATGTAACCGACTCAGCAGCGTCTGTGACAAACACTTATATTTTCATCCGACGCTTCAGGCCGGCTGTTACACTTTTAGACAAACTCTGTCTTCAGATCCGGGTCTGGTTCCGGTTAGCAGTGTTACTATGTGCCGTTCGTTTGGGTCGGATCGTCTCCAATCGACAACAGTAAGACAAAACGAGACGCGTTAACATTAAAACATCAAAGAAGGTGAATACCACAGCGCGTTTCTGCCGGTCTGTGTGTTTGAGGCGCGGTGACCCGGCGCCGTGCGTGATGACTCACGACACAAACACAGTCAGAGTTTACGATGTGCAGAAGAGGGACCCTCCGTCCACTGTCCCCGTCCTTGTTTGTACTAAAGTCACTCGGCGGCGCCCTGAGGCGGCATCTGTAGCAAACATCCCCTGCACATGCAAAAGAATCTAAATAAAAAAAACAAGCACTAGTAACATGAGATGAAACAACTTTTTTTTCATGCAGGTCTCGTTTGGCTCCTTTGGTTTAAAGACCACAGTGCATCATGGTCCACAGCGCCCCCGTGTCCTCAGCAGTAGTAGTAGTAGTAGTGTTCCTGTGCGTGCTAACCATGTTTCTCTGGGCTCCTGGTTAGCCGTGAGCTAACGGAGGAGGAAGTCCGTCGGTCGGTGTTGCTACAGTGGGTTCTAGAGCAGGTTAGAGTTCCACCGGCGTCTGTCAGTCTTTGACCAGCCTGTAGATGTGATGCTGGGCGCCGTGCTCGCTGGTGGACACCTCAAACACGTAGGCTATGCAGAGGAGGGTCTCCAGTGTGTCCCTGTTGGTCACCACCTGCACACACACACACACACACACACACACAAGATTCAACCTGGAACTAAAGGAAGGACAGGATCTTTTTCTGTTAACTACAGTTTTGAGAAAACTGAATTTGTGTTTGAAAATAAAGGTAAAGTTGTGTGTGTATGCTTGTTGTGTAAAGTGAATATACATTTATATATACATATATATATATTATATATATATATATATATATAGTATATACATACATACATATATATTGTATATATATGTTGTCCCCCACATCAAAGGTATGACCCTATATATATATATATATATATATATATATATATATATATACAGTATATATATATATAAAAAGTGGAATTCCAGCTTTGGAAATTCTTCTTTTTTTTCCTTCATATTTTATCTTTAAAAAACACAAAGTTTAAAACAGTGAAAAACATTTTTGTGTATTATTCCTGAGTCTCTATGTTGTAAAACACATTTTGATTTAACTGGATTTCAGAGGTGGAGATATCACGACACGACAGGAAGCTTTACGGATCACTCTGAGGAGGTCTGTGACGTCATACATATGATAATGAGCTGTGAGAGAAAGCCAGCAGGTGGCAGCATTTCTGTTTGAGTGGTCCGGTTCTGAACTCAGGAGAAGGGGGTCAGCGGATGAACAGGGATTGAAAATGACGTAATGATGATTATAATAAAAAGATTATTGATACTTTATTTATGAGATAAGTATCTTGTTAACTTAGAAAAACAGGGAAAAGAGTGAACGCACCACACTTCTGTCATAAATCTAAACTAGCACAGCATCTAGATCTTTTTGATTAGATATGATTAAACAATTATTAGGTAGTTTAATCCTCACATGATCCTAAACATACACAGTTCGGCCATTACATTATGACCACCGATTTTGGAGAGCCTTTCCTGATCAGAATAATATTGATTATTTTGTTACCATGACAGTGGGTGGGATGTAGGCGGCAGGAAGGGAACATTTTTCCTGAAGTTGTTGAGTTACAAATACACAGCGTAACCTTGTCCATCAAGAAAGATGGACGCGTGTGACTTTGTTTGTGCTGCGTTTCAACCATGTTTAAATTGTGTTTTTGTCAAATTGGGTTGGAAAGACGAGGTCAGAGTTCCTGGTCTTCTGGTTTCTATCTACCAAAGTGGTAGTAGTATGAACACGCATAGACACAACTGATGTACGCACACACATCAGTTGTGTCTATGCGTGTGCACACATCAGTTGTGTCTATGCGTGTGCACACATCAGTTGTGTCTATGCGTGTGCACACATCAGTTGTGTCTATGCGTGCGCACACATCAGTTGTGTCTATGCGTGTGCACGCATCAGTTGTGTCTATGCGTGTGCACACATCAGTTGTGTCTATGCGTGTGCACATCTGTTCATGGCTAATAAGAGCTAAATCAGCCCATTGAGGAACCTAATGAATGCTGCGGCGCCGTCAGCGTGGGCTCAATATGGTCATTGTTCCATCGGCGGGCAGGAATGCAGACCGCCGCCTTTGAACCCTGACGCTGAGGACCACTTTGTTGCCGTGGCGATACCCTCGTTGATACTCGCTTCGCTCTCAGAGGATCAGGCCGGCTCATTCGGAAAAGCTACAGCGGATCAGGACCAATGTTTTAACTCTGACAGAAGTCAATTAAAAAAAGGAAACCAGCGGATTTAGAAACCAAAGGGTTGGTGTTAGGACAGAATTGTTCTGCACCGGTTCTGGACGTCTGTCTGCGTTTTAACGCCTCTGACTGGTGTGAATGGATCTGCAGGATGATGAAGGACAGATAATGACTCAGATCCAAATTCTTTCAGAAGAACAAGGTTATTTTCACATTTGGAGACACTTTGTGGAATTCTGATCACGCTTGTGGCTCGTCTGTCTGGGTTGTGATTCATCAGGTTCTGGTAAAAGGGACTGGACTTCTGGTTGACCTGTCATCAAATCAGGCTTCAACAGAAAGAAACTTTGGGTCTAAATGCGTCTCTGCTGGTGTCAAAAAAATCAAATCAAATCTGTTGTGTTGCGGCTGATCTACAGAACATCAGCAGAACCCTGATTCCTGCCGGTACCTGTAGGATGGTGAAGTTCTCCAGTACGCTGTTCATCATGTACTTCTCCGGCAGGTGTTTCAGCTTGTGGATGAAGTTGATCATGTATTCACATAACGGGGAGCGGTGGATCCGAAACACGTAGCGGCCGTTCTCAAAGCGCGCGTACTCCGTCTGCAGCAAACGGACCCACAGTCAGAACCGGCACACGAGGACATACAGCACGTGAAAACGGAATTCATAAACACACATTAAAAGGGAGAAATGTGGACTGGACCGGGGAAAAATAGGGCCCTGAAACCCAATTGGATCTGATCCGGGATGTGATAAAGTGTAATATAATCCAGCTAATGCAGCATGCGGCGTGCCAGATATGACCATAAACATATTTCTGGTGACAACCCTAATCCAATGATGAGGCCATTAGGTCTCATCATGTGTACCGCCGAGGCAGATGGCTCTACCTACAGATGCGTGTGTGTGGCTTTATATTGTACAATCCATCAGCAGCAGATGGGGGCAGGGCTGCTATTGTGTCTAGGTAACAGGAAGCATAACGGTTAGTCACGGCGAGGGGATCTGTGAATCACGTCGGTCTCCTGACCACAGATCAGTGGTAAGTGACTGGAATCCTTCTGGACCGGTTCTCAGGTTCTCACTCCTCCAGGTGGTAATGATGAGGTCATGACCTCTCCCTGCTGAAATGTTGCCCCTTAATCCAACAAACTCGGAGACACGCCCACATAAAACTGTGGATGTCAAACGTAAAACTATGTTTTTATCCGCCAAAATAAAAGCATTTTTTTAACAATCTGGCATTAATTCTATCAGAGTGGAGTTTAAGTGGTCTAATAAAAAAAGAATGAGACCCCTCTTGGTTCCAAACAGCGATTTAAATGACTCTTAGAAGAGACTATTGACGAAATCACCACTTCCTGTAAGCTTTTATTTTGGTAATAACCCTTTTTCCTTTGTGTTTTTTTGCCTCTGTTTGTCTGTGTTTATAGTGGTATAACTCAAAAACAGCTAAATGGAGTTTTATATAACTTGGTAGGAGGGTTGAAGATGTAACCATTTAAATCTGGAGTGGATCTGAATAAAGGGGCGGAGTCAGGAATATCTTACCTTTTCTCTTTACAATTACAACAAACAGTTTTCAATCTAATAGCTTTACATTTCCTGAATGAGAAAGAAGAAAAAATGTGATTGAACGTGTTTGTGATACGACCCAGTGGCAGCATGTATGTTCATGCTAAAGATTAAGGGGCCGCAGAACCCTGAGGGACACCACAAGTCAAAAACACGCTTTTATGGTAAATTTAGAGTGTCTAAGATATTATATTAATAAATTGCCCAAAGAAATACAATTTGTGAAAAGAAAACTTTCCATGTTTCAACCTCCTGAAGTTAAGATTCCCTACATTCCTCTGTCATGTGATGCATTTATGGCTTCTGGAAATTCAGGAAACTTCTGGGATTTAAAACAAACAAAAATGTTTTCGGACCCCTGTCTCCTCCAGAGAGGGTCTCCCTGACCCACCTCCACTTTCTCCACCACCTGCTTGCCAAAGGAGCAGACTTTGGTGGATGAGGTGATGATCATGTTCTCAGAACTCTCGTACTGACTGGAGACACCGTAGAAGAAGCTGCTGTCATCCTGCAGGTTCACGCTCAGGTCCGCCTGCAGGGATCAGAAAAGAGGAGAGGATCAGCGCCAGCGTCTTTCTGATGATGAAATCAAGCTGTGATGTCATCAGAACCGGAAGAATTGTGCTTTATCAGTTACATGGACATGGAAGTGGAGGCGGTTTCAAAAGACGACATTCTAGGATCCGTTTTAAAGGTTGGAATTAGAAACAGCGTTTTCACGTAAACGTAAGGCCAGAGCAAAAGTTTAGCGTTTTATGTCACATCAAGTCAGATTTAAGTCCAGATCACAGCAACGTCATCTAAAAAGAGCCGGTCTGGACCGGACTCCAGAGTCCGACACCCGACAAGTCCCAGATGAGAAAGTCCTTGAGACCTATGTGAAACCTGTTGTCATGTAAACAGACTCTACAGTTCGATCCGGACCAAACTCTGTAGGTTTGAAGCCCCTCAGACGAGGGTCCGGATCAAACAGCCAGACTTGTTGAGGTGGTCTTGAAAACACATCTGAATGCTGGTTTTGGTTTTCTTACAGGGTGAAAGCTGTTTTTTTTTTTTTTGTATGATTCAGATTTTGGAATGAATAACAGGAAGCTACAGCGGGATACTGATGCTGAGTAACCACAGAAGAAGAAAAACAAACAGAAGAAGAAAGAAAGAGGGATGTGGTCGGAACAAGACAAAAAACTCAACTGGAACTGGAAGACACAAAATTTGTGTCCAAGGAAACGAATGTCCCCGGTACCGAACGGACTCTTTGTGCCGTGTGGATGGACCGTTAACTCTATATAATATATAATAAGCGTCCAGGTGAGAGATGAACACCTGAGGAGATGAAACATCATCAATCTTCTGCAAAGACGGGAGAGAGAGAGAGAATATAAGGAGATGGCCGAGCAAGGCCACCTGAAGGAAGAGGAACCCAAATCTGAACAAGTGGTTGATCTTCAACGCGCTAACATCATAGTTTGTGGAGGTAAAGATGATATTACAAGTTTCTGCCACCTCCTTAATTCAGGTTCAACTCCCTCTGATCCTCTGACTTAAGCTTTGATCCTCCTCCTCCTCCTCCTCCTCCTCCTCCTCCTCCTCCTCCTCCTCCTCCGTCACACAGCTGTCTTGTTCTACCTTTTTCCCTGTCGGGCTCGTGTCTCCTAATGGGCCATTGAGACACCGCTCAGCCTCCTCTCATCTCTTCATCACCGCGTTCATCTTCATCCCTGGCTGGTGTAATTCCTCTATTTGTCTTCATCCCTGGGGCCCGGTGACCCTCCCCGAACCGCCATTCCCTGCTTCCCTAACAGCCTGCGAGGGAATTCATCCAATTACAATCATCAGCGAGCAATTGGCTGATTAGATCACTGTGGGCCGGCTGGCTGTGTAACAATTTAGCAGAGCCGGCTCAAATCGGATTCCCTCGGCACTTCAAAGGCGCGAGACAATCCGTTAGGACAGGGCCACGGGCGCTGGGGGGCGAGGAGGGGGGCGGGGGAGAGCGGCCGGGCAGCCAGCGGCCGACAGAGGGGTCTGCTGGAAATCCAATCTAGAATGCCATAGCTTTGGAGGTGGTCCAGCCGCCTGTCATCGTCACCATGCCAACCTGCGCCGCAGCACCCCCCCGAGTCACGACCTCCACACGTGGCTGTCACTGCGGCACAATCAAAAGCGCCAAACTCGCCATTTACGATGGCGTTAAGGAAAAGTTATTTCAAATGTGATTTAATTGTGCTGATATCAGAGCCAGGAGCGTGTTTCCTGAATGGGCGCAGAAATGCCCGACCGTTTGGTCGCATTTCTGCGTTTTGTCATGGATGCCTTGAGAATTGTAAGACCCCCTTGGGACACAATAAGATGAACACACTGCGAGGGGACGGCGTTATGAGCTCCTCTAGCGGGAAGTTGTCATAACTGTTGACTCCACCGCTTTCCGACATGAATCAAGAGCCTAATATCTCGCGGATGTACGACTTGTCGCGGCCCCTCATCTCTTGTTCACACCGTCGGCGTCCCTTATTTCTATCTCCTACTCTTTATTGCCATGCTGCTGTCTTTTACGGCGGGGGGGCCCTCATCCCCTCCTTCGCCTCACCCTTGAATCAAATGCCACAGCTTGACCAGCTGCTCGCTCCAAGGACTGGAAAAGTCCGAAACGCCGTCACTCACCGACGTCTTTTATCTGCCCACAATGAATGATGTGGCCGTCCAACATGTGAGAAGGGTAAAGTCGTACACACAAAGACATCTGGTGGCATTAGACTGGAGGGAAACTCTTTGAAGTTGACATTCACAACCCCGACCGCAGCAGTTAAAGATATATTACACAGCATAACCGTTTTATAAGCTGCTGGCGGCCAGGAGGTTTCTGATAACGTGGATGGGGGCAGTGGTGTTTCAGCGAGTGGAAGGTGTCGGCTCCTCGTCATCCCGACCACAGCCTTAGGGATGATGGCTGGATGTGTGCGTGATTGAGTAGACAATAGTCCACGACAAACCTCTCAAAAGTCCTTCTGGCAGGTTCGATCCAAAACCCAGAGCCGTTCCTGCCCCCCATCGGATAAAGGCAAAGGTAATATCAAACCTCCACCCGTGACGAATTATAGAAACTGTCCAATCGGACGACCACCTACGGGGTAGAAAATAAAGACTGAAAACGTTTAGTTAAGGAACCTTGGTCCAAAGACGTTCATCTCAACGTTCTGAGCGTTCTCAGCAAACTTCTGTCGTGCCGACTTCTCCCTAAACTTGATGACTGACTGGTTGTAGACTGACATAGACGCTATTTCTTAGACGCTAAATTTAATGACATATTGGTCAAACGTGGTTTTAGAAAACTATTTCACCCCTATTAGACGTTTGTTGGTTGAATCTAGTTCCATAATTCTGTTTAGTGATTCTTCACATGCGTTAATATGCCCCCTCCTGAGTGGCCCCTTTAACCCGTGGTGTCCCCCAGGGCTCCATTCTTGGCCCCTTACTTTTCAGCATATAAATACTTCCACTGGGTCAAATTATAAACGTGTTCAGGTTCTTTCTCAATAAGTAATAGAGACTCAGAATGAGTTCAACCAAAGAGTTGAACTGGACTTTACCAGATAAAAGAAAAAAGAATAAGTATGTATATATATATATATATATATATATATATATACATATATATATGTCATTTATTCTAGCATTGTTTTAATCTGTTTGAACTCTCGTCTCTCTGAACGAGAGAGTCGGTGTTGGTGGTGTTTGTATGGGCGTATCTATAAATAACTGAGTGGTAAGGTGTGGGGGCGGGGGGCTTGCGGGTGGGACTAATAGCACAGGGACAGGTGCCTGGGCTCACATTTCCCCCGGTGAAAGATCAGGCCTGCCACTCTCCCCGAGGCGGCTGTCACACACATAATCACAGTCACGCATCAGCGACACACACAAGTACAAACACAAGTACACACACAAGTACACACACAAGTACACACACAAATACACACACAAGTACACACACAAGTACACACACAAGTACACACACAAGTACAAACAAATATACACACACAAGTACACACACAAGTACACACACAAGTACACACATAAGTACACACACAAGTACACACACATATACACACACGGCTGGTTGGAGCAGCGCGGCGATGCCGCCTCTGCCGCCACGTCACCCACCAACCGGGTGATGGAGGCGAAGACTTTCCATTCGTTCTCGCTTCAAATCGCTCTGAAGTTGCTTTAACTCCGACGCTTACGCTATCCCAACACAGTTAACGCCGTTAGGCCTTTAACGGCCGACAGGTGCCACAAAACGTTCACTGTGGCGTTCTCTGCTCCTTCAGGACCCGGGGAGGATTATGTGATCGGATGATGTCACAAACACAGTTTGTCACCGAGGGGCTTTACCCAGAACTTGACCAGGAAGAAGGCGTTGGGCGGCCCCTTGTCGAACAGCTCCTTCAGACCTCCTTTCTTCTCGGGGAACTTGTCATAGATCTGCCTGACGTCCACAGACTCCAGATAGGCGTCGCTGTAGCTCGGGTTGGACTGGCCGATGTGAACGAACAGGTGCTTGTTGAACTGGAGGGACAGAAACACAAATGAGGTGGCGAACAAAGAGGAAAGAGGACAAGTGCTCTTGGGAAGAACTTCTGTCTGTGTGGTTCTGTGGACCGAATCAGCCTCCTTCAGATCTCAGCCTATCATGGTCATGTGACGAGGCAGATTCTGTATGTGTGCATGGATGCTGCGTTCACGGCTCGTGGGAAATGAGACAAAAATACATGCTCAGACTCAGAAAGTGTTTGAGTGGCGGGTCTGCAATCACTTAAAATCATTGTAGGAACATGTTACTTTTTTCATTTTGGTTCAGTCATCTACCTGAGAGTACGGAAGGTCTCTGCTGTCATGTCAGAACAACAACAACGTTTCACAACGTCACGTTATAACGTGACAAATTTAAAAACATTAAAATGATCACATTATATCATGTCACTGATTTCCTTTTATTTTCTGACATGACATTAAAGTGTTTCCGTAAGAGAGAGCTTTAACAACACAAAGAAAATAGTGGTGCAAAATTCATTTTCATTCTGTGACGGAGTCAGAAGAGAAGTTAGATAGATCCATTTATTCATCCGTAAATATTCATTAATAAACTAAATGCAGACAGAAAATGATTTAATCCACACACAGAGTTATCCAATAAATCTGTTAGCAAAACATTCATTACATCGTGTTTTTGACTTCATCATCATCTTCTCTGAATCTGAAAAACTCCACAACACAGAATCCTTTAAAATCAGATCAGATCAGATCAGATCAGATCAGATCAGATCAGATAGGATAAGATCAGATCAGATCAGATCAGATCAGATCAGATAAGATCAGATCAGATAAGATCAGATAAGATCAGATCAGATAAGATCAGATCAGATCAGATCAGATAAGATCAGATAGGATAGGATAAGATCAGATAAAATCAGATAAGATAATTTAAGATAAGATAAGATAAGTAAAAATATGTTTCTCTGAATAACAGAAGGCTCAACTTTAGTAAATGGTTCATGTTTAAAAAACCCCTGTGGAGAAGTATTGTGTAGTTTTTCAGTTATGTTCCAGATGGGTGGGATGGAACCCATTCCCACATCCCCCTCCTGACTATGTGGCGGTGAAAAGAAAGCAGGCGTTGCGAGAACATGTGGCGATAACTGATATGATTAACCTTTGTGTGGATGGTGTAAAGCCCTTTGACCCGGTCTACTCACACTATCTGGGTCGCTGGGTTGCTCCAGGAAGGCGGAGAACTCCAACATTCTCAGCTTGGAGCTGGCAATACATCTACCCTGCCAAGGGGGGGCACCGGGGGACATGGACAGCCCCGCCGTGCTCTCATAACCTGCAGACAGGCAGTGGGTGAGCAGATGAAGGGTTTGAGTGCGACACAGCAACAAGAAAAGGCAAGCTAGCGCTTCACGAGCCGGGTCGTCTCGTCGCTTTGACGGCGTGACAGCCCTCTGTCAACGCAGCGGGGGGCAAAGAGCACCCACCTGTTATGGGGGCCGGGCCGGACGCTTGCATGGCGTAACTCTGCTGGGAGAAGGGCTTAATGCTGCGGAGAGACAAGACAGGGAGAGGCATGTTATGCACCGCCTCGGCCTCGTGACCCCGTCTCACGTACTAATTGGGCCGGCTGACCTCTAAATACACGGGGGGGCAGGGCGGTATGCTGAATGACAGCTGAAGACTTTCCTGTATAATTGCACTGATACATGTGAATTTATTCTAAGACTCGGGGTCTGAGGGATGTGAGGCTTAATGAAATGAGATGTTACAGATGGACGCTGAAGGCGGATGGGAGGATGGTTACTCACTCTTCATGGCCGCCTGGCTGTCCTGGGAGAGCGCCGTGCCAAAACTAGAGACAGAAACCAAAGAAATGAGGTGTTAATTCTTTTCTACTCTTGGATACTTTGAGCTTATTACCCCGATTTTAGGCAAGTTTGAGTCGACTAGAAGTCTGTCAAAGAAAAGGGTTGATATTTGGTTTATTATCGATGTTTCACTCAATGAAAAGAAGAAAGACGCTGATTCCCGTCATTCATTCACGTATTATTCATCTGTTCAGGGTCGCGGGGGCTGGAGCCTATCCCAGCTGACACTGGACGAGAGGCGGGGTACACCCCGGACCAGTCGCCAGTTCATCACGGGTCCGACACACAGAGACAAAGTCAAATGGTTTTTGGCCACACTGAAAGTTTATTAATCTAACATTACCCCAGGAGGAAAAGTTTGGAGATACTTTAAACTCAGACAAACAGAACTACCAGAGAGGACCAGCAGTCAGAGATGAAACCCACAAACATCCATGGAAACCATTAAAAGTACCGATAATTAGGGAGAAATTAACAAATAACTGTTCAGCCGTTCTTGTCAAATGGTGTGGGGGACACTGGTGGGGGACTCACCCCACCAGCCGTGGGATAAGCGGGCCGGGACAGGCCCTGGAGAGCCATCTTGTTCTGAAAGGCCGTGGGCGAGATGATCTGGGCCGAGGACATGGTGGCCATACTCTGCAGGGCCTTGTCTTTGGCAGCCTGGTCCTACGGAGACAAACGGACAGAAAGAGGGACAGGACTCAGACTCCATGTGGGTCGGCTCTGCTGACCCGTTCCTAAAAGGGGAAACGGAGGCCGAGGCCAGCTTGTGACACCGGCGGCGCCCTGGCAGGTTGAGAAGCTGATATTACAGTCAGATGCATTCGGGTCAAGAGTTAAGCTTATTGCTTTGGCAGAGAGGGCCGGCGATGACAACTAGATCTTTTGATGCTTGTACGACCGGACCGGGGGGCCGGCGGCGGGCTGATATGTTAATATGATAATATGTTAATCGGCCAATAGTCAAAATCTCTAAATTCTACCGCCGTGGAAAGAGCTTCAAAACCGTATTTCCTCTGACACTTTTTCAATCTCACTCCTTCAGCAGTTTGCTGCAAGCAGTCGCCGCCAAGCCCTAATGGGCAAGGCCAGGGGCGCATTCTTCTTCCCAGAACTGGATAACACAAGGGCATAGCTGGAATATGGGGTGTGCATGTGGTCGGGGGGCTCAGTTACACCAAAGACATATTTAAAACGACCTGTGACAGGGGGCCAACCCTGTGACCAATGCCATGTCCTGCCAGCTGAAGCCTCGTGGCCGCCATCCAAGGTGAGTGGGAGCAGCGCCGCCCGCTGTGAAAGCCAGTCCGCGGGCGAGAAATGTAAACTGAGAAAGTTCTGGCAGGACGAGGATGGCGAGCTCTCGCCGAACCGCGAAGCAGAACCTTCGGTTCGGTTCTCCTCGAACGGAATACCTGGAAGGTGGAGAGCCGGGATTCATTTGTTACCGGACGATTGGGTTTGTTAAATCCGGTCGATGATCGCGGCCTCAGGCTCGCAGAAATATGTAGGCGTTTCACGGAAATGTGAGGAGTTTCCTGTAAAACTAGCATCAATTAAGAGGTGCGATCAGAAACAGCCCCTAGTTTGACGCGTCGGCGTTAATGGAATGTGAAAACATGGCTGTCACGGATACCGCCGACAAAACAGGAACGTTAATCATAAGAAGGAAGAATGAAAGGTAATAATGTGAGTCTGTTTCCAGCGGCTGCTGCTTCTCCCTGATTGAAATCATCAAATGATTTAACGCAGAAGAGGAATCTCATTTCAGAGAGTCTGGTTCTGAGTTTAGAACCTGTGTGACTCAATCTGTAGTTAAATAAAACATTCAGTAGAACTCTTCCTACGACACTCGCAATCAAACCCTTCATTTATTATTATTCCACTTCTGTCCTCACTGAACGAAAGACAGAAACGTCTATCATGACTGCTGCAGGAGAATCAGAGAGAGAGGGGGAGAGAGACAGAGAAACGGGGAGAGAGAGAGAGAGAGAGGGAGAGATAGAGAGAGAGACAGAGAGAGAGGGAGACAGAGAGAAACAGGGAGAGAGAGAGAGAGAGGGAGAAACAGGGAGAGAGAGAGAGAGAGAGAGAGAGAGAGGGAGAGAGAGAGAGAGAGAGAGAAACAGGGAGAGAGAGAGAGAGAGGGAGAGACAGAGAGGGAGAGACAGAGAGAGAGAGAGAGAGAGAGAGAGAGAGAGGGAGAGAGAGAGAGAAACAGAGAGACACAGAGGGAAAGACAGAGGGAGAGAGAGGGAGAGAGAGAAACAGAGGGAAAGAGAGGGAAAGAGAGAGGGAGAGAGAGAGAGAGAGAGAGAGAGAGAGAGAGAGAGAGAGAGAGAAACAGTTTTGGTTTGAAACATAAACAAACATGCAGACGGATAAAAAAAAAAAGATAAGAAAATTAGTATAAAGATTATAGTAAAGATGATGATGATGATGAAGATAATGCATTTTATTTAGTTCCTTTTCAAAATAGAGAAAGAAAGAAACATGTTAAGAAAACATTTAATATCACAGAAGTATAAACAGCTTGGACAAATAATCTTTGATATAATTATAAACTATCCCAGAGCTTCTGCTAACATGCTAACATGCTACATGCTACTAGCTCTCTGCACCAGATCCAAACACATTCAGTCGGTTTAGGTGACATAAACTGGTTTGTACACCAGAGCGAACAAACTAAATAACACATTTGTTGAAGAGTAAATAAAAGCAGTTGACTCACGTAGCGTACCTTGAGCTTCACCTGGATCTCTCTGGCCTTCCGTCGGGCCAGAACCTGGATGTGACTCGACACCTGAAGCAGAAAGCAGATAAAAATCATCAAATTCTTCATTCTTCATCGAATGTGTTTGTCAGTTGTTGTTGTTTTTTAAAAATCATTTTAAGTCACATGATCTTGTTTCTCTTTAGTTTCAGACGACTAACATCCTGGACATTTTAGTCAGTGACTTAGTATGTAGATAGATCGGTAATTTAGTGGTTACCTATCCGCCCCATCTCCTATCACCATCCCTATAACTGCCTTTATTACCTTTTCCCTAAATCATGCAAATAGGTACCCACTCTATCAGCGTACATAGAATATTATATTTATTACTGCGTTTTTTTACCAGCTGAAAACAGAAATACTTTCTTCACGTTGGTTTGGTTTATATCTTCATTACAACGAATCCTCGCTTTCATTTGGAGGCCGCCACAATTTTTCAGGCGCCTGGATGGTAAAAACCCAGACGCCGGTACCAGAGAGAGACTTTTGTGCTTTAAAGAACATTTTTAAAGACCTTTTTGAACCAGAGTGTTTCCATAGTTCTAATAACCTCCAAGCTACGAAGGAAAACAAGTCAGTGGACCCTTTAGTGCCAGACGGGTCAGTTCGGAACCTGATTACCAAACTGGAACCGTCTCGGCTCGTGTGGATGAGTGCCGTCACTGGTGCTGTTGGCCAGCGCGGTGCCGGCCGTGACCATGGATGGAACTAGATGATCGGCTGTGGCGACCCGAAAGGGAACAGCCGACAGACGAAGAAGAAGACGTCGTTTGTGATGTCACAGAGGAAGAAGACCTCAAAAGGCCGCGGCTCAGGAGCAAAAGTGTTTGCCGGACCAATCAGAAGGTCGCTGGTTCAGTCCCCGGTGGGCGTGGTCACCTTTCCAGCCCAGCTTCACTGACCTTTGCATCAATAAACCTTTAAAACTTTGTCAGGTATAGTCTTTGTTGTCGGTTGAGGGAGGACTAAAGTGACAGACGAGTTAGTTAAGCATCACAATCCATCCTGTGACACACGTACGGCAGAGAAGTCCTCAATCATTAACAGTCGGGTTTCTCTAGAGTTCAGGCGAGCGGCCGGCCGAGCCACGCCCCCCGTGATTGATGAACTCGTCTTTTTGTTACTCGTCAGAGTCTTTGGTAAAATGAGGAGTTTGATGCTCAGGTCCTCTTCATCCCTGTTGGTACAACTCTCTTATGTAGCTGCCCTGAAACACATCAGTCAATCAGTTTGCAGCAAATGTCCCCCTCTGCCTCCCCACCGCCCCATCCATTGTCTGACAGCAGAACCCCCCCCCCCCCACCCGCACCTCGTCCCCCCAGCCCCCCAGCCCCCCGCTCAGCTCATCGTTCCTCATTCCCACATGGACTTCATGCCAGATGACTTAGCAGGAGCCCTTCTCTCCTCATCCATCACTGCCCATACATCACTCATTCCATATCAGATACCGTAGTGAGGATAGAGTTCCAAATCCCTCACCCGGCCCACCTCGGCCCCCCATCCACATCTCCATATTCCCCCGGCTTCTTTCCCCGTCTAACAAGCAGCCGATCCGTGAGGTGGTGAAGAAACAACACCGACACATGATCCTATAGCATCTGTGCATCGGGCCGCGGCCCTAAATCAGTCGTCATCTCCAGACACCCATGTGAGAGGGTGACAACTTTGGGGGGGGGGGTGTCCAGCCATGGTGTTGGGAACACTTTCTGTAATGCTCTAAAAATAAGAGCTGCTTTATAAGGCAAGTAGAGAACGTACCTGCTTCCTGGTCCGCGTCTTCCCCGTACGAAGTTTGATGTAGCGCGCGATCAGCTCGTTTCTTCCTGGAAGACAAAGCAGGAAACAGGAAACCCTTAGTTTACCTTTCCTCTGAAGTGACACATTTCCACTTCCTGGAAGACTTCCAGCCGCATTTCAGTGTCGCTGTCATCAGCCGTGTCCCGCTACCTCGCCTCCAGCATTAAAATGAGCAAAGACACGTCTGAGTCTGGAGAGATCAGATATACGAGGTGACACAGCGCTCACCTTTAACCAGATATAAATCATCTTCTTACGTAGATGATTTTCAAAGACGGTTAATAGAAGTTTGAGACGTCTTCAAATGCTGGGGAGGAGATGTCGTGTTGGCTACACAGGGAGAAAAGAGGAATAAATACATACATTATCCCAACAGTCTTTAAGTGTATCTAAAGAAGCCTCGTCAACTGACAGGCTCCCTATGAGTTCATAGACGATGACGTCACTTTGGCACTTAAAGGCCACCTAGGGAGGGGTGAGCTGGAGCACAGGGTGCTGGTTTACGTTTGGAAATTTAAATCACTCACTTTTACACACTGGACCTTCATTTGATGCTAAATATAATCATTACAAATGATTAATAGCTCTGTTTATGTAAATGTGTTGCTTTGTGAGCAGGTTCAGGGAAAAACTGGGTCAGAACTGAAGGTTTAAGAAAAATTCCTGCAGCTGAGTTATTTCCTGTAAATCTATCGATAACTCCATCAAACTCTCTGAGTATCTCTCAAAGACTCTGTAGCCTCCCCTGCGCATTCCACTTCAGCGTCTCTGCTCAGCCCACTGACCCTTTGTTTGACTAGTTTATTATTGAAGTCCTGCATTACTTTCTGAGCAGCGCCGACCACCAACGCAAATAAGTTCTCAACCCCTGGGAAACACTGAAGAACCTGGAGGGAACCCACCCAGAACCCCAGAACCTGCTTACTGATTCCCCTTTTCCACTAAAAGTAACCTGATAATACTTTGGTGCTGGTGCTAGTGCCAGTGCTTAGTTGGTTCAGAACCTGTTTGCTATTCCATTGGCAAGGAGCCAAGTCAGAGCCACGCCATTACGTCAGCGTATGACGTCATCGGTTCTCGGCTCTGGTTGGTGCTTGTCCGGCACCAGTTCTCAGAGCCAGGAGCTTGTGCTTAGTCAGTTAAAAAGCAAAGAACTGGGGCTAAGTCAGGCTCTGGCTAGCTCTGGAACAAGCTGGGTGGAAAAGCGGTATGAGAAGCAAAGGCTGGACCCCACAGGTAATGATGTTTTATTCTTCCTAATTACTTCTTTTTCACCACCCACTGCTTCAGAGTGTTAAGATATATCTGCCCCCACCCCCAGCCCCCCACCCCAGCCCATCAAAGCTTTGAATATTTGCAGTTAATGCTCCTGGAAGCCCTAAAAATGGCATCAAGCGCAGCTCCGACGCTGGAGGTGTGGAGGATTTCAAATGTTTCCTGAAGCTAAATATTAACTCATCATCGCTGGGCATGTTCTGCATGCCTGGTCCACGCAGCCGGGAATGTGGAAACGTATATGCTGAGTATATTTATGAGCTTATATCTTAAACAAATGCTGCAATCACGGCATGTCTACACTGTAAAAAGAGAATCGTTAACTCAAACATTTACTTGAACTGGTACGACTCATTAAATTAAGTATTCGCAACGTAAATGAAAAAGTTTGACTCAAATAAACCGACTGTAATGTTGTGCTGGTGCACTGTAAAAAAAAAAGAAGTATTTTTTCACTGGTAAGTCTATATTATATTAAGTATTATCCAGTCTAAAAGTTAAATAAATACCTAATTCCATTGTGTCATCAGAGTTAAATTAAGTATTACGCACTTTAAAAAACATTTGCCATCATTTCTTATTTTACAGTGCGTAATATTTGTCTTAAATTACTGAAGGAATGAAATAATGTCGGATTCATCTAAGTATATATTTACTGTTTCATTCTTAAGATAGCAAGTTTTTAATCTCATTTTTTAAGAAATTGGAAGAAATTCCAAAGCTTTAGGGTCTAATCATACACTGTAAAAAGGAAATACTTAATGAAGTCAAAGAAATGACTTCAACTAGTAACCTAAATGAGAATACGCATTTCTGAGTCTAACTTATTAATCAATTACATAATCTTCTTCTCATTCTGCTTAATTTAATTTATTTTCACCAGTCCAAGTAATTTTTTTGAGTACATCAACAATTCTCTTTTTACAGTGCGTCATTAGACCCCAACCGAATGAAAAACCTTTGAACCTTCAGAAACCATGAAAAAATGTTCTATTGATTGATGGTTCAAATCTGACATTATTTTAATCTAGCAGCGTTATTGGACAGATTTTACACTGTAAAAAGAGAATTGTTGGCTATTTAAAAAAAAAAAAAACTTCCACAGACGACTTTATTAAATTAAATATTTTCAACTTAGATTTTAGACTTGATAAAACTTGTAAATTTAAATGTGTATTCTCTTTTTACAGTGTACTTCAGCTCTCTTTGTTTGTCTGTCCGTGTGACCGCGTTCACCCGTAGCCGAGGTGGCGAGGAGAAGCACTGACGCCGGCGAGGAGGCGGTCCGCTCTGAAAAACTGCCTGCGTAAGTAAATGACTGCATGGATCCGTGTGAGAACTTCTAGCATCAACCCCTCTGGGTGAGCCGGGCTCGGGTCTCAGGGGGTCCGAGCGCTGCCACTGCTGACAGACAGGTCACATTGGCGGAGCAGGTGGAGGCGGCGGCGGCTACGCGATCCTCGGACCGGACCCGGCAAAGACACGGCGCGGGTCAGTCACCAACGGGGGCCGGCTGGTTGTGTGTGTCAATGTTTATGGAATATGCCTTTATGTCCAGCCGTAAATCTTGAGCTTGTTCTCCTCTGGGTCTCTGGTTACCGCAGAGGTCAAGGGTCACGTGGTTTCTTTCCCCCTCTCCTCGAGATCCAAACGTCCCGTTTAAAGGCTAAGATTGTAAAAGACACAAATAGACACGCACGGCCGCATTACATAAGGATCGCGATTCAGAAATAGAACGTCGTGACTTTACGATGTCTATGAAAATATTTGGGATGGCAAGGTAAGATGGTGTTTTCGTTAGTAGCTATTGTACCAGGAGTACAGACATCACCATGGCGGCCCAGAATGCATTGCAAATATGCATGTTAGACATCAAAAACAACAACATTCTCCTTCAAACACCTTCAGTCTCTTCCACAATCACCTCCGTTTCCAGAATCGAACCCATACTGTCACCCTCTCATCTGGAAAACAGTCATCCAGACTGGATTCTAGAACGCCCTCCTCTCCTCTCAGGTATATTAACTCTCTCACTTCAATCCATCCATCCATCCATCCATTCATCCATCCATCCATCCATCCATCCCTCCATTCATCCATCCATTCATCCATCCATCCATCCATCCATCCCTCCATTCATCCATCCATCCATCCATCCATCCATCCATCCATTCATACATTTTTATAAGGTTCAGGGTTGCTGGTTGATAACCAGACGGGTTTCTGACTGGTTCTGACAGACGCTGGTTGGTTTCGCGGTCAGGAAGCGTCTCAGCTGTGGGACGATGAATCCGATGAGACAAAGATTCCTGATGATTGACATCTGATCAACGATCCACCCTTTAAATCAGCTGTTTGGTTGAGTCTCTATTTCTGATGCAGAGGTGTGACTGAACCTGTTCATCATGTGACCCGGAGCCCCGACGCAGCATGTAGATGCTAAAGAGTGAGGGTCCGAGGACGGAGCCCTGATGCACACCACAGGTCAAAGGTCAGCGAGGAGGAGGAGGAGACAAAAGGTTGTATTGGATGAGTAAGATGTTCTTTAGCAGAGTGAAGCATGTGAGGACTTATTTACTTTAATACCAAAACTCATCCTGAAATAATTTTATTTTAAATCACATTTTTTTCTATCGTTTAAAAACATGCCTGACGAGATCATTTGTAATTTTATCGTCATAAAGATTCTCTCATTAATCTCTATTAAGTTTATAATATTTAAAGTTATCTTCCAGATAAATGGACTTAAGACATTTTTGAATTGCCTTTAAGTTTATTTACCGTCAACCTTTATGATGAAACTAGATGGAAATTGTATAAGTGGTTTAAAAACGTACATTTAGTGTTTTGGGCCTCTCAGGTATGACGGATCAAACAGACGATGAAGAAGACGTAAATATAAAAGACACACACACACACACACACACACACACACACACACACACACACACACACACACACACACACACACACACACACACACACACACCTTTGAGAGACTTTGCACCACCTCTTAAACACGCTGGTTTTTCCCTGGCACCACATCTCCGTGTGGATTAACACACGGATCAGTCACGACACACAGCCGGGTCAAACCCTCCACATTTCCCCTACATATCTCACCGCGCTCTTCACGCCGGTCCATAAGACGACCCCAGATCGTGAGAGGAAACCCGAAGCCCGTCGGAACCTCCGTCGGAAATTTCATCGGCCATTAAAAGTGATCCGATTGGAGCGGAATGCCGAACGGCTTCCTAACGGCGCTCATGGGAACGGTCCCGGTCCCGGCCGTCGGATCAGACACGGGTTTCTCCGTCCAGAATCCTGACGCCGATAACATCCCATCTGAAAGTCCGTCTATGTTCAGAGAAGGCTTCTGGACTTTAAGGCAATAATTAAGGAGAGTTTCCAAAGAAACGCCGGAGATTTCTGCTGATTGATGTCATTATTTGAAAAAGTACATTAAAGTAATTCAAGCAGAGAGAAAAGTAAATGAGTAACAGCTTCACAATCCCACATTTCTCCTGCTGCATGTTTTGTAAACGTTGTCTCCTGCCTCCAGAAAAGACTTTATGTTTGTCTGTTTGTAACGTTACCCAGAGGTAGATTTTTAGCGTAACTTAGATTTTGTTACATTTTGGTGAAGTTACGTGTGTCGCAGCATTTGAATAAAAAGTCAATAGAATAGATCCTTTGATTTCTTTCATGTTTCTTTGCGGGTGAAGCTGGGGGCTCAGTGGGCTGAACAGAGACGCTGAAGTGGAAGGAACTGTTGGTCCACCTCTGGGATGGCAGCGGAGTCGGTTCTGTTAGACATCAAAGTCGGTATATTAGGATCTGAAGGGTTTAGGAGTTGAGAGTTCAAAGCCGTCGTTAAATATGATCAATATGAAAATCAAGGGAATTTGAATATGCCAATCAGCCATAACATTAAAACCAACTGCCTAATATTGTTTGGGTCCACTTTTTCCCGAGGCACGATACATCAATAAACCCTGAGCACCCACGACCCCCCGGAGGGTTCACCACTTGTGCCTCCTTTGACCACTTTGGTAGGTAACAACCACTGCAGACCAGGATAACCCCACAAGATCTGGATGGAGTCCATCGACAAAGAGTCACTATTTGAAATGACAGACCAGCGCGTCGCCGTTCCACCTCTGTCTTGTTCCGACATCTTCAGTCGGGTCTTCATTGAGGCGCTGGAGCTGCTGCTGTGAACAAGAAGGACTAAATGATACGTGAAACCTGAAATGATTAGAAGGTTCTACCACCAAGAGAGCAGAAAACCAACTGCTTCATCAACGTGATGATCAGCATTCAGAACCATCCAGGTGTGTAACGTATGCATGAAACCAGTTGATTGACGGCTGGGATTATAGAACGCTCTGACGCCCCTGCTGTGATTACCCCAGAGAGTCACAGCGATGAGATCATAGTATCCAACGGGAGGAACACAGAGGAGTCGCGCCAACCCGAGTCTGCAGGAGAGTCAGGAGGAAGATTATTCCATCACCTCCTGATCCGCTCTCTGATGTTGTTTATCGCGGCGGCTGCAGTCGCAGACTTGTCTGGGAGAAATCTGATTCTAGAAGAATCTATTACGGGCTTGAAGAGTGACCGACCGCAGCAGCAGGAAGTCTTTCAGAGTCCTGGGGGGTACGTCCGAGTCCTCCGTCTTATAAAACATTATAATGAGAGTCCATCCTGATGCTGGTAGATGTTTTTTAGAACAATCGTTGCTCCAGTGATGGAATTTAGTTCAGTACTTCTTACTTTAACTTACAAGAAATGCATTTTTAACAGTACAAACTTTTACATCCAGCCATTAGACAGCACCGCTCTCATCGATCAGGATTTACCCACCCCCCCAGTGAGAAGGATCGTTATAGCTTTTAAGACGAGGCGGCTGCAGCTGAACCAACAGAACTCTGGGAGTAAAGTTGAAGTCAGACGATAAGCAGAAGTTTTAGGATGATCCTTCAGTGAAGGTTTTCAGCGTTAGTTAAAGGAGGGAGGATCGGGGTTCCAGTCGGATCGGAGGTACCGGTACGATTCCTGCGTCTCACCTGTGAAAAGTGACTTCTGCTGTAATTCTTCATGTACTTTTACTGAGATGCTACGGCTCAGATAAAACGTACTTGGTTCCACTGAACATTTGTGAAATAGAAGCAGAAATCTTCATGAATGGAACCAACTGTCTTTCCATGGCAATCAATTGGAGGATTTCTTTTCTCGTAACAACATGCAAGAATGTATTTTTTGGAGGAACTGTTTCAGATTGAAATGATCTCCGAGACATAAACATAGAAGTAGATCAAGGAGAAATAAATCAGTTAATGCTCAGAGATGTAAAGACACTGTTACACGACTTTATGTCACATAAAAGCTCATTTTCATCTCCAAGGATCCTGGTCTTATATCATTGATATTTAATGTCTGTTTAACAACGCTGTTGTCCCCGACAGCAGGGATATATCTCCATAAAGCCCCCTGTCCCCTGCGTTATACAAACAATCCCCCGGGTTGAACTCCTGAAAAACGTTTTTGAAAAAAAAAAGAAAAAAGAAAAGTTCCCCCTTGTGAGTAAAATATGATATTTAACAGATAGACCCCCTTGATATAATTCATCTTCATCAAATCTGGAGTGAATCGGAATAACGGCTACGAAGTTATGGGCAAAAAACAGGGTTTTTGTAAACAGCTCCCCCAAGTGTGCAAAATAGGAACTATTACAGTCAAACATAAATACATATACATAAAATTTATATACATAAACATATATATATATATACAGCTTCCTCCAATGTCAGAACAATACAAACTATCTTTCCCAAAATCAATCCAGTTCTTCCTGGCACTAAGGTCTATGTGGGTATAACATTTGAAATGATACGTGACAGAGCGTTTGAGTTATCTCGGTAACAAGATAAAGGATATGACGATTCCATAATATCCCCGACTTTTCGGAAGTATTATAATAAATCGTACTGCAACCTTAGCGTTAGCCTTAGCTGGAGAACATAGCTAAACCAAAACGATGTTAGCTGAAGCTGGTTCACATTAGCCACTGTTTGTACCCGGACATGGAGGCTATGCTGCTGATAAACTGACTACAGACATGCAGGTATGATAAAACAACCCTGTTTACGTCCGTATCAGATGAAAACACCTTTGCTGGCGTTCATGCAGACAGAAAGGCGTCCAGCCCCAAATCACCTGAGAGTTACTGGGAATCATGAAAGTTTCATTTTCCATTTGTACCAGCGATTCTTTCAGTCACAAGTACCTCAGTGCAAACACCGCATCATAAACCTCTGATGACCCTACTAGGTCAATGCAGTTGACCTCTGACCTCCCAGAGTCATGTAAACCTGCCCTTCAACAAAGCTGTGGTCATCAGTGACCTGTCTGATCTTTCTTCCTCTTCTGAGACCGGTGCATTCCTGACATTCCTGTATCCTGACCGCTCCACAATGAGTCCTGAATATTCAGCTCCTACATCAACCAGCGTTTAACGTTCCGAGTCCAAAAACACCTGATTATCTGAGTCTTAATGAACTTAATGAATCATGAAGAACAATTATCTAAAACAGAGGAGAGTTAATATTATTCTTTTTTGTAGCTGAACCCAAACACACATCTTCTGTCTTGTTGGTTGGCGTGTTCAGTATTTAAGGCTCCTCTGCTGGTTTGGTGGGATCCTGGTCCATCGGGGTCAAGGCGTACCAACGACCAGTTTCGAGGAACATAAGCCTGTTTGAAACGACCAAAAACTGTCTTTGTCTGGGCAGGGGAAAGTCAGACGGAACACCAGCGGAGGCCAGCAGCAGTCCTGACGTACAGATACAGGAGTCAACACTGGTGCGTCCTGTTTGTACGGGAATACTCCATTACACCCCAACGGGGGTGGAATAAAGGTCCATCAGGCCGTTGGGAAAAGACTGAGTAAAAAAGTGTCTTTCCTTTACTAAGATTATTCACACTTCTTTCCATTCCACCAGCTGAGAGAACATAATGACTGAATTTATTCCTTATGGGGTGAACTGTGCCTTTAAGTCTTGAGCGATTCTAACCCAAACGTGTCCAGCGTGAGCGTCTGTGGCGCTCTGTGCACAAACAGTCACATCTGCCGGCCATATGCTTTCCCTCAACAGCACATATGCCCCACTGTGTCTGCTCAGGGAAACAAAGGTCACATTTAGGCTGCAGGAATGTCTTGGCCGGGTGTCGTTTCCCCGCCGATGGAGGCTGGATGAATCCCAGCGCTCCGAAAAGACCTCTAACGAGCCGCGGGCGACACGCCACGCACGCCAGCAGGATGGGGGCGGAGCCAGATACGGTGCGGCATGAACAAGACATGATCTAGATGAAATATTTGATTTAGGAGATAAAAAAATTTTGCATTTTGCGTTTATGATATTATACACAATCAGCCATTACATTTTAACCCCCCAATGTAGGCAACTTTTAATGACGCCAAATCAAGTAGGTTGGAATCGTTTTTCCAGCACATCACACGGATCCTGGACTTGAGATCTGGAGGTCAAGTCAACACCTTGAATACCTTGAAGTTTGCAGCCAAACTGCAAACGGTTCCGTGTTTTTCACTTCATTTCTTAATTCTGGTGATGCAGGAGAAACTCTGTGGGCGTCGCCAACCTGGTTGTGACTTTCTTTTCTCGACATTAGCCGGTCTTTAGGTCTTCGGCCTGCAAGTGTCTGTTCACGACACCTGCAGTAACTTAAAGGCAGACCAGGAACTATCCATGAAGCTCTGATGGCCTCCATGTCTCAGTATCTGACATTAGGGGTGTGGTCTCCTTAACTTAGTGTAAAAACTCATTCTGAGCATTGAAGAATGTTTTCACTGATCCCTTGAAGAACGGCTGGCATTCAAGACAGACCTCAGCCTCTACTGCCTGAATGGTTGGAGGGAGAAGGTCCTGAGGAGAAGATGCGTCACCTGCAAGTCGTCTAATAGTGAGGTCCAGTGGGCGGAGTCCACTGCGGGAATAAGTTGATGCTCACTTTGCCACTTCTGTAGACTTCTATATTCTTGTAGAGAAGACTTCAGGACACAATGTTCCCGCCCACTGACAGGTAACCACGGTGACCAGGTGATCATCATTAAAATAAAGACTCATTTAAACATAAAACACCAGAACAGCCAACTCCTCAACTCCTCAACTCCTCAACTCCTCAACTCCTCAACTCCTCAACTCCTCAACTCCTCAACTCCTCAACTCCTCAACTCCTCAACTCCTCCCTGACGAAGGCCAGTGAGCCCAAACGCCTGGGTGAAAAATCTCTCTCTATATATCCTTTGTTTCTTACTGTCGCTTCTAAAACAAGGGAGATTTGGACCCGGTCGATTCCGCACCAAAACCACACCATTAGTAAACAGGTTTTATCTTTTCTAAACGATACCCACCCAATAAAACAACCTTGTACACAAACTTGGACTCAATACAAACTATGTAGCCATTATTATTTTTCATAATCATCATCATATCTTTACGCAAACTTAACCTGATTACATTTAGATTTTTTCCATGAGTCAAATATCTGGTGAGGAGATCGTCAGATATTTGTTGTTCAACCCAAAACTACAACCAGGAAGAATATTCCCGACAGAGGAGTAAATTTAACACGTCATGTTATATTTCCACAACCTGTCAGGAGAGTCTTCGCAATTATCAAAATTTATGGGATGAGGAAGACAGATCAACAGTTGCGTTGACCCGGTCGGAGCCTCCCTCCCACCCCGCTTATCCGAGGTTCTCCCGATAAAGAGATAACGGCGGCTCTGTTACATGGCTGTCGGCGCTCGCCGTGTCCTTTTGGTCATACGATCAGTACAGACAGAAGGAGCGCCGCTGAGATGCAGTGAGCCGTGTCTGGATTCCACAAGGTCATATTCGGCGGGGGGTGGGTTCCTCAAAATCCCTCCAGAGAGCATCAAATCCCACGAGAGCCCGAGGGTGGGTGTCAGGATTAAATGGGACTTTTAGGTTCATCCCCCCGCCAACACGGGAACACTTCCCTAAAAACAGCTCGTCGCAGAGGCTCGGGTGTCCCCCACCAGCAAAACACAAACACAAACAACCAGGACCAGATACACAGAAAACCACTGGTGACAATAACTACTAAGAGAAAACAACGACTTCAAACTAGTTCAGTCACTCATTTTATTATTTCACGCTCCAGCCGCTTTAATTGACCCGTTAATGTCATTGTGATGTCATTTGAAAAGCACAGTGAGTTTTCTTGTGCTCAGAAACATCATTACCAAACTAGAAAAGGCGCTAAGAGAGCAAAAACACCCAACGAGCCCCAACCGAATCATGGGTTCAGGAAAGCTTCCCTATTAAAGTCTGAGTTATTACCAGCCTCTACATCTACCGACAACTCCGACAAACTCTCTGAGTATCTCTCAGAGACTCTGTAAACGCTCGTCTCCTGCGCCTTCCACTTCGGCGTCTCTGTTCAGCCCACTGAACCACCTGTCAGTGGTTATAATGTTATGGCTGACCCATAACTACGACCACATTATCCGACCACAATGCAGAACGACCTAAAGACGGATCATGGGCGCCGTTTCAAAAGGAAAACATCTTCCTCCAGCGGCCAACAGATCGAGGTCACCGTTGAATCCCTCGCCTCGCTGCTAAAGTTTGTGCCAGCGTGAAGAGTCCATTCAGTCAGCTATAAATCACATTCTTAATGAGAATAACTTCACGAGTCATGGTTCCGCTTCTCTTCATTCTGAAGGGACTGTAAACGGACCCGCCGCCGTGGGAAAACCTGCCGACGCGACGCAAACCTGCTCAAACGGTGGTAAAAACAGATGTGAGGCAGACGATGTCATCAGGAGAGACGGAACCGAACAGCTGCACCACTTTAAATAAAAAAACATTGTAGCACAGTCGCAAAAACAGCAGAGGAATAAAGAGGAAACGTATTTCCGGAGCCGCATTCTCCTGCAGAGATCCATCAGCATATTGGTTTCCTCTGCGCTACCAGCCGTTTCTCCGTTATTGCGGCGCGAGGCCTCGGGTCAGACCACAGGCCACGTCTCTCGCTGAGAGCCGCACAAGGCAGGAAATGTTTCCCTTGGCAGATGCATGTCGAATTACCGCTGGAGCGCACAAACGGAACAATATCCATGACAGCCTCCCTAATCAGCGAGGTAAAACGTGTGTTGAGTAATGGCCGGCGCTATGCACTGAATTATGGGAAAGAAATGTGGTGAATGTACACTGAATATGTGGCAAAAACATTCCATTCAATTTAGGAATTTACAATGGATAAGAGCAGACATTCCTCCTGTTTCAACGCTGAGAGGCTCCATATCGTATTGTTGAGCAGAGAAAGGCATTCGATGTGAGATTCTGGGCACGCCGTCTCGGCCAGCAGACGGTTATTTCACCGTTTTGTTTTGTCTCCCTGTCCGTATTTAGTCCACAGAAGGAGACTAAATAGCATTTCCAGAGCCATCGAGTCAACGCCTCACCGTTTCATGCATGCTTTTAAAGATTTTCTCGGCTGATATTTGATTTGGCGTCCTGATTTAAGACCGCCTATCAGCGCTTTAACCACATCAACAACGTCCAAGACCCTGAAAGTGGCTTTGCATTGATTGTGGTTCGCTTGAACGACTTGAGTCGTTGGACGGTTCTGACCCCAGGGACGGCCGATTAAGGGGGGAACGGCACTGGCTTCGAGGGATGGGCTGGATGGGCTATTTAGGGGCACGGTGGTCCAGCATGGCCTCGATCTCGCCTCGTTTCTCCGGTCGTAAATCTGCTCTGACCACGAGGCTGTCAGGTTTGAACTCAGGGACCAGCCGGAGGTGAAGTGAAAGGCAGAAGAAGACAGGAGGGAGGAGAGGTTCAGGAAGGACAAAGAAATACGAGGAAGTGGAGGTAAGAGCCTCGAGAACACAACCTTCGTCTCAAACACACCCCTTTGGACAGGTGTCAGGGAGTTCTGCCGGGCCCTGAGGGCCATGCAAGACGCCGCTGCCCACCTTGGTGTTTATTTGTCCGCCCGCTCTCCTCCCTTGCATGCACTCAAAGGGTAAACGTCTATTCTGGTTTAGAGTTTCAGCCGAGCTGCCTTGAACCCCGGGCTCCTGAGTGCACATGCCATTCCTGGCGGGCCAACGCATTCCCTAGCGCATCACCTGCCCCTGACCCCCGCGGGGAGGCAGGGGCACCTCAGTGACCGCCCGACAAAAACCCCAACGTCACCCTGTGACAAAGAGTGGGCCACCTGCCCCCCCCCATCCCGCCGCTGTTATTACAGGCTTTATAAGGCTTTAAGTGTCGATCAGAGGGTGGCCGTGACCTCAACAGGCGGCTAAGCTAGGCTAGGTAAAGCTAACGGCTAAAGGAGCTGTCTGGCACAGCGACAGAACAAGGCGATGACAGCGGCCGTCTGATAGCGCCGCTACCTCCGAGCGTCTGTTTTCCACTGACCGGATCCTCTATCAAACAGTCAGGCAGGAGAACAAACTCCTGCCAAGCCATCTGTTAGCGGATGTCTTTCAGCGGGAGGTCGCGCAGGAATGTCACCTCACTTTCCCGACACCTGTTTGGCAGAGATTCGCCAAGAAAGCCCCGCAGTCATGCCGCTTTAACGCTCCAAAACAGAAATCATTTTTAGGATTGAAGTCGCCTGTTGACACATCCCCCAAAACAACTAATGCATCAGAGTCTGATACATCAGCCACAACATTAGAACCGCCGACAGGTGGCTTAAAGTCAGTATGAGGGTGTTTATCTCGTTACCATGGCACCTGTCAGTGGGCGGGATATCTCAGGCAGCAACTGAACATTTTGTCCTGAAGCTGTCTTGGAATCTCATCAGCTGCATCAGAGCATCTCCAAAACTGTGGGTTTTGTTGGGTGTTCCTGGTCTACGGTGGTTAGTTCCCAACAAAGTGATTTAAGGAGGGACATCTGGTGAAGCAGCAGCTTCAGGGTCATGGACACCCAGAGGCTCACTGATGGGGGTGGGGAGGAATGGCCAACCCACAGAACAGCTACTGTCAACAGATGGTCATAATGTTATGGATGATTGTTCTAGAGCCTAGAGGAGTGGGTATTTTGTTGGCGCTGTTTATGACAGCGTTTCCTCCGTACTTGTTTCTTGACTTCCTGTTTTTATGAATACCGATCTTGTTTTAACGCTTTATTTTACAATGTCATTGCTGTGTGTGTGTGTGTGTGTGTGTGTGTGTGTGTGTGTGTGTGGATTTGTATGTCTGTGTGTGTGTGTGTGTGTGTGTGTGTGTGTGTAAGTGTGTGTATGTGTGTGTATGTGTGTGTGTATTTGTATATGTGTGTGTGTGTTTGTGTGTATGTATTTGTGTGTGTGTGTATTTGTGTGTGTGTGTGTGTGTGTGTGTATGTGTTTGTTCTCTTATTATATAGCTAATATTGTTGTTTTTTTTATTTTATTTTGTAAAACACTTTGTGTTAGATTCTGTTTCATGTAAATAAAGTCTGACTGATTGATTGTCGTTGTTTCTGCTCTCATGAAAAACATCCTCGTTGTTTTCTCTCCACTCGTCGTAGCTGCTCCTCGTCATGGCGACGCTCCTCCACAAACGTCACATGGACGACATGTTTGAAGAAGTCTGTCGCTCATTTCTCCTCATCCTCATTTTCTATAAACGCATCCAGATTGATTTATATTTAGTCTGGTAAAGAAATACCAGATTAAACGGCGGCTTTGTAAAGGTGTGGGACTCCTGCAGTAACCAAAAAACATGTTTAGGCTTTAAATCCTGTTTTAACATGTTTCAATTGTTTTTATGGAACTGTAAAAACACATGGGTTACTAAAGCGATCTATAAAAACAATACGTTATTATTATTATTATTATTATATAAGTAAAGGTAAGATATACTTTAATTAATCCCACAGTAGGGAAATGTCCGGTGTTACACAGAACAACATAAATAGGAGAAGGTGTAAAACTATGTGTAGACGTTATTTAAACACAGATATATTGGATGTTTTTGTCATACAGCATCAGGATATTGTTAATGCTTTGACAGTAACGGGTGGGTGTGGCCTACTGGGGGCGGAGTCTGTCATGGAGTGTGACAGCTGCAGTTGGAAGGACCTGCAGTGATGTTCCTTCACAGCCTGTGGATGAAGGAGCTCTCCGGTGCTGAGCAGGTTTCCTGCAGGGGCTGGGTGACGGAGCGATTGTCCCGCATGGACAGTTTTACCATCATCCTCCTCTCTGCCACCACCTCCAGCGGGTGGAGGGGGCATCTCAGGACAGGGCTGCCCCTCCTAACCACCGAGTCAAGTCTCTTCCTGTCCGCCACATGGCCGCAGCTGCCCCAGCAGACACCTCCATAGAAGGCGGTGGTGGCGGCCGATGCCACCGCAGCGTCCAAAAATGTCTTAAGGAGTGTCCCCTGCGCTCCAGAAGACCCCAGATAAAGTCTGGCTCTGGTTCTAGCCTTTCTGATGAAGGGCCCGAAGATGAGTGCGTGGACGGCGAGCGCCTGTTTGTGAGGCATCATGGCCGCATACTTCACAGTGAGGGAGCGAGCGGAGCTGACAGCTGGGCAGGAAACAGGAGCGATGCTAAACGTGAACACGAGGAGCGATGGTGAACGGGTGCGTGGGAGAGAGTAGTGGAAAAAACCACCACAGATGTGTGCCGCTCCGAGGAGGAGGTCCAGAGTTCTGGTCCAGAGTTCTGACCCATCCCCTGACGTTAATCACACATAAAGGTTTTTACGCACCTACCATGAAACTCCTCGTCTTCAGATGAAGAACATCTACAAAACCTGGTGTTAAAGACTATTTCAGCCCGCCAACTCAGCGTTTTTAAAAGTTGTGTGATGACAGCAGAACATGTTTGAAGGAGGTCCATCAGCAGCTCATTCAGAACCAAGAGCAGCAGGTGTTTAACGTTTCCAGGAGGAACTTGATGATGATGATGATGATGATGTTCTGAGGAGGTCTGAGAGAAATCAAAGCTCCGGTTTCAGAAGAAGAGTCTCTTCTCGGCAAGGAGTGGAAGGATGAAACCTTCGGGACCGAGAGCTCTTACTATGGGATGGATCTAGTCTGACTACAAACTACACTGTAAAACAATTCCATGTCATTTACAGTAAAATACTAGAAGTAGTGGTTAGAATATTTTACCTGTTAAAAAGACAAATCCATGTACGGGAGATAAATAAGCACAAAGAAATAGAAATACTGTAAACCTCTTTACACGCATGTATATTTGCATTTCACAAATATAGGCCGTATTTTTAACTTCTCATTTCTGTAAAAAATTGAAGGATGTTCTTGCTAAACCGTTAAAGTGTAAAAATTAAATCTATATACCAGCAAAATCTCAAGACAGAATGATCATTATACAGTAAAAACTTAGTTTTTAACTAATCAAACGTTTTTAACATAATCAAACTGTGAGAAAAAAAAAGTTATAGGCTGTTTTGAATTTTATCATCTCCAATTGTTTTTACCGTAATTTTACCGTACATTTTTTACATTGTAAAGAAACAAAATGTTCAATTTTTGAAAATCAATTTTAGAAACTTTTGATTACATCATTAATCATAATTTTAGTCTATTTCCAAAAGTAGGGGGAGATTAATCTCCAAAAGTCTAACTTTGGTGCCGATGAATCAACTGGAGAAGATTTATCTTGTATTCATATAAATTCATCCTATTTTACCCACTAGGGGGAGTTTTTACAAAAACAGTGTTTTTCAGACACAACCTTGTAAGTGTTGATCCACTTTAGTCCATTTATACTGTGGATATAACTGCACCTTTAATTTGAGATGCTGAACGGGGTTGCCTGTACAACGCAGGGGATTGGAGACCTTTTGGGATAGGCATAGGCCTGGCAGTAGGACGATAAAGTTGGGCGTACCGTACATCTTGCCCTCGTCAGAGAGGATGATCTTCCTCCGGCCACAGGGCGGGTAGATGGCGAGGGCCTCCTGGAAGCTCTGCTCGATGTCCGGGCTCCACACGCCCTCCGCGTCATTCTCCAGGGGTTTGTCGAGTGCGTCCCCCAGCTCCTCGCTCCCACCCCTGGGGGAGGGAGCCGGCACCCACTCCGCAGACGTGGTGGGATGAAGGGAAGGGGACCAGGGAGCAGGGGGGTGGAGGATGTAGGGTGGGGGAGATGATTCTGTATGAAATCCAGGGACTTAGAGATGATGGTGGGCTTCAGACGGCAGGACAACCTTGAGAAGAAGAAAATGACAGAATTGTAGATTTATTCTAATTAATCAATTAGCTTCAGTCTTCCTTCTATTCATCTATGTAATGTTTGTGCGACCATCCATCCATCATCTGTCTTTCCACATGTCATCCATCCATCCATCCCTCCCTCCATCCCTCCATCCATCCATCCATCTAATCACCTGTCCAATCATCGTTCCATTCATCAACTGTCCTTCCATCTATGATCTGTCCATACATCTACTGATTCACCTGTCCACCAATCCATCCATCAATCCTTCAATCCATCCTTCCCTCCATCCATCCATCCCTCTATCCATCCATCATCCATCCATCCGTCCATCCATCCACCCATCCATCCATCCATCCATCCACCCATCCATCCATCCATCCATCCACCCATCCATCCATCCATCCTTCCATGCATCCATCCATCCATGCATCCGTCCATCCATCCACCCATCCACCCATCCATCCATCCATCCACCCATCCATCCATCCATCCATCCCTCCATCCCTCCCTCCATCCATGCATCCATCCATCCATCTATCCATCCATGCATCCGTCCGTCCATCCATCCCTCCATCCCTCCCTCCATCCATCCATCCATCCATCCATCCATCCATCCATGCATCCGTCCGTCCATCCATCCATCCATCCATGCATCCATCCATCCATCCATCTAAACTCCGTTCAGTGAATTGTTGTTATAATGTTGAAAAAGCGACATTAATGTTGAGTTTGATGTTTTCCAGAACTACAGATGACTTCCTGTCCTGTTCCATTATATTCAGAAGAAGGCCAACATCTCTGAAGACCATCATAACACCAGAGTGACGGTGGATTGATGAGTAGCACCACAGCTAAGAGGAAGAAGATTTGTGATTAGGGGTGAACTGGCCCTTTAAGTGATAGGAAGTGCGGCACATGACCACATCAGCCACCAGCGGCTGATCCCAGCGTTGTAAGAGCTGATCCCTAATCAGGTTAGACAAACAAATAAAATGGCAGCTAGCACCGTGACAACAGCAGCGGGAGGGTCGGGGGGATTCAGGAGGGGGCTAAAGTCAACAAGTAAGGAGACTCATTAAAGTAGGATCGCCATCCTCCGACGCACGCCAAGGAGGATCATACCAGGATATTAAGGCCAGGGGGCTTTTTAGGGTTACCCAATTCTTCACGGGCGCCACAGCTGACCGTCTGGTTTAACTCTGAGACCCCCTGCAGAGATTCTCCTCAATTATCACCATCACAATTACCAGCCGGCTGATTAAACGGATTGACGTGACATTCCAATAGCGTGCGATCCACAGGCCCGTGACATCACGGCGAGGTCTGACTTGCAAAATGTCTACCGACAGTTTCATATCCTGTTTCTCTTCCACGCCAGTTTGTTTAGGATGTGCATGTGCAAGAGAGACAGACATGGGCTCCGCCTCTTCCTGTCGCCGGATGGGCAGCAGGAAAATATCTTCGGAGAGCAGGAGAGAAACTCATGACTCACTGCAAACAGAAGCTTGTCATCGATGGAGTTCCTGCCGCCGCAGATCTAAGGGTCAGTCAGTGTTTTGTAGGGGAGTGGGACCTTCTAGCCAGCTGCCCCCCCCCCCCCCCCCCCCCCCCCCCAGCTCTTCCTCTGAGACCCCTGATGTTCTCCAACGCTTCCTGAAAAGTGTCCAATCAGCCTTGACCCTCATCCCTCTCTTGAACACATGACCAGATTCAGAGCCAAGACATAAACTCACGTCCAGGCAGACAGAACTCACGACTCGACCCCGACCGGATCAAAACAAACTTCAATTCATGATGAAGATGATGAACCCCAAGACCGACCGTCCAACATGGGTTCAAATCCTTTATTCCATCACGGATAACGTGTTTCTGAATCAACCTGCTCTTCATCAGGACTGTTCAGAAGGTCATGTGATCTAGTCACCTGACCGCTCATAATAATAATAATAATAATAATAATAATAATAATACATTTAATTAGGAACAGTGTCAAATAAACCACAATAGCAGAAAAACCACGTCGATCAAAGAGAAACTGTCCAAAAGAAACAAAAAAATAAAATAAGTAAAATGTCATGAAAACAAGAAAAGGTTTTGAGTCTGTTTGGACTGAAGCTTTTACCAATGAATAACAACCGGTCCCACGCTGTCGTCCCCGCCAGCAGGGTAATGTCCCAGAGAAGCCCCCCATCCCCTGCGTTGCACAACTGATTGAACTCCTCAAATGAAATGTGACGTTGTGTACAAGAACTGTGTTTCTCATAAAAAGAGCTCCCCCTACTGAATAAAATCTGAACTATTAAAATATGACGTATAGAAGACGGATCTCCTCGAGTCGATTCAAACGTGACAAATTTGGACTAAATCGGACCAACGGCGGACAAATAATTGCCCCCAAACCTTTCAGCGATAAAGCTCCCGCTTAGTGTCGGATATACCCCAAATCAAGCCAGTTCTTCCTCACACTAAGGTCCTCAAATGTGAACGCGATCCGTGAAATAGTTTACGAGTTATCGCATTAACACGAAGGATCTGCGACAGCAGCGTGACGATTCCATAAGGAGCTGGAGTCCAGCCCAGACTCCGGCCAACCGGTCACTCCCATTCACAGCCACTGTCACTCCCACGGGGTGGAAGGGAGTGAATAGAGTCACTATTTCAACTATAGTGTATGTTTTTGGACAGGAGAACAGTTTCTCCGGGGGGGGGGGGGACCCAGCCAAACAGAACAGAACTTCACACAGAAAGATGTCGGGTGGGTTTGAACCCGGCTTGAAACACTGAAGCCTTTATTTTCTGTGAGGAAGAGGATGAAGATACAGGTGGAGGAGGAGACTGATGTCAGACACGCCGGTCCTCGAGACAATCAATCATCAAGTAGAGGAGGCACCAGTTCTTCCTAATGCGTCGCCATGCCGACTGTCTTTCAGAAGGAAAAGTCAGACTTGAATATCTCGACTTGACTCCTGGTGCCTCTGAGCTTCAACACGGACAATCAGATGTTTAATGTCAGCAGAGCTGAACTAATCTGGTTCCAGAACTAAATCCCCCTCCTAAAAACTCAAATTAGATCAAATCTCTCTGGAGCAAAATCCAATAAGCTTTCCTAATCGTGATCACGAGTGGACCGGCTACTCGGTCCTTTAACCTCAGAACTTTCTGAAAGAATCCACAGAACACAACAGAAATCTGATGAGATTTAAGCCAACTGTAACTCTTTGGGATTCTCTGGGTCGCTGTGTAGACCTTTGGGATTCTCTGGGTCGCTGTGTAGACCTTTGGGACGCTCTGGGTCGCTGTGCTGACCTTTGGGACGCTCTGGGTCGCTATGCTGACCGTTGGAACGCTCTGGGTCGCTGTGCTGACCGTTGGGACGCTCTGGGTCGCTGTGCTGACCGTTGGGACGCTCTGGGTCGCTGTGCTGACCTTTGGGACGCTCTGGGTTGCTGTGCTGACCTTTGGGACGCTCTGGGTCGCTGTGCTGACCGTTGGGACGCTCTGGGTTGCTGTGCTGACCTTTGGGACGCTCTGGGTCGCTGTGCTGAACCTAAACCCTTAGTGTTCTGGTCGGTGCCTCACTCATAGTGTGCAGGAGGTTAATGAAACTAAGCCCTGTCTTAAAACAAACCCCTCCACCTCACTCTCTCTGTCCCGCTCACAGCCAGGCCAGTCCCCTGGTCGAGCCCCAGAGAGGCCCCCCTACGCTGGATCAGCTCAACGGGATAATCCCCCAGCTGGTGCTGCGGTCAGGGGGCCACGCAACCCTCCGACTGCCCCAGACCCCTTCACCATAACTGCATACACACACGCCAGCGGAGACAACACACTCATGGCATCATATAAAGAGGAGGAAACATTAACAAAGCGGGGCTCATACATCAGCCATGGACCGCAGACGCTTGAACACACACACACCCGCACACACACACACACACACACACACACACACACACACACACACACACACACACACACACACACAGAAGGTTCTCATGTCAGGCTAAAACACCTACGGCGCTCAAACAGTGACGCCTTCTGTCGACACTGATGCAGGTAACAGGGGCGTTGACCTTTGTGATGCATTGACAGGTGAGCACAGGTTAATTTATGGGGCCGGTCTAGTTTGCGATCTCCCGTTGGAGGTCATGCCCCAGTTGGTGCTTGATTTTATAGCCCCAGCTAGCATGCGTAGCTAGCTATATGTAGCTTGTCCTCCACCTGTGCATCAACACCTTTCTGGTGTCTTGGCGTACAGTGTCATGTACGGCGGTCACTTTTCAGGACACAAAACATGTTGGACAAGATTATATTTGTTTTTGGACAAATAGAAGATTTTTTTCCCAGAAACAACAAATTGTGTTTTTGTTGTGCAGTACGAGCAAATCCTCCGTTTTTGTTTAGGTTTGTATCTGTGGTGCTGAAAAGACATCTGTGTGTGTGTGTGTGTGTGTGCGTGCGTGTGTGTGTGTGTGTGTGTGTGGTTTAAATCTCCTTTAATCATGCCGAGAATGTGAAGGCAGGAAACTAACTGAAAATAAAGCAGACATATAGGATAAGGCTAAGTGGGCGGAGACAAACTGGTAGTCCCACTGAGAGTCTCCAGGTTGTCAACAACAACACACAAACATGCGAGAGTGTGTTTGTACGTCTTTTTATGTTTTCAGCACTATTTGTTTGCGACACTTTTGCGCTGTTGTTTTTTTTAACATGATTTCACTTCTTCTTTATTTCCACAGTATCTTTAATAAAAAAAAAGCTCCCCAAAGTGACTAGAATATGAACAACTGGATTAAAAGACGGACAAAGTAGGATTCAGACGATAAGATCTCCTCCAGCTGATTCACAAGAACTCAATTTGGACAAAAATGAGAAATTATGGTCGAAATACCTTTGATAAATAAATAAAGCTCCCCCTACTGTCAGGAATATACAACCGACCTTTCCCAAAATAAATCCAGTTCTTCCTCACACTCAGGTCTACGTAGCTATTAAAAATAAAAATGATCCACAAAACAGTTTTTGAGTTATTGCGTCAACAGGAAGGATCTGTAGAATCTGAGTAGGGGGCGGCGGCGAGGACGATTCCCTTATATCTCCGACTTTTCGGGACAAAATAATTTGTTTATGAGTTCGGATTAATAAAAAACACCTTCTGTCAAGCGTCCCCATCGTTCTCACGTTCTAAAGCTCATGAATAACTTCTCAAAGCAGAGAAGCGACCATCCGAGGAGCATCAGGTGGTCAGAAGCACGACGGGTTCCAACAAGTCCGGCTTAATCCTGCTGAAATGTGTGGATTTGTCACGATACACAAATCAGGGGTTTGAGTCCTTGCCAGAAGGCGCCCACAGAGGACAGGGGGTCCGTCCCGTCCGTCACGGAGATCCGTCGGACCGGCTGGAATCAGCAGACACACAGCGGCGCACAAGCCTTCCTTCCCGGAGGCTCATATCTGATTATTCCGTCCTCTCCTGCGAGCCCAGGAGGAATGATCGCTATGTGGGACCAGACCTGTGGTTGTGACCCGGGGCGACTCCGCGCTCATTTTCATTCTTTGTTTTACCTCTTCATCTCATTCCGCGGGTCCACCAACACGAACGCGTCCGCTCACAGGCAGGAGGAAGCGGAGTCCGTCTCACGTTACGACATAATTCATCCGTCTGAACCCGGAGCCTCCAGAACAAAAGGGTCAAGGCCTGGAAAAAAAATGAAAAACAACCTCCTCTGGCTGTCAGAGTCTTCAGAGGAGGCTGAGACAGGTGTGTTCTTCACCCCCCCGACCCCCCAACCCTCTGCTGTTGCCCCTGTGGAAACGTCTCAGCTGCCCTGTGGGACACCTCCTCTTAAAAGGAGTCGTCACAGACCCTCAGAGGAGAAATCTCCTCGTTGAGTCAGATGGACTCAAAGGAGGAAGATGTTCTGGAAGATGTTCTGTAGCGTAAAAACAGTTTTTAGATCAAGAGTTATTTACTAGGTTATGTCAGTTACTGTGGAGTTAACTTTAATATGTCACTGCTGTTAGCGGAGAGATCACAGTAGCCTTCTATCTACTGTATGTAGTTACAGTACATGGATGCATACTGTAAAAAAAGAATAACAGTATGTCATTACATACTTCGGACAATTAGTACAACCGATAACATACCGTAGAAAATCACAGTAATGTGTCACCGAAGCTCCGAGAGACGGCACCAGTGATTATCAACTGTATGTAGTTACAGTAAATCACAGCATACTGTAAAAATGATAATAATACGCTGTAGAAAATCACAGTAACCCGAAGTATACAGAAGAAAACAATCGTACACAAGTTTGTACTGTAGAATATTACTGTAAGCCATCACACACTGTAAAAACCCAATAATATACTGTAGGACCAATAAGAACAGACACAGTGATTCCCACCAGCAATACCTCACACCAATCAGCCAAAACATTAAAACCACCTTCCTACAGTTGTGTAAGGCCCTCTGTGGTTTAACGCTGGTTCTGACACTTTTCTGTCAGAACCAGCGTTAGCGTTCAGCTGTTTCTGCTGCAGTAGCTTTTCTGTGGGATCAGACAACGTGGGCTAGCCCTCAACCCCCAAGAATGTCCCGGTTCACCAGCTGTCCTTCCTCAGCCCACTCTGGTAGGTTCTAATCCACAACAGACCAGGAACACCCAACAAGACCTGCACTTCTGGAGATGATCTGACCCAGTCATCTGACCATCACAATTGGATTCTTGTCAAAATCACACAGAATCATTTTTCCTTCTTCTTTCAACTTCAGGAGAAAATGTTTAACTTACTACCAAAAATATCCCAAACGCTGACGGTAGCCATGGTAACGAGAAAATCCACCTTATTGTGACTTCTCCTGTCAGTGGTTGTAATGTTATGGATGCCATTGTATAATAATCCCAACATACAGAGGTGTGTCAAGACTTTCCAGTGGGGTGGCCAGATTGGGGCACCCACGGCCACCCCAGTGCTTACACAACCACTTCTTATCAAAATAATATTTATTTATCATTTCTAGTACATCATCGCCAGAATGACATCATCGTTCACAGACTCATGACTCAAACACTGACTCAATAATTGTACGTATCTATCACTCGATAAATGTACGTATCTATCACTCGATAAATGTAAGTATCTATCACTCACTCAATAAATGTACGTATCTATCACTCACTCAATAAATGTACGTATCTATCACTCACTCAATAAATGTACGTATCTATCACTCACTCAATAAATGTACGTATCTATCACTCACTCAATAAATGTACGTATCTATCACTCACTCAATAAATGTACGTATCTATCACTCAATAAATGTACGTATCTATCACTCAATAAATGTATGTATCTATCGCTCACTCAATAAATGTACGTATCTATCACTCAATAAATGTACGTATCTATCGCTCACTCAATAAATGTACGTATCTATCACTCAATAAATGTACGTATCTATCACTCAATAAATGTATGTATCTATCACTCACTCAATAAATGTACGTATCTATCACTCAATAAATGTACGTATCTATCACTCACTCAATAAATGTACGTATCTATCGCTCACTCAATAAATGTACGTATCTATCACTCAATAAATGTATGTATCTATCACTCAAAAAATGTACGTATCTATCACTCACTCAATAAATGTACGTATCTATCACTCAATATATGTACGTATCTATCACTCAATAAATGTACGTATCTATCACTCAATAAATGTATGTATCTATCGCTGACTCAATAAATGTACGTATCTATCACTCACTCAATAAATGTACGTATCTATCACTCACTCAATAAATGTACGTATCTATCACTCACTCAATAAATGTACGTATCTATCACTCACTCAATAAATGTACGTATCTATCACTCACTCAATAAATGTACGTATCTATCACTCACTCAATAAATGTACGTATCTATCACTCACTCAATAAATGTACGTATCTATCACTCACTCAATAAATGTACGTATCTATCACTCAATAAATGTACGTATCTATCACTCAATAAATGTATGTATCTATCGCTCACTCAATAAATGTACGTATCTATCACTCAATAAATGTACGTATCTATCGCTCACTCAATAAATGTACGTATCTATCACTCAATAAATGTACGTATCTATCACTCACTCAATAAATGTACGTATCTATCGCTCACTCAATAAATGTACGTATCTATCACTCAATAAATGTACGTATCTATCACTCACTCAATAAATGTACGTATCTATCGCTCACTCAATAAATGTACGTATCTATCACTCAATAAATGTATGTATCTCTCACTCAATAAATGTACGTATCTATCGCTCACTCAATAAATGTATGTATCTATCGCTCACTCAATAAATGTACGTATCTATCGCTCACTCAATAAATGTACGTATCTATCACTCAATAAATGTATGTATCTATCACTCAATAAATGTACGTATCTATCACTCACTCAATAATTGTACGTATCTATCACTCAATAAATGTACGTATCTATCACTCGATAAATGTACGTATCTATAACTCACTCAATAAATGTACGTATCTATCGCTCACTCAATAAATGTATGTATCTATCACTCGATAAATGTACGTATCTATCACTCACTCAATAAATGTACGTATCTATCGCTCACTCAATAAATGTACGTATCTATCACTCGATAAATGTACGTATCTATCACTCACTCAATAAATGTACGTATCTATCACTCAATAAATGTACGTATCTATCACTCAATAAATGTATGTATCTATCGCTCACTCAATAAATGTACGTATCTATCACTCAATAAATGTACGTATCTATCGCTCACTCAATAAATGTACGTATCTATCACTCAATAAATGTACGTATCTATCACTCGATAAATGTACGTATCTATAACTCACTCAATAAATGTACGTATCTATCGCTCACTCAATAAATGTACGTATCTATCACTCGATAAATGTACGTATCTATCACTCACTCAATAAATGTACGTATCTATCACTCACTCAATAAATGTACGTATCTATCACTCACTCAATAAATGTACGTATCTATCGCTCACTCAATAAATGTACGTATCTATCACTCAATAAATGTATGTATCTATCACTCAATAAATGTATGTATCTATCACTCAATAAATGTATGTATCTATCACTCAATAAATGTATGTATCTATCACTCAATAAATGTATGTATCTATCACTCACTCAATAAATGTACGTATCTATCACTCAATAAATGTACGTATCTATCACTCACTCAATAAATGTACGTATCTATCACTCAATAAATGTACGTATCTATCACTCACTCAATAAATGTACGTATCTATCACTCAATAAATGTACGTATCTATCACTCACTCAATAAATGTACGTATCTATCGCTCACTCAATAAATGTACGTATCTATCACTCGATAAATGTACGTATCTATCACTCGATAAATGTACGTATCTATCACTCACTCAATAAATGTACGTATCGTACGAGTACGTTCATGGGTTTATAAACGCGAACTATCCAAAGCCACACTTGTGCTATTAAAGCGATTCCAATAGAGCGAGTCGTGAAACGTCGTCCGGAAGGCGACGTACGGTCACGATAAGTTTTCCCTCGGCTTCCGTCTTACCTCCCGCTAACGTCTGGAGAATCTCAACGCTGATTGGCTCTTAAGTCGCGGCGTCACGAGAATTTCTCCAGCGAATTTTCATGAATGTGGAGATTTGCAGTTTCTTTTTTTTTTGCCATCTAATCACATAAAATGTCTGCGTCGTATTTGAACGCATCGTCAGAGGAGAGGTTTAGAATAAATGCAGATGTTTAGGTAAAACCAGGAGGTCCTGCAGAATGAGCCCAGTTTGATTAAACATACAATAATATAGATTATTATAAATACTTATAGATTATTATTTATGATATACGAACGGCGTGAGCCAGATTTCTAATCATTAAAGGAACAGTTCACCCAATAATGAACATTCCATCTTGATCTACGCAGCAGCATGTTGGTGGAAACTTTACTTTAGTTACATTCTGTGAAAAATGTTACTTTATAGTTTTGTTTTAGTTTTACAGTGTTGGATTAAATCCACAGGAATATTACATAAAAGTAATGCTGTGAATTTTAGACAACCTATATTAATAATGTACCTTTACTTTTAGTATTTTTCCTTGATGGCAACATTATTTAAAAGCTGTATTTTTAAGTAAATTGTTTGTTAAATTTCAGAAAAATAAAAGAAGTTTTTTTTACCACATGTTATAATTTCAAAGCACATTTGTGTTTTTACACGTATTATCACAAAGACAATAAAATAAAATAAACCGTTACTCAATAAGTGTAACTATACTATGTGTTATTTTTAAATTTTTAAAAAACTTTTTAGTTTTGACAATTAACATTTTTCACTATAATTTCAGCAAAAATGTTTGCAGTGAATTTAGACAAACATCCATTCAGACTAAAACTCACAAGAAGACTTTTTACTCTCTTATAGTTTTCAATTTAAAAATGTATCTTTTTCACATCAAAAGAGTTAAAAACACAAAAAAAAAAGAAGAAAAGAGAAATAACCAACAATTAACTCCTAACCTCAATTTATTTACTTTAACATTTTTATTTTAGATGTTTAGTTAAATCAACATTATTAAACACATAAGGGTCTGAATCTTTAAATTTAACGGTTATTTTTTTAACACGTCTTATTAAAATTATACCAGGGTTATTTTTACAGGGATAGAATAATAGTAAAAATTTAAGTTGTCGGTTTTTACTGTAATTTCCACAAACATCTTCAAAATCCATCCAAACAATTAAAAAGATTAATAAGAAAACAGAAAAAGGCAGAAACGATCCTCCATAGTCATATTTTTTATATTATTATCATTCTATATTTTTTACTGTCTGTTGTATTATCATCATTTTTATCACTTATATATGTATTTACAGTAGTTTACAACATGTATTTGACTTTATTTAAATGATTTTATCTAGTTTCTGTTTTACATTTACATTTTTACTTTGAATATCAACATTATTAAACACACATTTTTAACTTTACGGTAACAACTTTGTGATATTCTGCCACTTTTCTGAATCATTTTACCAACATTTAATAACTTTTTACAGTTTAATTGTGTTTTCCACACATCATAACAACAAAAACAAAAAGTTCCTCTCCTTATTTCTTGATTTAATTGTAGGTAGTTACATTTTAAATGGACCTTTTTTTTAGCTGATTTCTCCAAACATTTTTGTTTGACAGTGAATATAAAGAGTTTAATTAAACGTAAGAATGAAGACTCGGATGAAGGAGCGGGTTAATAAATAGACTCGCCGGAGGATCTGAGCCGTAAAACTTTAGCTGCTGATGTTTGACCTTCTTGCCACAAAAAAAAAAAAGATTTGCTGGAAAAGTTCCGGCTGAGGCGCAGGAAGCCAGCGCGCGCGCGCTCCGGCAGGGAATGGAAAAGGGGAATCTCGGCAGAAATGTGAGATATTTGAGGAATGTTGAGTCCCGGGATGATTCGGAGACTTCATGCACAATAATTCTCCTGCCTCACACAAAAGTTCTGCTCCTGGAAGAAGGAAGCAGCAGAGGAACTCCTTCGGGAGAAAGAGAGAGATTGTAGGAAACTTACCTGTTTGCAGCAGCAGGGAGGCGGGCAGGTGGAATACTGTAAAAAGTAATACTGTAAATTATGTGAGGAGTCGGATTTTTGTGCTGCGCTGCCTCGTCTCCTTCCTGGAGCAGCCTGTGCGGAGAGAGAGAGAGAGAGAGAGAGGGCAGGAATTCCAGGAATTGGCCGTGGTATGACATGAAGCCTGGAAAAAGCCAGAGAAAAAGAGCAAGGGGAGGAAAGGAGGAGGAGGAGGAGGAGGAGGGGAGCGAGGACTGACCAGTCAACACGTAATGACGAGGGGGAGGAGAGGAGGAGGCGTCCGAGGAAAGTCTGGTGAGAAGAGGCAGGAGGGAGGGGGGGGGGGGGGGTCCAAAGGAAATGTCCAAAATGAAAGAAATAAAAATGTTGGTTCTTCCAGCAGAGAAAACGCCAGAGGAAGATTTAGGATTTATTTTTCTTCATGTTGTTTTTTTTTCTGAGGGGGAATAAAGTTTATTCAACTTCAATAAAACTTGGACGTGGATTTGTTATGGATTTAGAAAAAATAAAAAAAATCAAGAGTTTAAATGGATTTAGAGACTAAAACTATAAAATAAAAGTACATGAGATGAAATAAGACAAAAAAATAAAGATGAATAATAAAAATCCGTTCTTTTAACAATTGGATTTTAAATTGAAGTTTTCTTTTTTAATACATTTGTAACTTTTTTCTACCTTTCAATTGAATGAATAGACAAACAAGGTTTTTGACAAAATGTAAAAATATGAATAATAAGAAAACAGGAGTAAAAATGTTTCAAACATTTTAATGCCCTCACCAAAGAACAAATATGGAAAAAACATTTCTATGTGTGTTTTACTTCTTAGGAGCATGTATTTAAATGTGCCATAAAACGACAAACTGTTTGGTCAAGTATGTTTTTAAAAAGTAGAAAAAAAAGAAAAGTGACATAAAATGATTTTTTCTTATTTATTTTTTTTATTCTTTTTATCCAGCTGATGCATTGATCAAGTTTTAATATGCAGAAAACAATCTTTCTATTGCGGTGTCCCCCATGGCTGCATCCTCGGACCCTTGTCTTTTAGCACATACTGATCCTGCTGCAACTGGTCCGACTATGAACCGGTTCTGTTTCATTTTCCAAAAACATCTAGAGACTCAGAATAAGTTCAACCAAACAGATGAGCCGGACTTTAAAGGGTTATTAAAACGCTTTTTAATTTATGTTTAACCTGGACTGTTTCTCTGTATGAACCTGGACTGTTTCACTGTATGAACCTGGACTGTTTCACTGTGTGAACCTGGACTGTTTCACTGTATGAACCTGGACTGTTTCACTGTGTGAACCTGGACTGTTTCACAGTGTGAACCTGGACTGTTTCACTGTGTGAACCTGGACTGTTTCACTGTATGAACCTGGACTGTTTCACTGAGTGAACCTGGACAGTTTGTCTTAACTTTCAGCATGTTGTTTGATGGTTTAAGCCTGGAACAGTTGGCGATACTTTTATTTAATTTTATATACGATTAAAAAGCATGATAAAAAAAGTTAATATCTGGTTTTGAATTTAGATTTTTTTTAACGTTTTTAGTCTTAAACTTGTTGCCTCTGAATTCTTCCTCCTCATTCCATATGTACAGTTTATTTTTTATATACATCTATTTAATCCGTTACTTTATTTATATTTATATAAATCATATTACAGATTTTCTATGTGAAGAACTTAAAGCTCCATGTTTGAATCAAAGGTGTTGATAAATAAACAGTTTATTTAATATTTTTGAACAAGATATGGACTATTATTTTTTTTTTAAATCAGACACAGGTGAGATGAACTGGGTGACAGAGCCCTCTAGTGGAGAGAGGCGGAATGACACACGTCAGCGTCAGACCCCGTCATCAAACATCTTCTCCGGGTCACGTGACCGTAAAAACAATCGGGATTCTTTGACCTCAAGTTTCTTCTGGACTCACCTGCTGTTGTTTTCCTGCCCAGGAACCGCTGAGCAGACCTACCTGATACCTGTGTCCGTCACACAGGTCCGTTTATTGAAGTTCTCATTTGTCTCCATGCTGCTCCTCCAATAAACTCATCACATTCTCCTGATGACGACATTATTCTCCTAACATTACTATTGTTATTATTATTATTATTATCATTATTATTATTATTATTATTATTATCATTATTTCAGACTGTCTCTAATAATGTTCCATTGGAACCAAAACAGTGTTTTTAATTTGTAATAACACACACAGCCAGCTCTGATGTCCATTAATTCATTCACTCATTCATTCACTCACTCATTCACTCATTCATTCACTCAATCATTCATTCACTCATTCATTCACTCATTCATTCATTCACTCATTCATTCACTCACTCAATCATTCATTCACTCATTCATTCACTCAATCATTCATTCACTCATTCATTCACTCATTCATTCACTCAATCATTCATTCACTCACTCATTCATTCATTCACTCATTCATTCATTCATCCATTCATTCGTTCATTCATCCACACCCAGTCACATGTTTTATCACGGTGGCTGACACAAACAAGCGCTCCCACACACATTCAATCCCACAATGCAACATTCTGAGTCATCAGAACCACCTGGGTTTGCATGTTTTCAGACTGTGGGAGTAAACCCATTCCCAGATTAGAACCCACAACCTTCTCGCTGTGAGCCAACGATGTTAATGACTATGACATCTACCACACTGATATCTCTATTAGTTTAATAACTCTTCAACTTGGATCCATCAGAGGACCGTCAGCCGCGTCCCGCATCGTGGCGGGTTTATGTACAGACAGGAAGTTGGACCGAGCTCAGAACCACCTGCAGCAGATCAGAACTCTCGACCCTCGACCCTCGACTCAGAACCCTCGGCTGTAAGAAGAAGGAGAAACTTTCCGTCATCGTGGAGGCGAGTAGACAACGACAAAGTCTTTTTTGTTTTGGGTGAACTGTTCCTTTAAAGCAGAGCTATAATTACCCATCAGCCCCGGCGGTCCACAACCGGTCCGTTAAATAAAACCTAAAGCACAAACTACAGGAGACTTCTGTCGTTTGGAAGGAGGTTTTTAAAAATACACAGAGATTAAGCTTTTCTAAGGAGAATATAAATTAGGTGAAGATCCTCCCGGCGATGAAGAAGTTCTACTGGACCTCCAGACGAGGTACTTGGAATGTGTGAAGAAAGTTCTGTACAAAATGAGGCCTTCAGTGACAATCCGGCGTTCCTGGTGCAGGGGTGAAGAAGAGTCCTTCTCTTCATCATGTGTGAGGAAAGTTTTTTGGTCCAAGATGAGGAAACTAGAACCAGAAGATCTCCTGGACGGGTCCAGATCTCTGAGGTTCTCCTCAGGCGTTAAGGAGAGGTCCGACGCTGAGCATCATTTCTTGGAGAGGAATTTCATCTTGTTTCCTGAAAGAATATAGAATAATAAAATAAATATCAGCATTTAAACAATCTACC